>OY294023.1:2117702-2609298 GCA_958510785.1 Exephanes ischioxanthus
ACAACAAACAACAAACAACAAACAACAAACAACAAACAACAAACAACAAACAACAAACAACAAACAACAAACAACAAACAACAAACAACAAACAACAAACAACAAACAACAAACAACAAACAACAAACACAAACAACAAACAACAAACAACAAACAACAAACAACAAACAACAAACAACAAACAACAAACAACAACAACAAACAACAAACAACAAACAACAAACAACAAACAACAAACAACAAACAACAAACAACAAACAACAAACAACAAACAACAAACAACAAACAACAAACAACAAACAACAAACAACAAACAACAAACAACAAACAACAAACAACAAACAACAAACAACAAACAACAAACAACAAACAACAACAACAACCAACAACCAACAACCAACAACCAACAACCAACAACCAACAACCAACAACCAACAACCAACAACCAACAACCAACAACCAACAACCAACAACCAACAACCAACAACCAACAACCAACAACCAACAACCAACAACCAACAACCAACAACCAACAACCAACAAACAACAAACAACAAACAACAAACAACAAACAACAAACAACAAACAACAAACAACAAACAACAAACAACAACCAACAACCAACAACCAACAACCAACAACCAACAACCAACAACCAACAACCAACAACCAACAACCAACAACCAACAACCAACAACCAACAACCAACAACCAACAACCAACAACCAACAACCAACAACCAACAACCAACAACCAACAACCAACAACCAACAACCAACAACCAACAACCAACAACCAACAACCAACAACCAACAACCAACAACCAACAACCAACAACAAACAACCAACAACAACAAACAACCAACAACAAACAACAAACAACAAACAACAAACAACAAACAACAAACAACAAACAACAAACAACAAACAACAAACAACAAACAACAAACAACAAACAACAAACAACAAACAACAAACAACAAACAACAAACAACAAACAACAAACAACAAACAACAAACAACAAACAACAAACAACAAACAACAAACAACAAACAACAAACAACAAACAACAAACAACAAACAACAAACAACAAACAACAAACAACAAACAACAAACAACAAACAACAAACAACAAACAACAAACAACAAACAACAAACAACAAACAACAAACAACAAACAACAAACAACAAACAACAAACAACAAACAACAAACAACAAACAACAAACAACAAACAACAAACAACAAACAACAAACAACAAACAACAAACAACAAACAACAAACAACAAACAACAAACAACAAACAACAAACAACAAACAACAAACAACAAACAACAAACAACAAACAACAAACAACAAACAACAAACAACAAACAACAAACAACAAACAACAAACAACAAACAACAAACAACAAACAACAAACAACAAACAACAAACAACAAACAACAAACAACAAACAACAAACAACAAACAACAAACAACAAACAACAAACAACAAACAACAAACAACAAACAACAAACAACAAACAACAAACAACAAACAACAAACAACAAACAACAACAACAACAACAACCAACACTGGACTACGCACCGCACACACCCGAGGGATCACCACCACCGATAAAAGAAGACACAGAAGAAGACACCGAAGACGAAAACACAGAAGAAGACGCAGAAACCAAAGACACAAACAACATAGATACTCAACACAAACAATACAAACGAAAAAACCAACGACGCAACAACCCAAACGTTTATTTTTACTTTGTTCTATTTTATTTTATTTTTCTATTATTTTGTACCTCATTTCCTTCTATATATCTTGCTTTGTTTTTTTTATCAATATACGCTGCCTGACTATATAGTATCAATATTCGTGTTTATTATTTTAACCATTCTAGAAACAACTCCCATCTTCTGCCTGCAGAACCACTTTAAATAACACACCCAACCCACTAACCACCACTAATTAGACATTTAGAATGTTACAGGTAATAAAGTATCCAAATTGGAAAAACTAACATAACAAAAGGAACGTAAAACAGAGGACAAAACGAATACAAAGGACTACTAGGAAAAATACAAAAATCAGAACGACAAGGAGGAATAAATACGTGGAAAGAAAAAAGGAATATATACAAACAATTTGGAAAACAATAATCAAACCTACACCAACCGAATCAAACAGGACATTATAATTTTTTCTTAACTGTTTTTAACACCAAATTTAAACCCATCCAACTTAACCAAACCATTCCCACTAACACGAACAAATAACAGGTTTTTTTTTAGATTGTTACAGGTCAGCATAAATGCCGATATTTACCACCACATATATATTCAGCAGCGGGAGAGTGCCAAGACAAATACCGGACAAAGGAAATTTTTTTTAAAAATAAAACCAAATTCGGACGACAACAAAAAAAAAGAAGAACCATTCAACGACCAACGAAACAAAACCAAGAAAGAAAAATACAAAACATAACACATCTACACAAAAATGAAAATATATATTAAAAAAAAAAACAACAAAAACCCCCAAAAAACTTTTAACTTATATAGAATCACACTTGACAAATGTAAATTCTGTTTAACATCCGATGCGGGGGCATCGTTTTCTCTGGAGGGGGAGTGTAACGGCTCCAGCCTCTTATTACCTTTCACCAACGCAGCGGTGTTACTTTTCCGCTGCGTTTAATACGCAGAAGCCCTCCCGGGTTATCTGCATCCGGCCGCACGGCTTAGAGCCGTGAGACGGGCCTTATCGCGGGCGTCGCGACACTCTGTCGCGACTTTGTCCCTTTGTGAAGCGCGCGTCAGGCCCTCGGCTTCACGCCCGCTTCACATCAGTCCAGCTCGAGCTGCCAAGCGGTACACTCTCCGTTACTCTCGTATCAAAACCATTACCCTTTCCGCTGCGACTAATAAACTAGTGACAAACATATATCACCTCGAACAATCATCTATACCCGCATTGCCATTCTATTACACCGGTATTAACAACCGGGCTAAACTGGAGGTCGGTGGAACGGCCGACCTCCGCAGGGTCGATTTTTGTTTCGCCGGAATCGCCAAGCCGGACTAATCTGGAAGTCGATGGAACGGTCGACCTCCGCAGGGTCGATTTTTGTTTCGCCGGAATCGCCAAGCCGGACTAATCTGGAGGTCGATGGAACGGTCGACCTCCGCAACTGAAATACACGAAAACAGAACAAAAAAAAACGAGATCACACGAACGAGAACGAACGCCGATGCATTCGCGAAAGCGAACGGTTGCGGAAATGCACGGTTGTTCAGGATGCGGATTATGGTAGAAGGGTCGCGATCCTTCGCCAACAAAGTAACGCGAAACCTGGAACGCGAAATCTAAAATATCGGAGTCCCAAAATGCTAAATTAACGGGAACAATTATTTCTTGGCTTGTTAAGCCACGGGATCGCACACTCGTGCATCGGGAGCGCTCAGCTGACGGGAGGGTCGGAGCGAGCGTAACGAGAGCGGATCGATACGCGATCGAATATTACCGAAACGATAAACTCACCGGATCAGCGTACTTTAATCCAATAATGGGCGGGAACTGCATCTCACGATGCCTTGAGAACTTCAACACAATCACTGCACATCAAAAGCATTCCTCAGAACGCATCTCGAGCACAGAAAAATCGGTAGTAAAATCGGAACCGAATCCGCATGAAACACAGCACATACGAGTCATCTATCGAACGCGCAAAGTGACAGGTAGCGTGAGCGAGATACGCGAACCGAAGCGAGAGCGATCGCCGGAGTCTACGGCAGCGCGAGCGAGAGCGAACGACTGAGCGCGCGAGACAATAGCCCAAACGTAAACACCGAAAACGCGAGAGGTCCGAGCTGCCTCGAGGACGACTCTCGGTAGACTGATAAGCCTACGACGATATTCTAACGAAGCGTTATGATTATTGCGAGATCCTCAGCCGATAACTACTGCCCTCTCAAACTACTCCAGAGCGTCATTTAAGCGGAAACCGAAACTATAACGCGGTAATTTTGAGATTCGTCGCGATCGTTACTCCCAATTCAGGACGTGAAAACAAGACTCCCTCTCTCTTAACTAAAACACAGCACAAGGTATTCCAACCTTGCCCGGACCGAACTGAAACCTCCGCCTGTTCTCCAACGTCCTGCATTATCACCTAAACAGAGTGCCGGGTTTGCACCGGACTTTGACGTATTCGCGACGAAATCTCGTCGGGCTCGCCTCTATTCGTGTTTCTCATTTCTTTGAGACTCTCTCCACCGAATAGATTTGAGTATCCCGACCTGATCTGAATCTTCTTGAGCTTATCTCAAAGCTTATCACACTCTCTAGCCCATCAGCAAAGTCTAAACTGGATCGTAACTTTAACGGACTTTGCTTAAACGAGAGCTGGACGGTACATGGACAGCCGAGGAGCAGTAAATCGGGAACTGTAACGGGCTAACCAAACTAAATCGATAGCCGTATCCGTAAAACGTTAATTTATTTGTATTTTTTGTGACGGTGATCGAAAAATCACGTCACAGATTATATATGGATTATATGTGAATCATATATGATAATTTTTCCTGGTCTGTCAATTGTGTTGGACAATCAAAATGTAAAAAGTGTTTACACTATATAGAAAGAATGATGTGTGGAAATAATCGACTGTTACTAGACAATATAGAACACTAATATTGGTAGTACCTTGAGAGTTCCTCCGTAAGGTGAAACAAGGGGTGGTGGATATAAAAAGTCTTTGTCCCTTCCAAATGAATTTTGTTTATGATCTTCCTTTTCTCTTTGTACTTCTTGAGTCGCCAAGGCAAACGTCCCATCGCTCTTGGTCCGCCACACGCAATATAGCGCAATAATTATGGAAATCCCAGCCCTCATCTCCAATCGCTGCTCCGCAAATTTGATTTTTCTGTAAAATGAACAATCTGTTTTACTCGGTCTGGGGGTTGCAATATAACATAAAGCCAAAAATTATACTTTTTTCCAAAAAAACAAAAGTGAAAACTGGTACGCTAAGTACTTAAAATTAGTTTTCCACATTTTTTCCCGCACTAGCGCGGGAAAAGAAACCGGAAAGACCGGTTCGTTACACGGGCGAGAAAAATCGATCTCTCTTGCATTCGTGTGAAGCGCCTCACTCACCGTCAGCTCATGCGCCACTTTACACTCGTCAAGAACGATCGATTTTTCTCGCCCTTGTAACGAAAACAACTATTCTTTCCCAAAAAAAAGTTTAAATATATATTGTGACGGGCCCGTACCGCGGGAAATCTTGGTAACCGAGAACGAGTCTAAGCCACGTACAAATATAATGGTGCCCTCTGTTCCTTAATGTTCTCTCCGTTGATCAGTTGAGCGTCAGGCAATCTTTTTTATTTACCGATTGCCACGGATCGATGCTCTTCCGATCGAATCCTTCATTGGCTAGCTGCAAGGTATGGGGTTCGGGGGCAAAGCAAAACAGTCAAGATCGAGGTTCCAACGTAAATCCGTACTCTGCACGTGTGTTGCCAATTTATTTACTTAATGACGTTTGTTCGATACAAGAAAACCTCATTTATCCATGCCACACTACTCGTTGGGCTCGTGTCTCACCATTCACACGTTCTACACTTTTTTTACCAGGAATTATTTTCGGCAGCAGCGGATGCTCGAGCATGAGTTTTAAGCTGGGATTAAGATCCCTATACTCGGCCGATCGACGAGCGCATACTATATCGGGGATTCTACTTCACCGAGCGTTTCTGATCTTGTTTTGCGGTCGGCGTTGTTAATGCTTTCTTTTTTTTCGTTTTATTTCGGGCAGAGTCAGGAACGGTACTTAGTTTTGCAAAGAATAATAATTAATATATTTGCAACACACCGAACAGTAATTGGAGTAATTCACACACACACTTAGGCTATAGGTTCGACCGTACACCATCGCTCGCGTTCGTATCCGTTCCGACCCGTGTGGTCTCGCTCGCTCGCGTACTTTCGTTCGCTCGACCGTTCTCGTTCGACGCTCAACACATTCAAGCTCGTTTTCCCTCGCACACTCTACCTCTTCCACTCCGCTCACACATCCTTCTCGCGCATGCGTCTCTCTCGCTCGTGGTGCCGTCTCACGGCCCGACTCGCATTTACACATACAGTTAACATTCGGCCATCCATTTTATACCCGTCCTCAGGTTAATTACAATCTTATTACCCTTATATCGTTGGCGTTATCAGTCTCTATGTCGTCGCCATTATCAATCTCTATTGCGTACCGGCAGCTGTCGTGGACGTGTCGAACGTCGTAAGGGCGTCTCGCTCGTACGGGCTACGGGTTCGTTTATTTCGATGGGCGCGGTATCGGCGTTTAGTGTGGTGTCCGCGGTACTCGATTCTTCGTGAGCGCTCCTCGCAGCCTCGTATTCTTCGTTGGCTCTCGCCATGTTGTGGTTTTCCGGCGTTGCCGGGTCGCTCGGCGTTGTAGAGGGATCGTCGTCTTCGTTCACTTCGTCGTGCGGTCTCCACAGTTTTAGTTGACTGGCGTGCGTTGTGGCGGTCTATCGTCGTCCGTTCGAATCGGTATGCAAGTCCGCTATTTGGTACGTGTCGCTCGGCAGTACTCGGACGATCACTAAGGATCCTCTGTAACATCTCTGTATCTTCGTACTTTCGCCTGTCGGTATCGCAGTAACTCGCATGTAAACGATGTTACCCACGTCGAATACGGCGTATCGCGCTTGTGCCTGACTGAGCTCTACTCTGCTCAGCAATCGACATCGGACGGGCGTTTCTGTCGGTCCGGCAATTGCGTCCGGAATTCTCGGCAACTTTTCTGGCGATCCTCTGGTCTTACACAGAGCCTCATACGTCGCTATTCTCTAATGCGCCTCGTCCGAGACCCTCTTGTTGCTGGTAAGGGGGTAAAAACTCTGACTCACTGCGCAATTGACTCCTTTCGGTGTTCGTAATACAACAATTGCCCCTTGTTACAAATAATAAAAACCCAACATGTTTATTTTTCTGGAATCTGCCGCATGGCCGTGCAACAGGGCGTTCACTACTACCATACTGCTCGCGTGCCCGCTTCCCCGTGCCTCGCACCAACCCCCCACACGTCGCGCACTGTTCCACCTCATATCCCGCAGGGGCACCGGCTTCATTGCCGGTGTTGGGGGTTTGGCGTCCCCACGGCCCTAGTCGAATCGAACGCAGAAAAAAAACTCAGAGAGATCTGGTGGCGAAACTCAGCCAAGGCTCGTATGAGGCTAGCTGAGATACGCCTATCGAACGGATATAATTGGGGAATTGACGGTGGGGAAGCTCCAAGGAAGCTCCAAGGAAGCTCCCTGTTGCGAGTAGGACGTTCCGAGGCGTCATACCGCAGTTTGTACATTTCTGTATCATATAATGGGTCTCGCTGTGGTGAGGCCCGTCACGTGAGTGACAACGACATTCTACTGTGTGCGGAGATATGTCGAAGTGCGTTCCCTAACGTACGTCGTCTGAGGAAACAAGGAAGCATCGCAATGGTATGTGTGTCTGAAAGTCGAACAGTCTCTCAAAATGGTCGTGATCAAGCGTAAGCGAGGCAGCCCCCCCCCCCCCCCGCCCCGTGAGAGATGGCTTAAGGCCTTATGCCACCCTAGAATTTTCGAAAAATCGATTCTTTTTTCTTTGTTTTAAAGGGTCCCTTAAGGCCTCAAAAATGATGTCCCAAAAGATTATGGCCGAGAAAAAATCTTTAAGTACTTCGTTTTCGAGTTTTAGTACAAGGCCGTCTGGTCCGCAGCGAGTCCCTTTTGTTAGCGCTAGCGAGAAGGTCCGTTAGGGGACTAGAGCAGGTATACGGCAGATGTTATTGAAAATATTTATTTCCTGACTAGTCTGGCGAGTTTAGAATTGTGGAACGGCTGTTTCAGACAGTTAGGCACGGCCAAGCAGTCGAGAAGGACGCAAACAGTCGGTTTTCTCGATAGTTCTGTAAATTTTAATTTCTTTGTCCGGTGCAATTATTGAGTTGATTTGTTTTGTTGTATTGATTTGATCTCACAATGAGTGACGGGTTGTACAGTGGGAAGAAAGGGACAAAAACGTCGGTTTCCAGCGTCAGGAGACCAAAAGTATCGCGACGAAGACCGTTGAATCGGCATGAGGCAGAAGCAGCAGACGACTTGAACGCCAGTTCATCGGCAAAAAAAAACGGAAGCAATCGGAAGATTTATACGATATTGAAGTGAATCCAGCGTTTGGTTATCGTATAATTAACTCCATTGCAGATTTTTCGGCTATTTCCGACGTTATCGTTTGCAAGATATGCCAATCGAAAGTAAAATTTACTGAAAGCAGTAAGCGTGGTTTGGGATTCAAACTTGTAGTGTCCTGTGAAAAGTGTGAAAAGACTGAGATACTGAGTTGTCCACTTGTTGAGAAAGGCTACGAAATCAACCGTAGAATAATAATTGCCATGCGATTGCTTGGAGTTGGTTGGCACGGAATCAGAAAATTCTGTGCATTCATGGAATTATCTCGGACTACCTTTCACTCATGTTACGATAAGGTTGTCAAAAGAATGAACATTGCAACCAATTTAGTTTGCCAGAATAGTATGATGAGAGCTGCGGAAGAAGAAAAAACCATTTCGATTGAAAACGGAGAAAATGGAATTGTAGTGTCAGGCGATGGTTCGTGGAGAAAACGTGGATTTACGTCTCTGTATGGGTTAGTGACTCTTATTGGCTATAACATTGGAAAAATCGTTGATTGTGTAGTGAAATCAAAATACTGTAAGGCGTGTGAACATTGGTCTAAAAAAAAGATACCGACGAATATGCGGAGTGGGCAGAAAGTCATGTAGGAGAATGCGCTGTGAATCATGATGGATCGGCAGGAAAAATGGAAGTCGATGCAGTTGTTGAGATGTTTCGCCGCTCTGAAACTTTGCTCATCTATAAGTTTTCCAGTCAATATGCCCCTTCCACCGAGACCTTTTGTCTTCTTTTTCAAATTACGTCATCGGGTGCTCATTCGCTTTTGCACGTGATCTATACACTCTTTCTTGAGTACTGTGAGATCCTCATATGGCTTAGCATCTGTAATGCCTTTGAAAGTCTTAGAATCACCGTCACCAATGTAGTGAGAGTATTTGACCTGATGCAAAGTTTCAGAGCGGCGAAACATCTCAACAACTGCATCGACTTCCATTTTTTCCTGCCGATCCATCATGATTCACAGCGCATTCTCCTACATGACTTTCTGTCCACTCCGCATATTCGTCGGTATCTTTTTTTTAGACCAATGTTCACACGCCTTACAGTATTTTGATTTCACTACACAATCAACGATTTTTCCAATGTTATAGCCAATAAGAGTCACTAACCCATACAGAGACGTAAATCCACGTTTTCTCCACGAACCATCGCCTGACTATTTATTATGGATTAGCGATTCGAAGAAACAGTGATTCAGTCGAGAACATGAGAAGCAGTATATGGGCTACACTGGATCACAAATTATCTACGGATGCCAAACCGCAGCACGACAAATGTCCTATTGGAGAGGATTCATGGTGCTCATGGCAACGCGCCAAAGCGAAGAATACTTTGGTTGAGTACAAACACAAGCCAGCTCTTCCAATTCAAATCTACGAAGCTATCAAACCAATCTATGAAGAACTGACCAATCAAGATCTTTTAACTCGATGCATCGGCGGTTATACGCAAAATAACAACGAAAGCTTTAATTCGACTGTGTGGACATTGGCCCCAAAAAATATTTCAAGTGGGAAAACAGTCTTGGGTGTAGCTACGGAAATTGCAGTTTGTGTATTTAATGACGGGTTTTCTTCAATTTTACACATAATGGAGGCAATGGATTTCGAAATCGGCCCGAACAGCTACGAAATGTGCATGGAGATCGACAAACAGCGCATAAAGCTTGCAGAGAGATCGCTATCCGACCGGGTAAAAGAGGCCAGAATCGCTGCAAGATGAAGCAGAAAAGAAATGCAAGAGCAGGAAGATAATCTGGAAGGCCAATTGTATGGTGCAGGCATCGCAGATTAAAGGTATTGCAAAATTATTCATGATTTTCTACTACTCAAAACTTTAAACGCGTTTATCTCAAAACTACATTTTTGTAGTTCGCCGGAAACATAACTCAGACAATTTTCAACCGATTGACTTGAAATTTGGAATATATCTTCGTTAAGGAATTGTGGTGCCTGAAGGTAAATGGGAGAGTGCAGAGGTGGTGCGCATGAGTTGGCAAATTTGCTGTGCTCTAAATTTATTTTATTTTGTTTATATTATTTGATTTTTTTGCGAATTTTGAAGCAATGCGCGGGAGATTTGGTGCTGATGAGCGATGGTAGTGCATGACTGAAAGAACGAAAGGGAAGAAGAGCGTAATGCACGAGTCTGCGAGTCTGAGACTCGAGAGTGCGGGACTGCGGTCTCTTTGGTATAAAGCCGGCGATCGTGGTTGTCTCTTCGGCAAGTCTAGCGACTACATCGTAGTGCTCGGGTAGCGGACAAGCGGACAGCTTTATTATTCTTGCTGGGTAAAATGGTGATGGGATTGAACGCATGCATTATGTTGGGACCGAACGATTGGCGCTGCTTGCCGGATCTTGAGAGAAGCTCGAGGTTCCCCCTCTTGGGCTGAGAGGGGTGGCCGGGGAAGCGAGAGGCAGTCTCGGCTCGACCTCCGCCAACGACACTTACCTTTCTGTATTGAATAAACAAAACTTTAATTAACCTCATAACTCTGCGGTTAATTCACGAACTTAACAAATTATTATTTTTCTTTTCGCAGAGGCTCAGCGAAAGAAACCCGTCCGGGGCGCTCAACGCTGTTGGGCCCCATTTGAATCGTATGAGTAAGACCATCCGTCGTGTAAGACCAAATTTATTAACTTTTATTTGAACCGGTGCGGTGGTCTAGTGGTTAGCGTGCTCGCATCTGAGACCTAAGCATCGGGAGTCCGACGGTTCGATTCCCGGCTTCGTATATTTCGACGAGAAGGGAAAAAAACATGGATGAGACGAAGCTCCAGATATATACATCGGTCACTCGCACACGGTAATTCCAAGTGTGAGTGTCGGATGTATATAGCTGTACTCCATTGTTTTCATTCTCGGTGAGACGCGACGAATGTCCGACGTCGGGAATCGAACCTGAGACCGTATCGGCGTAGGGGACGTAGCGTACCCATCGCCCGGGACGCCGAGTTTGGGTGTATCAGACTCGACGCTCCGCAATAGCTGTCCCTGGCCAGAGTGTAAGCTATCGTGCTCGGGCTTCATGGCACCGGGGTATGGTGCGTCATAACGATGCTTCGAGGTAATACAACTTTGAGCCTTGCCTCCTTAACCTGGGGCTCTGAGGAGGCCGACGATGTTTCCCTACCTTGACTACAGATAGGGATGCTGGGGGACGGGGGACTAGGTAATGATACCCTGGCTACCGGCAATCCCAAGAAGGGGGGCGCTGGGAACGGGGGGGAATGGCCATGATACCCTGGGCAATCCCAAAGAAGGCCTGCTGGGGGACGGGGGACTGACCATGATACCCTGTGTAACCAGCAATTCCTATGAAGAAACGTGTCAAGTCCCAGAAGGAGGTTGCGATAAAGTCAAGAAAGACCCGAACAACGCCTGTCGGTTGTGTTCTGCGTCTGAGGAACACAACGTGGACAATTAAGGCATTGCGAGTGCCCCACAAGGCCCGAGTACAATGGTCCAACAGGACTGAGTGCTCGTATCCCTCTATTAAAAAAAAATTATTTTATTTTATTTTATTTTATTTTATTTTATTTTATTTTATTTTATTTTATTTTATTTTATTTTATTTTATTTTATTTTATTTTATTTTATTTTATTTTATTTTATTTTATTTTATTTTATTTTATTTTATTTTATTTTATTTTATTTTATTTTATTTTATTTTATTTTATTTTATTTTATTTTATTTTATTTTATTAACTCCCGACTGCCCGCTAGGGCAAAAAGACGGGAGTTATGCGTTTCACTGAGGCCCCCCAATTTGGTTGTTTTCGTTGTCTCCAGTGTTTGTCGGAACGGCACAATGTCTCTTGACAGAATTTGGCACACTAGTTCTGTGTATGTGGGACTGTGTTCGTAGCAAAGGAATAAGAAAATAAATGTGAAATGGCAGAGATAATTAACTTCGAAAAAACGGGCCAGAAGCCTATTCAGATATATCGACAGGCGGCCGCCATTATCTACGACTGCCTTTGCGATTATTTTTTTATCGTCTGCTATAAAAATGTTGCCGCTGTGTGCTGTTCTGTAGACAAATGAATTCACTCAACGTGTAGTATAACCTCAAATACGCTTTGCGCTGCGTCTATGCTAATTTGTTTATATACACATTAAAAAATCATTTCGTAAAATCGGAATACTAAGTTTCGTAAAAATAATTTTGTGAAATAAGTGTGAAACTCAATTTGTTGCCGCTTGAATATACAATTCTGTCCTTTTATATCCCGTGCCATTAACAATTTTTGGCTTATTCTTTCGTTTGTAAAATAACTAGAACCGGATGGTGCGGTTGGAAAAGTAACAAATAATAAATTGTGGACGTTTGTGGCCAATAAGTTGTGGTAAAAAGTCCAAACTTTTTTTACAGTGTATATAAAAGTTACTCACGTGTTTTTTTTTTAAATGATTATTAGGTATCTAATGTTGTGTTTCTCCGATAAGATTTGGTATGTGTGGTTGCTGTCCAAACAATTTGCTATTTGTCATTGCTCTCCATTACTATTTTCTATGTGTCGTTCCTTCCACCGATACAATTTGCCATGTATCGCTCTTCTTCGTTCACTTTTTTATATGTCGTTCTTAAAAATTATTATTAGTTATTATCTAATGTTGTGTTTCTCCGATTACATTTTGTGTATGTATCGTTGCTCTCCAAAACAATTTGCTATTTGTTATTGCTCTCTATTACTACATTCTATGTGTCGTTTCTCTTCGATACAATTTTCTATGTATCGCGGTTCTTCGTTCACTTTTTTTATGTCGTTCCTCTGCGAAACATTTTTCTATGTACCGTTCTTCTTCGTTTACTTTCTAAATGTTGTATCGGAGAGGCATGAGACATTGAAAATTGTATCGGAGAGATACAACATTTAGAAAATTATATCGGGGAGGAGGAACACATCGAACATTTTATCAGAGAAGAATGACACATAAGAAATGGTATCGGACAGGAACGACACCTAAACAATTGTAGTGGAAAAAAAAAGTCACATAGAAAATAGTATCGGAGAATTGTATAGACGATAGAATTCAAAAAGGATAAAATAAATTAAAAAAATTAAAAATTTTAAAAAACTCCCGACTGCAAAAACTTTAGTCCTCATTTAAAAAAAAAATTGTAAAACAAAAGAAGTACCAAAAAAATGGTTCATAAAAAAGTAACTTCAAAAAAGATAAAATAATTCATGTATGTAACATTAATTAATATTGTCAGTAAATAACAATAGTAATAATAAAGAATAATTGCAAAATTAATTAATGGTGATTATATCAATTCGTTACTAATTCGCTACAGTCGGGAGACGGCTTCCGAACACAGTTCTATAATCCACACAAATAAACTTGGTAGCAGAATATTATCATATTTTATATAAATCTGTCGTTCAGAAGCCGTCTCCCTACTGTAGCGAATTAGTAACGAATTGATATAATCACCATTAATTAATTTTGCAATTATTCTTTATTAATAATTATTAGTATTGTTATTTACTGACAATATTAATTAATGTTACATACATGAATTATTTTATCTTTCTTGAAGTTACTTTTTTATGAACCATTTTTTTTTTGTTCTTTTTTTGTTTTACAATTTTTTTTTTATTTTTTTTAATTTAATTTAATTTTATTTTATTTTACGTAATTCTATGGCTGGCAAAATTGTGTCTTACGTAAGCCCACAGAGATACACTAACTGAAATTTTATCTCCACAGACGGGCCAACTTGCGAGAATCAGTGCCCTCCCTAGACTACGCTGTATCGACGTGGCTATGATCTCATGGCAGACGGGGTTAGAAGGTCTGTCTCAAGCGTGACGGTTAGGAAACAGGCAAAGTCCGACACCATATCAACTGCCCCGGTGAAGCAAGGCGGCTCTGCGGCACCGTGTGAAATTTACTTCCGACCAGACTCGTGGGAACAAAATGCGGAAATTTGGTAACCTGTATAAATGCGTGAATGTAGGACGAAGTGTCAGACTAGCCGAGCGAAGGCAACCAGTCGAAGCACTTACTGTGGGTGTTGCTGACTCTGTCGCGAAGCCGTGCACCCGACCGGCAGCGAGAATGTTAGTGGCTTCTCAGCTCACGCCCATCCGCATGTCCACGGGTAGCACTGGTAGCATCAGAGCGCAGTGTTAATTTATCGGCCTTCGTGCCGTCCGAGTTAGCTTGAGAAGGTCTGCTGATAGGCTCGCGGTCGAGACCGCTGGAACGGAGAGCGTTGCAGGACCCTCGAATAGATCCGTGACTCCCGAGCCCCGTATGGCCCGAATTGTGTTCGATAGGTGCGATAGACAAGCGACAGGCCGCGTAGAAAATAGAGCCGCGATCGCGAACGAGCCCCGAGACCCACCTTATGTTAACATCAATCTGAGGCAATCCATGGGCATTAGAATAATGCAATTGAACGCGAGGCGCTCGGAGGTTGTGACGGGAGAGGTGAGAGAACTCATCAGCCGAAAGTGTCTAGACATCCTGCCATTGCAGGAGCCATATGTCAAAAAGACAGACGCGGCACATATTTTCTTCGGACTAGGGACTGCGGCACGAATTGCCGCAGTGAGAAGTGAAAGAGCATGGGCAACCGTAGTGTTGTGCAACCCAGCCTTTCAAATGTTTTTTGTCTCGCAACTTAGCACGACACACTGTGTCTGTGCTGAGGTGCAGGTGCCCAGCTTCTCGTTCTATGTCGTCTCGCATTATTTTTAATACCGGGACGACATCGAGTTGCATCCCAGTCACCTCGATAGGGTACTTCGTAGTCTGAGAGGGAAAAAAGTGATCGTGGCGTTAGATTCCAACGCAAAGTCGGTTCGGTGGAGAGCACAGGAGACTAACGAACGGGGTGTCCAGCTAGAACGATGCTGGTCAACCGGCGACTTTTTGGACGACAAGGAGAGAGTTGTACATCGACGTCACCTTGGCGTCGCCTTCCATGTCTCGGTTTGTCAAAGACTGGAAGGTTCGACCGGAGTGGACGACCAGTGATCATAGGGCGCTTGAAATCAGGTTGCAAGTGCCAAAGGCCGCGACGGGAGATGGGTGACCGATACTAGTCAGTTCGACACTCGTCGTGCATACTGGGAGCGGTTCTGGAATTCAGTTCCAATAGATGAGTGTGTCGGCAGTGGATATGGAGTGTTGTACATGGGAATGGCCGAAAAAGTTGTAGATAGAGATGCCGAGACTGTATATACCGTGACTACCTCTGACATTATTTTCGCTCTCGTTGCTCGATCATCTATTAACGTGTGTGGACAGGCTCTAATTCGAACGGAGCACCCTAGACTACTCATCCACGAGATAAAGAATGGACAAATGTTTTTGCAAACGAAAAAGATTGATGCCGTTAATATGGACATATACGCGTATGTAAATTCTAAATTCGTGTACGTCGAGAGACATGTGCAAACTCAGATTCAACAGGTTTACATTGATCTCCTGACACAAAAGTGCGAATTAGAACGGGAAATATTGAAAAATCGTTTAACTATAGCTACTCAAGCACCGGACGAATTTGCTTATCATTTAATGAAAGGACCTGGGTATATGGCTGTAATATCAGGGGAAGTAGTGCACGTTGTAAAATGTGTTCCAACAGAAGTGAAGGTTAGACATCTGGAAGAATGTTACACGCATCTACCAGTGAGTAGAGGGAATGACAGTTATTTCTTGGCTCCGAGAACGCATATATTGATGGGAACGGGTCTACAAATTACATGTAATAGAATGGTCCCGCCGATGTACTTTATCGACGAGGAATGGTATGGAATGATGCCTGGGCCAACGCTTATTTATTCTCCAGAAACAATGAAGCCAAACACTAAACCAACGTGGCAGTATAGCAAAATTAAATCACTAGCGACCAGTGGAATATATACAACAGCAGAATTAAAGCAATTAAGAGAATACATAATGTTTCCGGCGGAAAGGCCTGCAATAATGAATGCAGTAGCAAGGGGAATGATGGGAAAATCCACTGTTAAACAGGGAGGATCCTTCGTGAAGTTGATTGAAGGACCTGAATTAGAGAAAATTATGCAAACCGTTTGGAATAAGATGTGGGACAGTTTAATTGCATTTGGCCATATCAGTGCTGGACTTATAGGGATAATAATGATAATTCGAGCCATTAAATTAATAATAGATACAATTATACATGGATACGCTTTACATACAGTTTACGGCTGGTCTTTGTTTCTGATAGGGGCAATTTGGGATTCGGTAACAGGATTATTGCTGCACTTAAAAAAGGGCTCAACAGAATCCTCAGAAAAATCAGGGAACAAAAAGACAAAAGACATAGACATTGAATTAGGGCAAGTAGAGATACAAGAACAGACAGAAATGGAAAAGAAAGGAAGAGTAGAGGAAAAAGTAAAGCAGGAGCAAAAAGAGACAAGTGAGAGTGCAGCTCAGACAGTTGGAGGAATTACAACTGAGCTTTATCCCAAATATTCATAATTAATAAATAAATAAAATAAATGATCAAGAAATTAAGAGATTAAATAAAAAAAAAAAAATAATAATAATAATAATAATAATAAATAAATAAATAAATAAATAATAACAATAAATCAATTTAAAAAAAAGGAGATATTAAGTTGTAGGAAAATCAATTAATAATGATAATACTAAATTATTTATATTTTATTCTTTTTAAGAGATTATGCAGTCAAACCAAAAACAAAGGGTACAAATTGGAACTCACAATGAACGAACAGTGGCCCAATGAGTTAATAGAAAATTCAGGAGAAGATCGAGAGTATTGGGAAAAAGAAGGACTGTGGATACCACCGGAATGGAAAGAGTTAAGAGAAGAGATGCTCGCGTTTTGGTTGATGGCTATCTATATCAGTAAAGGGTATGTAAAATTAGGAGGACATAAATATCAACGGTGGGGTCAAATAGTTTTACCACAGGGACAGGATCTAGATTTAATATTATATAAACTAGAGAAGGGAATAGAAAAATTTCCGAACGAAGGTAGTATACCCGTCGATCAATTAAAGTGGGAATAATGATACCAGAGAATATAAAAAAAATAAATAAAAAAAAATTAAATAAAAATAAATAAATAAATAAATAAATAAATAAATAAATAAATAAATAATCAAAATTAAATAATCAAGTAGAATAAAAATTATATCTAAAGGAAATAGAGTAAAAAGGAATTAAAAAGAGAAATTACCGGAAAGAATAGTAAGATAGCAGTCTGGAGACGTAGTTGCATGCGAGCGTGAAAGAAAGATAGTGAGGAATATAGGAAGAGAGAAGGATAGAGTACGGCGAACAGCCGCACAAGAGGGAGCAGCCGAGAGCGGCTGGTGACGTAGCGTGGTAGCCCGCTTCAAGCAGGCATCGGAGGGAAAAAGGAAAAGAAAGAGAACCTAATTATCGACCGCGATCCTATAGTCGAGCGTGAAATTATCGACGCACGAGAATCGACCGTGATCCTATGGTCGAGCGTAAGGTTATCGACGCATGAGAAGGAAAAAGAGAGAGAGAGAGAGAGAGAGAGAGAGAGAGAGAGAGAGAGAGAGAAGATACGCGTGGCGGACAACGCATAGAAAAAGGGCGAGGCCAGCGCGAGCCGAGTCGCCCTGCGGGAGTGAGTCCCCGGGGCTATATGTATATATATATTATTAAAATTAGGTGGCTCCAACCACTGTTTTCTTAAAACTATTGAATCTAAAATAAAAGGATCAAAAGGATTTGGAGGGAAAAGAAATAAAAAGAAAAACAGAAATTTTAATAAATCCGGTTTATTTGATAGATCCGGTTTCTGTCTCTAAATATATGTTTTTTTTTATTTAAAAAAAAAACAGTATTAAAATTTTATTCCCGAAGGATCGGAGTTGTCCTCTCGCCGCACTGGCAGTCCTCCAGGAACTCCCAGCAGTCCTCGCAGGTGGGGGGAGGGGTCCACTCATGGGGCCTCATGATCCTCGCGAAGCGGGGATCCTCGCTGGGGAGCCGCTAGATCGAATAGTCCCACGTGATCCAAGGACCACGCACGAAAAAAATAACCCTCGGGCGATTGTTCATCAGCTGATGACACATTGTTCTCCTGAAATTAGAAAAAGAAAAAAAAAGGGGGATAAATATTAATAATAATGAATAGATAAATAAGTATATAAATAGACAAATAGAAAAAGAAAAAGAATACTTACAGTTTTTTTTTGTTCGGGAGCGGAATTTGGATGCGTGATTTTCTGCTGCGAGTTGTCAGGCGAATGAGGAGACCGCTCGAGCGCTTGTCGGCCGAGTGTCTTGGTGCGGCCACAGCAGTTGTTTAGGTTTGGGGATAAGGAGGGGTTCAAATGACAAGACTGTGAGAGAGTGCCCTTTCATCGGGAACACGCACACACAGTGAAAGAGATAGAGGAACAAAGAAAAGAATGTGTATGGCGAACTGACCCAAAGTAATTTTTGAGCACGTCTCTACCGAGACCGAGCGTTGTTCTTCGAAGCAACTCTCGTCTTGGGGGGGAGGTGTTACGTCCTGTGAATTTTCGACCAAATTCACTGACGCAACTAAGAAAATTCAGTAAAACTCTAATAAATAATAGTCACAGGAGAAACTTAGAGAATTATAAAAAACCAAATATTTATCGAGAATTAATTATGTTGCCAATAATTAACTGTGCGTCAGCCAACACTGAATGATTCGATTCAGTGATTGGCATAGCAACAAGTCACGTAACAAAAAAATATCGAAAGGGAATATTCGGGTTGCTGGAGAGGTGTCATCGGTAGCGAGCATACCTTAGGCTACCCGAAGAACCCATTGTCTCAATTAGAACGGAAACGGCAATCCGAATCTTTAGCTATACGCGTCGGGAGACGGAGCCTTATCTCTCCAACACATAGAGCGGAGGGATACACATACGCACACAGCGGTGCGGCCAGAGAATCCGTGTGACTGTCTCGAAGCGACTGATTAAAAGAATTGCCGTCGGCGCTTACGAGTGCAGCACCTCGGGGCATAATTATTCAAATTAGTATTCAAAACATCTTTAATTATTGGAAATAGAAAGCACGATAGAATGAAATAAACATGGAAATTGGTCGGAAATTAATAAATGAATTAATTAACTAATAGAATCACGAATGCAATATAAATTGGGTCAAATCGTTAACATAAATTGTTATAAAAATTAAGGAATATAAATGATCTATTGTTGTAATTATCAGGGAAATTAATTAACATTTTTAAATCATGTTCTTACTATCCGTAGAATAGTAAAATAAAATAGTCAATAGCAGGGAATTAGTTGTTAGCATCTGGGGAAAATATTTAGAGACATCATTGTTAATTTAAGTGAAGTTAAATAATTATCCGTTAAAAATTCGGAATTTATAGAGAATATTTATAACAATTTTATAAATCAGGATTATAACTTTTGATAGGAGAATCATAGAAACTTCGTTCAAATTTTTTAATTCTTATTATTTAAATTGAAATTCATCGGAGTAATTTGTTTATTTGGGAATCGACTGTAAAAACCAGAATTTTGTAATTATTAAAATAAGCTGCGGAAGACGCCAAAACCGATCGATATTGACCATAGAAGGGGGCAGCTGATGCAACGGATAACTTGGTGGCGCGGGTGCCCCCCGATCAAAACAATAAAAGAGGCACCTCCGAGGGCGGACGGTACCACTTCGCGGAACCACTTGTCACTACGATTATCAGACCACTTCGCCAGATCGTTACCACTTTATCATCTTCGTTGAAAAATAACTATTGTCTAAAAGTCATTGACTTCTCGCGAAATATTGTATCAACACAGTTAAAATTTAATACAGTTTCGGAGTCTGAATTTTCCAAATAACAATCAAATAAATATTCCAAATTATTATCAACTAAATAAATCGGAGTTCAACGATAAATTATTTCATCACGTTCATTATACAACATCATCAACATTCATCCATCGTTCTCAACATCCATTGTTGATTCCACGAATTTTATCTGAAGGAAGGAAGGAAGGAGGAATTTCAAGTTCGGAATCAACATCTTTCATCCATTTTAATCGTCTCGACTCATTTTCGCCTGTCATTCATTGACAATCATCGTAAGTCATCGAATCATCTAAATTCAAATAATTCCGCCTTTTATCTTCAAAACATTATTTTATTTTGATTCTTCGCTTTTATGATTGTTTATTCCTTCGAGCAATAATTAATTATTTTAAAATCATTCAAAAACAAATTAATAAACGATCGGAGTTTTGCTAAATTAAAATGTCGGTAATTGAGAATTTGGAAGCCGAGGTTTGCGATCTTTCTTAAAGAGGACCAGGGTATAGAGTAATGAACTCGACGTTTGGTGATAACGCTAGCCTTCACCCAGTGGCGGCCATCATTGCCGGACTGTGAGGGATCTTATTACATAGCCTTGCTACGGTATGTCAGGGCCACGCGGAGTGCTGTATCGGTTCAACGTAGTAAATACCGTAGTACGCATCGAGTAGAATTCAATACGAGGCATAGTAAACACCATATGGTATTCTTCGAGCTATATATTTTCGACATGCATTCTCAGCCCATCCCTGAATAAATTTCCGAAAGGTTAGATTCAAAAGGGCACAGTTCTGATAAAGCGTCACATGCGATAAACGTGTAATAGGGAGAGAAATCTTCTTGACCGTAGATGCAGGAAAAAGCTGATCAGGACATAACACAACACTACATGTTATTGGCGTCGTCTGCGCGTTCCTCAAGCGCATTTGTAAAATGTTTTTAAAACATTTTATCGAAATGTTTCAAAAACATGTTTGCGAAATATTTTTGAAACATTTCAATGTAAGATTCATGAGCGAACAAAAAAAAGATTTCCAAAATGTTTTTAAAAATTTTCAAAAATATTTTGAAATATTGGTAAAATATTTTCAATTTTTCAAAAAAATATTTTGGAAACATTTCAGAAATATTCCCGTGCTATGTGGGTATTTCTGGAACTATAAATATTTCGGAGGAAAGGGAATTTGGTTTTCATGCATCTCCCCTACGTAGAGAATGTATATCCCCTACGAAACCGTAATTTGTGTTTGTTCGTAGTATTAATCGTCACGGAGAAAATAAGGAAATCTTGTTACCTTTTGAGTCTATATCACATGCCCGTAGAGAAATGTTGAGATGTCATTAGACATACATTCCCAAACGAAAGTTTAATTCATTAAAAATTTCAGTACTTCGCGACATGCAAAAAATCTTGTTAAAAAGCAGCCGTATTAATTATATTGGACCTTTGATTTTGCATAATAATAATAATGCCAAAAAGTTATTAACAAATCATTTTAAAAAATCGGACAACTTCTTATTTTCTCTTTTTAAAGGAATTCCATGATTTTTTAGAATTCATATGAACTTTTTCAGAATTTTATATCATTTCAATTTTATTTTTTTCGCAAATTTGAAAAATCTCTGTAGAGCCACGAATTTCGGATATGTTTCAGTATCACGGTTCTACAGTACACACAAAAAGTTTCAAACTAATAATGTTGGGGAATACCTTATATATCGTTTACTGCACAAGTCAGTTCGCATTTCAGCGACTAGGTTTGCACCTACATTAATTTACGATATTATATATCATATGTGTAACGGCTCCAGCCTCTTTCATACCGATACAATTTCTTTCTTCGCAGCGGTATTATTTTTCCGCTGCGTTCTAATACGCAGAAGCCCTCCCGGGTTATCCGCATCCGGCCGCACGGCTTAGAGCCGTGAGACGGGCCTTATCGCGAGCGTCGCGACACTCTGTCGCGACTTTGTCCCTTTGTGAAGCGCGCGTCAGGCCCTCGGCTTCACGCCCGCTTCACGACTGTCCAGCTCCGATCGCCGAACGGTACACTCTCCCGAACATACGCTGCGACCAATAAATTACCGAACATATATATATTCTACATCTCCGACTCTCATCAATCATTTATACCCGCATTGCCATTCTATTACATATGTATAGAGACGGTTTTCACTCGCTCCCCTCAAAACATCTTTCGGAGTACCTCAGGGAATCGGAGCATCAGAAGTCAGCGCGAGAAGCCCCAAGCGCATCGGTAAAGAAGAGCGCACAACAGATCGGCGCATACCCATGGAGTCGGCAGCCATGGAGCGGCCGGCCTTACCCCGAGACGCACCGCGCGCTTCGACCACGCGTAAGCCACGCAGCAATTGCGTCAGCTGCGCGTGATCACCTGAGGTGCGGAAAGAGACGCCGATTGACGTCACGCGGAACGGAAGGGGACGCAGATTCGGGCCGTACGCACCTGGCGCTCCGATATAAAAGGAGGCCCGGACGCACAGAAGAGCACTCTTGGTCGAACGGTGACTCCGATCACCACAGAGATTCCTTCCGACGAGTATCGGAGACTTTCTCTGGGGCCAGAGATAATTGCTGCTGTCTTGGTTACCCTTTCACCCAAAAATCAGCGTCAGCGACTTCTCTCGGGGACGGGAGAGACTGCTGCCGTCTGTTTCCTTTAAACCTTACATTATCATATTTTTATATTTCTCGTTTTGTGCGACATAGAAAATTTCCTGCCGAGATAATTTTCTCCTTAGAAGTAAGAATAATTGACGAACAAGATTAAATTTGTATCAATAAAACCAGAATATTTAATTGACGTTAAGAATCAATGTTGACTGGAATTTTTATTTACAGCACCTGCCCTCACAAAATTAAAAGTGAGCCGAGAACTCACATAGCGACGCTTTCGGAGCAAAGACTTGTAAGACTCCGAAAGTAGAACGTTACAGTATTGGCTGTCGATTGTGGAAGCGCGGGTCTGAGCTAGTTATAACATTTTTATCATGAACCTTTGGTATTGAATTTGCCTGCAATTCATCGAAGCGTTCGGACAGTGGAGTTTTCTTTTGTTTTTGTGATCTAAGCTGACGTACCACGATGCCTCATAGGCTTCATAGACGAATACCGCTAATCGGTAGGATGAAGGACGGAAGGGTCTTCCAGAAGAGCAGAACATTTCGGGATGGAACGATAGTGTAAGTTGAAACTGTGCCATTTGTAGTACACAGCATCTCTAAGAAACAAAAATTTGCTTTTTTTCATCGCCCACAAGAAAACAATTGATTGAGAATAAATTGTGTAATTTCAGGCCACATTTTACGGCAAAATCAACGAAAATATTTTTTTTGTATGAGAAGGACTTCGAATATCGCCATCGGAGAAATTGCATCAAATTCTATACACGAATGTCGAATTTTTGTTTTTTGTTTTCATGGGATTCCCAAACGTTCATAAGTTATAGCAGTTTCAAATACTTTCTAAAAATAAATATCGGTATTTCCATGTTAGCTAACATGGAAAAACCGATATTTATGTTAGCTAATATGGAAAAACCGATATTTATGTTAGCTAATATGGAAAAACCGATATTTATGTTAGCTAATATGGAAAAACCGATATTTATTTTAGCTAATATGGAAAAACCGATATTTATGTTTAAAAAGTATTTCAAACTGCTATAACTTATGAACGTTTGGGAATCCCATGAAAAAAAATACCAAAAATTCGACATTCATATACAGAATTTGACGCAATTTCTCCGATGTCGATATCCGAAGTCCTTCTCATATAAATAAATATTTTCGTTGATTTTGCCGTAAAATGTGGCCTGAAATTAGACAATTAATTATCAATCAATTTTTTTCTTGTGGGCGATGGAAAAATGCAAATTTTCGTTTTTTGGAGATGTTGATACGATTAATTGTTCCCGAGATATTACAGATTAAATGAAAAATGAAAAGATTTGCATATTTCGGCAGGAAAAATTTCAAAAAAAATTTAATTTGCTGTATCTATTGGAACAGCTGAACCTGATTTTTAGCAAGTTATAGGATTTTTTTTTTTTTTATGGCTGAATTGATATGGAATGCTTCATATATTATATGAATTATATTATATATTATCTTAACAAAAAAATTCTTCCGATAAGACGTTTATCAAAGCAATTTTTTAAAAATCAAAAAAATATGTATCTAAATCTCAAAAAAAAAAAATCGAAAAGAAATCCAATTAAACCAGCCAAGTAGTAGTACATACAAAAAAAACTCTTCAAAAAATATGTTTAGCAAAACAATCTAAAAAAAAAAAAAAAATACAAGATGCAAAAAATCTTGACAAAAAAAAACTTGGCGTGCCAGTTTTTTTTACAATTACAGTTACTGCAGTTATTACAGATGTACAACAGCTGTCGTAAAAAAAAAACTGGCACGCCAAGCTTTTTTTTCAAGATTTTTTGCATCTTGTATTTTTTTTTCAGATTGTTTTGCTAAACATATTTTTTTAAGAGTTTTTTTGTATGTACTACTACTTGGCTGGTTTGATTGGATTTCTTTTCGATTTTTTTTTTTTTTGAGATTTAGATACATATTTTTTTGATTTTTTTTTAAATTGCTTTGATAAACGTCTTATCGGAAGAATTTTTTTGTTAAGAGACTGTTTTTATAAACATCTGTTTGGGCAAATTTTTTTTTCTTTTTTTTTATAAACATATTTTCAGAACGAGAATACAATTTTTAAGTACTTGGCGTACCCTTTTACTTTTTTTTTTTAAAGTATTTTTTGCTTTGATTTCACCTATTTTTGACATCCAGTCATGTTATTTGATTTATTATTACAAACATACAGCGAATAAACCGAATCATCTTCCTGTAAAATATATTCGTGTAACATTTTATGGTGACGAAAGGCATGTTCGACACCTTGAGTAGCTGCTCCTGATCTGGGCCTTCGAAAACAGCTGCGTCAGGATCAGAAGATAGATTTCATCATGCATAGCTAAAAAAAACTTAACTCTCTCGCATGATGGATAAAGACATCTTTTGATGCTGACGCAGTGCGTCTGAAGTTCTAGAGCATCGATGGAATCTCTCTCATATGTGGAGCTGGCATTGCCTTTCGCCACTATATGCAAAAATTATATATATAATAAATTATAAATTTTCACTCCGAGCCTTCAATTATACATCGACAGGGGAGAAATATCTTAAATAGAATGCCAGCTCTGTCAAGAAAAGATTTATCGGTTTGGGTAAATGTAAAAATAAGGTCATGTTTTGCTGACGGAGCATAGATTCCATTTAAAAAAAAAAACTAAATCATCTTCCTGTAAAATAAAAATATATTTGTGAAACATTTTATGGTGACAAAACGCACCTCCGACTCTTAAAGCAGTTGCTCTTGATGCTCTGGACCTTCGAAGGCAGTTGCGTCAGGATCAGGAGGTGGTTTTCATCATACGTAGCAAAAAAAAAACTTAACTCTCTCGCACGATGGGTAAAGACATCCTGACGCAGTCCCTCTGATCCTGACGCAGTCCCTCTGAAATTCCAGAGCATCGAGGACATCTGTGTGGAGCTGGAGAGGCTTTTCGGCACTATATGGAATAGGTGTATACATACATAAATTATAAATGTTCACTGCGAGCCTTTAATTATATATTTTCTTTATATCATTCCCATCGCCAGGGGGAAATGTCTCAAATAGAATGCCAGCTCCGTCAGGAAAAGATTTATTCCTTGGTTTGGGTAGGTGAATAAGTTCATGTTTTGCTGACGGAGCATAGATTCCACTTTTAAAAAATTGAACCGTCTTCTGGTCAAGTATTTTATATTTCAAAAGCAAAAACAAAACGAAACGTCAAAATTAGGTTAGTCATAAAAAGATCGAGGAAAAATTAACTTTACACGTCCGACACATAATTCAAAAATTTAATTTAATATTTTTAACATATATAATACATACTATATTTATTAATATTATCAGATTAGATGTATTTATGGGGGTTTTTATCGACGGTTTTCAATTTTTTTTACACGAAAGTTATTTTTTTATTGATACTTATTATGCACAATTTTTCACGACACTCTCACATTTTTTTAACGCAAAAATATTTTGATTTCTTTAAATCACATATCACATATCACATAATCACAAGTTTGTTTCCCTAATTTTCAGCACAAATGTTCATCATGTGAAAAAAAATATATTTTGCCGATTGATATACTCGGGTATGATTTCTGAAACGCAGCCCAGGAATCGAAAGGCAAGCCAGCTGGCCCGGCGGTCGCATGCGCAGTAGACGCGATCACATCACATCACATCACATCACATCACATCACATTTTATAATATTTTCGGACCTCGAGAGGGACACGATGCCCATATCTCAGCATCTACCGAACAGTTATAATCGTAACAGGGCGCGTTCGAAAGCTTGTGTCCTATATATATGGTAAAAGTGTTTTTGGAATTCCGATCCGATGCTTCGTTTTCGAGAAAATCGAGCTGCAAGAATCCACTTCCGGCATTTTGAAGTAGGTTACTTGGTAGCGTCTCGTCAACTCGCTTAAAAAACTTTTTTTTAAGTACTTGGCGTCGAGACGCTACCGCGTCTCTTGATATACTAGTTCTACAATTTAGACCTGCGTCTAAACCTTCACATCTTGGATGCGTCAGTGATATTTTATATGACTGAACTAGCTCTTAGAAAAACTCAGGTTTATTATTAGATTAAAAAAAATCGTTTATAATTATTTATGATTAAAAAAATGACTTTATTGATTGTTACAATTTAAAAATTTGATAAAGTTCTGAAAAATTTTGTATCATATATAAAAAAATGTTAAGATTTGAGCCAGAGTGGGCCGGCGTCACCTTCTCTATTTTTCTAATTTTTTTTGGGAAAAAACATTTTTAAAAATTAGAATAAAATCCAGTCGATTATGGGTGATGGCTTGACCATTTTTATATGCAACACTGCATTTTTGGGAATTTTTTCAGATTTTTCCAATGTTTTTGTTAACTTAAAAAATAAAGATTCTTCGGAAAAATCTGAAAAAATCGACTAATTTTTTTCATGGTTGTTTTCGAAAAAAATTAGAAAAAAAATCGGTGCTGCCGGCTGACTCTTGCTCAAATCTCAACATTTTGTATATATGACATAAGATTTTTCAGAATTTATTCAGATGTTTAAATTGTGGCGATCAATAAGTTGATTTTTAAATAATAAATAATTATAAACAATTTTCAAAAATCTCATAAAAATCTGAGTGCTTTTGAGAGTTAGTTGAGTCATATAAAAAAAACGCGGGCCAAATCCAAGATGTGAAGGATTAGTCCCAGTCGAAATGGTATAGAATGGCCCATATATACTAGCGGTTACGTTGGCTCGGGCGCTTCGCGCACTCGCATGGATCACATCGTTCATGTGATCCATGTGGGAATCTGTCCGATACAGAATGCAATTTTGAAATTTAAAAATTCATTCTATACGCTATAAAAACCGAATTTTCGAAAATATAGCATATGGAATGAAATTCGGATTTCCGAATTCCATTCCATATTTTCCTGGATCTCAACGCGAATAAAAAAAACACAAAAAAAACGAAACCGAAAACACGAAAATCAAAGCTCAAACCGAACGGGAGCGGAGCGCGAAATTGAGAACTTAGAAAACGTCACCTTCGGCCTTCCGCTTCCATGGATGCATCGACGTTCCGGTGGGCGCCAGTTAATTTTTGTTTCGTCGGTATTAACAACCGGACTAAACTGGAGGTCGGTGGGACGGCCAACCTCCGCAGGGTCGATTTTTGTCTCGCCGGAATCACCAAGCCGGACTAATCTGGAGGTCGATGGGACGGTCGACCCCCGCAGGGTCGATTTTTGTTTCGCCGGAATCGCAAAGCCGGACTAATCTGGAGGTCGATGGGAGGGTCGACCTCCGCAACCGAAATGCACGAAGACAGAACAAAAAAAATAACGAGATCACACAAACGAGAACTTAACGGTACGAGAACTAACGCCGATGCATTCGCCAAAGCGAACGGTTGCGGAAATGCACGGTTGCTCAGGATGCGGGTTATGGTAGAAGGGTCGCGATCCTTCGCCAAAAAAGTAACGCGAAATCTCAAATATCGGAATCCCAAAATCCTAAATTAGCGGGAACAATTAATGATTGGCTTGTTAAGCCACGGGATCGCACACTCGTGCATCGGGAGCGCTCAGCTGACCGGGGGGTTGGAGCGAGCGTAACGAGAGCGGATCGATACGCGATCGAATAATTACCGAAACGATAAACTCACCGAATCAGCGTATTTTAATTCAATAATGTGCGGGAACTGCATCTCACGATGCCTCGAGAACTCCAACACAATCACTGCACCTCAAAAGCATTCCTCAGAACGCATCTCGAGAACAGAAAAATCGGTAGTAAAATCGGAACCGAATCCGCACGAAACGCAGCACATACGAGTCCACTAGCGAACGCGCAAAGTGAGAGGTAGCGTGAGCGAGATACGCGAACCGAAGCGAGAGCGATAGCCGGAGTCTACGGCAGCGCGAGCGAGAGCGAACGACTCAGCGCGCGAGACAATAGCCCAAACGTAAACACCGGTCGCGCGAGAGGTCCGAGCTGCCTCGAGGACGACTCTCGGCAGACTGATAAGCCTTCGACGATATTCTAACGAAGCGTTATATTATTGCGAGATCCTTAGGCGATAGCTACTGCCCTCTCAAACTATTCCGGAGCGTCACTTAAGCGGGAACCGAAACTGTAACGCGGTAATTTTGAGATTCGTCGCGATCGTTACCCCCAATTCAGGACGTGAAAACAAGGCTCTCTCTCTCTTAACTAAAACACAGCACAAGGTGTTCCAACCTTGCCCGGACCGTACTAAAACCTCCGCCTGTTCTCCAACGTCCTGCATTATCACATGAACAGAGTGCCGGGTTTGCACCGGACTTTGACGTATTCGCGACGAAATCTCGTCGGGCTCGCCTCTATTCGTGTTTCTCATTTCTTCGAGACTCTCTCCACCGAATAGATTTGAGAATCCCGACCGGAACTGAATCTTTTGAGCTTATCTCAGCTTATCACACACTCTAGCTCATCAGCAAAGTCTAAACTGGATCATAACTTTAACGAACTTTACTTAGACGAGAGCTGGACGGTACATGGACAGCCGAGGAGCAGTAAATCGGGAACTATAACGGGCTAACCGAACTAAATCGATAGCCGTATCCGTAAAACGTTAATTTATTTGTATTTTTGTGACGGTGATCCAAAAATCACGTCACAATATATTGTTTGAGAATTGCTGTATGAGTTATAGCGAAGCGGGTAGGGAAAAAATAAAGATGGTCACAATTTATAATAAAAGAAATAATTGATATATTTTTACAACAGCGATTATGTACAAACAGTGCGCAGCGCGCGAGTTAATGAGCGGAACCGAAAATGATTGTCGAAAAGAATCCCGAGCTGATCCGTCCCAATTATATGAATTCGCAAAACAACCGGGTGAGCTGAACGGTGTGCGACTCGACGCGTCGCACACCTGTTGAGAGCGCGATTCTCTCCCGCGTAAAGGCTCGCGGCACTTGCCGTGAGAAAGAATTCGCGTTGTCCACTGGGTGAGCCGAACACTATCCCGGAATGAAAGATAAACTGTTCCCGTGTTAATGTACCAAAATTATAAGAGATACGGTTACACGTGTGCTTGATCGCGGCCATCAACGAAGAAGAAGGAAGAAGACGCCGGTTGCACACGGCACGACGGTATCTTCCTCTACCGCGCGTGCGCGAGCGTCGCGCGTGAGCTTGGCCGAGCGTGGCCGGGAGGTGCTGCCACTCGACAGCTGCCCGGATGCCTCGCTCAACTCAGCTGAGCCGTCGGATTCTCGAACATATATATATATATTGTAACCGTATTTTCCCGCAATCCCGAATCTACCCAATCGAGACGGCTACAAAACCCGTCTCACTCGGCCTTAAGGGCGCCAGCCGCGAGAGCGAGAGCTCTCGCGACAAAATTTTAATTTTAAGAGCCGAACGAGAGACGAGAGCGACCCGGCTTCGCTCAGCCTTGGGAAATTGGTAGAGGGGGTGGTTCAGTCACCTCCGCGAGAAGGAAGCAGAGATCGAGACGAAATTATGGGAATTCCAAAGATATTTTATTTTAACGCATATCGGGAGCGTGGTCGAGAGGCGACTAGCGTGCCGGGAGGTGCTGCCACTCGACGTTGAAAAAGTTGAAAATTGAAATTTTCATACGGCTTTCTCATAATATTCCTTTATTCGCAAAACTTCCTCTACGAGAAAGCCTATAATACAGTAAGTGCTTTCTCATAAAAAAACCTTCACGAATAAAGAAACATTACAAAGACGTATGAATTTCAATTTGCAAGATTGAATTGTTAATGTCCTCTCCCATATACAAATTAATGGATCACTACACTCTTCTACAGGCGCAATATTATATATAATATTGCGCGAATATATATTTTTTTATAATAATGTTAAATTCTAATAATTAAATGTCTATATAAAGGATTTCTTATTGTGGGAAAAAATATATTGACTTGTTTAAAAAAATTATTTTGTTCATTATCGTGTATTAAATTTCAATTACAGTAGAACCTCGATTATCCGAACACCCATTATCCGAACCCTCTGTTATCCGAACCGCCGCTGGTTCGGATAAAGTTTCTATTATCCGAACTATTGCGCGAAATTCTCGTATCCCAACATTGTTGCGCGCCAATAAATTATTGTGGGCTACAAACAACAACCAATTCATGAACGCTCGAGCTCGCATAGACTTACACAGCACCTACCGTAAATGCACGTCAGTCGTATGCGCTGTATTTATTAATTTCTCACCCGAGCAAAGACACACGTATTCAAAATTTATTTTCGTTAATCTACTGGTGTTCGTAGTTTAGTGCGTTATGGATTCAACGTCCGATCCTCCGACTTCTGAGCGTAAGCATTGTGACGGGGCTTTTCTGCTCCCGTCACAAAGAGAGCCAAATTTCAGGCTCTCCCACGTATCGGCACGGCACACGGCACTCTTCCTACCGGGAAGAGTCCCTTCCAGGCAAACAGACAGGGTCAATCGCAAGCGAACCGTTCCCACGACTAATTTCGGCCTTATTTTTATTTTCCCGATAATTCTCTCGAGCGTACGGCGGTCATAACCGCCGCAAGGACATCTCGACGCCTCCCAGCAACATACAGCAGGCTGGAGCCTAGCTACCGACCTCGCCACCGTCACATGGCCAGCACCTCGACACGTCGCCCGCCGTTCAGCCGCGCCGCTACCGAGGTAGCGCGCGACATTACCGACAACGGGCTCTCCACCCTCCGAAACCGCCTAGACGCGACGAGCCACCAGCTACCGAGATCTACAGCGTCCGGCTCGTCGCTGAGCCACCACCTCGCTCGTCTCACCGAAGTTCCCGGGTCTACGCGCAACGACGCCCGTGGATTTACCTCTTACCACGAGCGTACTCCACACCTCGCGTTCACGATATCCTGAACGCGAGGAAATTAAAAGAACCGCGCGAGATCTCCGTAATTCGGGGAACTCGGACAAATAGAGTAGAGGGCGGAATGAAGACAGGCATAGGGTGGGGGGAAAAAGGACCCGCGATCGCGAGAGCGTTACATCCCTCGGGGACTCAATCGTAGGCTCCCGAGAAGGAAGGACGTCGTGACCGCTGCCGATCCGTGCTTAACGTCTCGCGAGAATACCGACATCTTGCCATACGCGAAGTGGGACTTCTGGCCGAGGACAACCCGAGAAGCTCCCGCAACTGCAACGAAACCGGTGAGATCGTCGTACGTGTTCGGTTTGAGGCTAGAGATAGAATAGAGCAAACTCGACTCGTTATCGTGGGGACGGTACGTCTTCGCGCGCGGAACGCGGAATTTGTTCTCTGGGAAAAATCCAGTAAAGTTCATATTTTTCATCCCACCTAGTTTCCGTTACATTATTTGCCTGGAAGGTTCTCCTTTATTCATTAATCTCATTCAATAGTTTGCGCCACGTGCGAGTCCACTATCTAATTTCCGTTTTATCAAATTTCTAACAATTCATTCATAGTTCAACTTTTCCGATGTTTTAGTTTACTGATTTTTTATGAGATTCCGAGTACTCCCGCTGCGACCGGGCTAGAGTAGTGATTTAAGAATCCCGCGTATTCCCGCTGCGATCGGGCTGATTTAGGAAATATCTGTTGCGAAAGGTACCGTGGCTGCGATCCACGTTAGTTATTGTATGCGAGTGCCGAGATTCCGAAACATCGTCTGTAACCGATTGTCCGTTACCACATTTCTTTTGTCGGATCAAATTACGAATTATTGTTGTTATCTTGTTGTGAAGGTTTTGAGTTTTTGAGGGAACGAGCGTGCACGCTAGTCGCTTCTCGACCACGCTCCCGATATACGTTATAATAAAATATCTTTTGAGTTCCCGTATTTCGTCTCGATCTCTGTTTCCTCCTCGCGGAGGTGACCGAACCACCCCCTCTACCTATTTCCCAAGGCTGAGCGACGCCGGGTCGCTCTCGTCTCTCGTTCGGCTCTTAAAATTAAAATTTCGTCGCGAGAGCTCTCGCTCTCGCGGCTGGCGCCCTTAAGGCCGAGTGAGACGGGTTTTGTAGCCGTCTCGATTGGGTAAATTCGGGTGTTGGGAAAATACGGTTACAAATTTGGCGCCCAACGTGGGGCCCACGGCGTTAAATTGAGTTAATTAAAAATCCGCGAAAAATTGGCCCCGGGGAAACAGAGAAAGTAGCCAGAGCGAAATACAAAAATAACGGTAACGGGCGAACGACTTTGTTCGGATCGAAGCTCTCGCTATATGGGTGAAAGAATTAGAGTATTTGTGTGATTGGGATATTTGTTTGCATGAGTTTGGTCAGTGTCCGTTTATATATTTTGTTTTGCGCCTTTGTCGCCGAGATCGGCGAGGCGAGTAGCGTTCACGAGCGTAGCCGAAGCCGCACGAGCGCGACTCGGGTCGTCATTAGACGCTCCGTACGCTGCTGTGTGATCGTGAGTGAACACGTGCGGTGTCCCATCGCGACGTGCTACGCTCCCGAGCGAGAAGAACGCTAGGAGGATTTTGGGACTACCATAATAGCAGGTAACGATTCCTCCTACCTTATACTAGCAGCTAATACCCTGTAAATCGATTCAAGCCCGAGGAATATTTTCCGTAGGCGAGCAAGGCAAAATAAAATTTCGAAGACGATCGCCCGTTCTCGCGACGATCGCCGGCACACCGTACGCCCGGGCATCGCCGCGCCGCTGTCGCTGTCTCTCTCCAAACAAGAGGTCGGCCGTGCCGGCTCGGCGCTCCCGTGTTTACGTCGTGGACACGGGAACCGTGGCCTTGTCGACTCGAAGGCTCTTTCCGAATTGCCTTGTCTGCGAGAAATATTCTTCGAGAGATAATATTTCAGGGAGCCCGAATTATTCGGGACGGTCGTCAACCGATTTTTCTTTTGTGAGCCGCTGACTTGCGACGGCTCTCGGGACCCGGTGAGCACGTGCTCCCGGGACAGCCAGCAGCCGTCGGGTTCCTACATTACCGACGCCTACCTAGTCGGATAAATATTATTTAATTATTTTGCTTCGTCCTCCCCAGTCCCTTCGGACTCGTTCTTTTTTTTGTGTTTCTCTCCGAGTTAATTACTTTCGGTTAATTATCCTATTTTTAGTCATTTATCTCTTTTTTCCCGTTTTCGCTTCCGTCTCTCTTTCTTTCCTAGTTATACTTTTATTTCTTTTTCCATCTTTCTCTCTCTCCTTTCTTTTCCTCTTCCCTCTCGCCCCCTTATTTTTCGGTTTTCCCATATTTAATTCGGGATATTAATTACCTCAGGATCCACCTTTCGCGGGCATTCTGATGGCGGACGGCCCGACTAACACGGGAACGATGGAGACGGTACAGGAGCTCGACCTCTCAGCTGATCGCCTCCGTCACGAGCTGCAAGAGCGAGGGCTCTCGATCGTTGGGGAACCGAACGAGTTGCGGGATCGACTCTTGTCGAGCCTGTTGATTTCTCTCGATCCCGCGGGAGCGGTCGCGAACCTCGGTAATAATACCCAGGCTCCTCCGAATAACCATGAGCCACGGTTACCCCCGTTCGGCCTACCTCCAGTGCATCTTGCCCACGGGAACAACCGGGTTCCTCCATCTTCCGCTGCGAGGGTGTACGAAGGCCTACCCCCGGCCCTGCGACCGGCGGGGAATTACGGAGCTAATTCCGACGCTCTCGCGCGACGGCGGCATGAGGCCGACGTATTTCCTCGCGATCGCAACTTCGACCGAGATTTCCCTCCGCCTCAAGGTCAGTCGTCTCCCGTGCGAACACGCGAAAATACGCAACATTTTTCGGGACTCAACAACTCGCGTTCGGTCGCCGATTTACTGCGGAAATGGGATCTACGGTTCTCCGGAAATAGGGGGGAGGATGCGATGGGTTTTTCGTATCGAGGAAGCGCGCGAGGTCGCGCCGATCCCCGACGCCGACTTATTACCGTGCATACCCCTCGTGTTGACAGGGATCGCGCTCACGTGGTACCGTGGGGAGCGAACGCGCATACGCAGCTATCGGGAGTTCGAAGATGCCTTTTTGGCTCGGTTCGGCGATCCCGATCTACAATTCACGCTCCGCGAGGAATTATTGCGCCGTACCCAGGGAGAGGGGGAAGATACGGTGGACTTTTTGACCTGTCTCCGAGCGTTACTCGACCGGGTAGTCCCGCCGTTCTCGTTACGCGAACAACTCGATTACGCGCATCGGAATATGTTACCGATCGGTTACAGATCGCGATTCGGCGCAACGATTTTCACTCGTTTACCGATCTCGAACGCATCGCGGTAAGGGTCGAGCGAAGTTATCAGGCTGATCGGTATTATCAACCGCCTCCACCGCCGGAACGATCGGCCTTCCCTGACCCACCGTCGCGATCATACCAACGCCGAAGCGACGCGAATTACGCGGTTTTCGGGGAAGCACGCGCACCCGGCTCCGAGCGCTCGCGCCGTCCGGACTCTCGCGACACGCGTAGGGGGGAAAGATCGCCCTCCGCCGACCGCCCGGGTTACCGCGACCGAACTCCGGAGAGGACAACCGATCGGGGAAACGATCGCGCGCGTACACCGGAAAGACGGGACGATAAAAGGGATGAGCGCTCCCGATACCGGTCACCGGGCACCCAAGCTCCGCAATACAACGGCCGGCAGGCATATTCGCGCTCCGACTCCGCGACGCGCCGCGTACATTACACCGACGAAAGAGATCGGGCCAGATCTCCCGCGACGCGATCGAAAACGCCGCCGGGAGAATATCGTTCAGTGGCTCACCGTTCACCCACGCCGGGACGGATGGGAACTCGCGACGCCGCGACGAATAAAGAGTTGACCTGCTGGAATTGCGGGAAAGAGGGACATCGATCGATCGGATGTCTTGCTCCAAAAACCGTTTTTTGTTACCGATGCGGGAAGAAAGACGCGCGAACCACCGACGATCATGAGTGTTCGGGAAACGCGTCCCGGAGCCACCTGTAAACGCGACGGTGGCTCCTGAAAAATCGACGCCGATCTCGCCCAATGCGTTCCCGACCATAAACAATTTCCCGGATTTTCCAAAATTACTAACCGAATATTTTTGTAGTCCTCTTCATAGCTCGCGTAGCAAAATGGTATTACTCGTCGTCGTGAAATTAGGGGAACGCCTCGTGCCAGCTATCGTAGACAGCGGGTCTACCAGCACGTACATCGGCAGTGAGGGACTCGCGATCGCTACCGAGCTGGGGTGTCTTCCCCAGAGCGTACCTCCCGCCTCAGCGACAATCGCCGACGGAGGCCAAATTACGTGCGACGAAGAAATAGAGTTGCCTATCACCCTCGAGGGACGCGAACGGCCAGTCATAGCGCGCGTATTTCCTTCCTTACCGGTACCACTGTTACTCGGCTTAGACGCGCTTAGCATTTTCGAAATAGTCGTCGACCACGCCCGACGCGTATGGAGTTTTAGTGGGGATGGCACTCGCGAATTTAAATTTATGGGACGCGATTCGGCCGCGCACGCGAATATTCTCCTCGGTATATCTGACCTCGAGCGAAGCGAGAGCGAACGGCTCTCTGCCTTCCTAAATCGCGAGTTACCGAAACTTCGCGCTGCACCGGGACGAACCGATTTAATTACGCATCACATCGACGTCGGGGATAGCGCGCCGATCAAACAACGATATTATCCGGTTACCCCGATAATTCGCGACGCGATGAACGCCGAAGTGGACCGGATGCTCGAAGCCGGAGTCATCGAGCCCTCGAGTAGCAACTGGTCTACACCGATCGTTATGGTGAAGAAACCGAACCACACCTACCGGTTTTGTCTCGATTTCCGAAAAGTGAACGGGGTCACGAAAAAGGACGCCTATCCGCTCCCGTATATGAATCAAATTCTCGATCGGTTGCGTTCGGCGAAATACATTTCGACGCTCGATTTAAGTCAGGCTTACCATCAGATCCCGTTAAGTCCGGAGTCGCGAGAGATCACAGCGTTTACCGTACCACAGCGCGGACTTTTCCAATTCACGCGGATGCCATACGGCTTAACGAACGCTCCCGCGACCTTTCAGCGACTTTTAGACCGCTTAATCGGGCCCGATATGGAACCCCACGCGTTCGCGTACCTCGACGATATTATTATCGTAACCGAGACCTTCGAGGAACATCTCGCGTCGCTCAAACGCGTTTTCGATACCATCCCGGGAGCGGGCCTACTGATTAACCCCGACAAATGCGAGTTTTGCTGTCCGGAAGTAAGATACCTCGGGTTTCGCGTAAATCGCCACGGTCTACAGGTCGATCCCGAGAAGACCGAGCCGATTCGGAATTTTCCGGTGCCAGCAGGGATTAAGCCATTGAGACGATTTCTCGGTATGGCCTCATGGTACCGGAGGTTCGTTCCTCACTTCGCAGAAATCGCCGCCCCACTCACGAAGCTCACGAAAAAGAGTCAACGGTGGACGTGGGGATCAGAACAACAATCGGCGTTCGAGAAATTACGCGAAGCTCTCGTGAACCCTCCGACACTGTCTTGCCCTGATTTTACCGCGAAGTTCACGCTGCAAACCGACGCGAGTATGAGCGGTTTAGGCGCCGTACTGACCCAGTCTATCGAGGGCGTCGAACACCCGATCGCGTACGCGAGCCGAGCCCTTTCCGCCGCCGAACGAAATTAGTCTACTACCGAACAAGAGTGCTTGGCCATCCTCTGGTCGATCCGAAAATTCCGTGCTTATCTCGAGGGATACCGCTTCACGGTGATAACCGACCATCACAGCCTTCGGTGGCTACAAACGCTCAAAGATCTCGCTGGGAGATTGGCTCGTTGGGCCTTACAGCTCGCCCAATACGACTTCGAGGTGGTGCATAGAAAGGGTGCGCTAAATCACGTACCCGATGCCCTTTCTCGGATGTTTGAAGGACAGCCACCCTCGGCCGAAAACGTTCCCGACACCATCGATCTCGCGTCACTCGCTCTCGTATCGGGTATTACGGGGGGAGAATTAGTGGAACGCGAACCGATCGACGCACTCGCAGATCGATGGTACGCGAGGAAAATACACGCTGTCGAGACCGCGCCCAATCGATTTCCGAACTGGAAAATAATCGAGAATCGGCTCTACGTTCATCGCCGTACGAAACGCCGAGTGTTACCGAAAGGTGACTATTCCGAGTGGAAACTCGTCGTTCCCCAAGCCTCCCGTTCGGAAGTCCTCCGGGAAAATCACGACGCCCCGCAGGCCGGACACCTCGGCGTCGATAAAACGTACGCCCGAATTTTTAACTCGTACTTTTGGCCGGGAATGATTCGCGACGTAATTCGCCACGTACGGCACTGCGGCGTGTGTCAACGCACGAAGGCGGAACAGCTACCTCCCATCGGACTAATGGGTCGTCGAATCGTCGACGAACCCTGGACGGTCGTCGCGGCCGATATAATGGGACCGCTCCCGAAGAGTCACTCGGGATGCGCATACGTTCTCGTGATCCAAGACCTGTTCACGAAATGGGTCGAGTGCTGTCCGCTACGCAAAGCTAACGGAAAGAAAATCGGTGAAGCTCTCGAGGAGCTAATATTTTCTCGATGGGGAACACCTCAAGTTTTGTTAACGGACAACGGTACCGAGTTCGCGAATAACCACCTGAACGCGTTAATTACCGACCGGGGAATCCACATCTCGCGAACGCCGCCGTATCACCCTCAAGCGAATCCAGTCGAGCGAGTGAATCGCGTATTAAAAACCATGATTGTGTCGTTCATCGAGAACGATCACCGCGCGTGGGACGAACACCTGTCCGAGTTTCGATTCGCATTTAATACCGCCTTCCACTCGTCGATCAATAACACGCCCGCGTATCTTAATTTCGGTCGTGAACCAAAACCGCACAACTTCTATCGCCGTCGCGAAGAAGGCGACGTCGAAATCCTCCCGTTACCGCCAGAGGAGTGGTCCGACCGGATGCGGGATCTCGAAAACGTCCGCGTTAAAGTCTCACATGACCTTGAGGAGGCCTACCAGCGCCAGGCCGCGCAGTACAACAAACACCATCGCGAACAAACATTCGAGGTGGGGGATCTCGTGCTACGGCGTCAACGAATTTTGTCCTCGGCTGCCCAAAATCAAGCCGCAAAATTATTCAAACGATTCGAAGGACCCCTTCGGGTCCGAACCGTTCTCTCCCCGGGGGTCTACGAACTCGAAGACCCTCAGACGAGAAAAAAATATATCGTGGCGAGCAAAGATTTACGTTCGTATTTTCCCCCACTCCAGGACGACGGTACCGAGGAAATCGACGACGAGGATGCCGAAGACCTTCGTCGCACCCGAAGGGACCGCCAGCGCGCTCCCGTCGACACTCGGCGCCGCTAAAGGCCCGCCGTCGACTAGTACCGCCGACGAATTCTTTTCCGTTCACCTTAACCGACTTTTCTTCCGTTGTTTTCCCCTCTTCCTAATCTTCTCTTTACTTCTTCTCTACCCTCCGCTTTCTCGACAAACCGTCTCTTCCCTCGTTTTTATATTTGTTATTTTTTTTCCATACATCTGTGAGAACTCGGCCCAGAGGCCATGTATCGCGTTATCCGATCGACCTCGCTCTCGAGCGACGAGAAGTGAAGGCCCAGTGCCTCATAAAAGTTACCGAATAACTCACCACCCCTTCCCCATTCCACTCCCGGACTTGACCGCCGAAGGGGATCGAGGTAGAGGGTGGAAAGGAACAGGTAACTGTGATTGTTCTCGTGTAATGTCCATGCATGCTATGTTGGGAAACGCTTGTGGATCACCGATCGCTGATTAACGCATGCTATCTTGCTTCTTTTTTATTCACGCCGACTTGACCATGTCTGATCGCCCGTACGAAGGTTTGCCGTCACCCGAAAATTATTTCATTGTTGCCTCCCGAGCTGTACCATGGTCTCATACGGCCGAGGACGGCCTTACCGTAGGGGGGGAGGAGTTGTGACGGGGCTTTTCTGCTCCCGTCACAAAGAGAGCCAAATTTCAGGCTCTCCCACGTATCGGCACGGCACACGGCACTCTTCCTACCGGGAAGAGTCCCTTCCAGGCAAACAGACAGGGTCAATCGCAAGCGAACCGTTCCCACGACTAATTTCGGCCTTATTTTTATTTTCCCGATAATTCTCTCGAGCGTACGGCGGTCATAACCGCCGCAAGGACATCTCGACGCCTCCCAGCAACATACAGCAGGCTGGAGCCTAGCTACCGACCTCGCCACCGTCACATGGCCAGCACCTCGACACGTCGCCCGCCGTTCAGCCGCGCCGCTACCGAGGTAGCGCGCGACATTACCGACAACGGGCTCTCCACCCTCCGAAACCGCCTAGACGCGACGAGCCACCAGCTACCGAGATCTACAGCGTCCGGCTCGTCGCTGAGCCACCACCTCGCTCGTCTCACCGAAGTTCCCGGGTCTACTCGCAACGACGCCCGTGGATTTACCTCCCACCACGAGCGTACTCCACACCTCGCGTTCACGATATCCTGAACGCGAAGAAATTAAAAGAACCGCGCGAGATCTCCGTAATTCGGGGAACTCGGACAAATAGAGTAGAGGGCGGAATGAAGACAGGCATAGGGTGGGGGGAAAAAAGACCCGCGATCGCGAGAGCGTTACTTCCCTCGGGGACTCAATCGTAGGCTCCCGAGAAGGAAGGACGTCGTGACCGCTGCCGATCCGTGCTTAACGTCTCGCGAGAATACCGACATCTTGCCATACGCGAAGTGGGACTTCTGGCCGAGGACAACTCGAGAAGCTCCCGCAACTGCAACGAAACCGGTGAGATCGTCGTACGTGTTCGGTTTGAGGCTAGAGATAGAATAGAGCAAACTCGACTCGTTATCGTGGGGACGGTACGTCTTCGCGCGCGGAACGCGGAATTTGTTCTCGGGGAAAAATCCAGTAAAGTTCATATTTTTCATTCCACCTAGTTTCCGTTACATTATTTGCCTGGAAGGTTCTCCTTTATTCATTAATCTCATTCAATAGTTTGCGCCACGTGCGAGTCCACTATCTAATTTCCGTTTTATCAAATTTCCAACAATTCATTCATAGTTCAACTTTTCCGATGTTTTAGTTTACTGATTTTTTATGAGATTCCGAGTACTCCCGCTGCGACCGGGCTAGAGTAGTGATTTAAGAATCCCGCGTATTCCCGCTGCGATCGGGCTGATTTAGGCAATATCTGTTGCGAAAGGTACCGTGGCTGCGATCCACGTTAGTTATTGTATGCGAGTGCCGAGATTCCGAAACATCGTCTGTAACCGATTGTCCGTTACCACATTTCTTTTGTCGGATCAAATTACGAATTATTGTTGTTATCTTGTTGTGAAGGTTTTGAGTTTTTGAGGGAACGAGCGTGCACGCTAGTCGCTTCTCGACCACACTCCCGATATACGTTATAATAAAATATCTTTTGAGTTCCCGTATTTCGTCTCGATCTCTGTTTCCTCCTCGCGGAGGTGACCGAACCACCCCCTCTACCTATTTCCCAAGGCTGAGAGACGCCGGGTCGCTCTCGTCTCTCGTTCGGCTCTTAAAATTAAAATCTCGTCGCGAGAGCTCTCGCTCTCGCGGCTGGCGCCCTTAAGGCCGAGTGAGACGGGTTTTGTAGCCGTCTCGATTGGGTAAATTCCGGTGTTGGGAAAATACGGTTACAGCATAATGTGCTTACGGCGGAAAAAAAAAATTGAAATTTTCATATCGCTTCCTCATAAAAGCTGAAAATTGAAATTTTCATATCGCTTTTTCATCAAAGTTAGAAGTTGAAATTTTCATATCGCTTTCTCATAATGTTCCTTTATTCGCGAAGCTTCTTCTATGAGAAAGCATTGTCTGTATTTTTGGCTTCCTCATAGAGGAAGCTTCGGGAATAAAGGAACCTTATGAGAAAGTGATATGAAAATTTCAACTTCTAACTTTGATAAAAAAAGCAATATCAAAATTTCAATTTTCAACTTTATGAGGAAGCGATATAAAAATTTCAATTTTCAACTTTTTTTTTCACCATCACAAAGCTTCCTCTATGAGGAAGCTTTGTGATGGTTAGAAGTCAACGATCTCGGACATTAAAAAAAAATTTGGCTGCGAAAAGACGGTGAATTTCGTGATGAAGGTTTGACATTACCGTTGAATATCATAAAACTATGTATGTATCACGTTCGTCAAATTCTCCAAATATATATCATAATTATTTAAAATATATGGGTACTGTACATTTTTCGATATGCACCTCGCTATATCGCACAGCTTCGCTGTTCTGTTATCCGAATTTTCGTTAATCCGAACGAGCTCCGGTCCCAATTGGTTCGGATAATCGAGGTTCTACTGTATTAATACATTTTAATTTTACTTATCGTGTATTAAGAAAAAGGCTGCACATAAAAAAATCGCAACAAGTTTTTACTATTTCACGAAATTGTTAATTTTTCGAAGAATTTTTACGGTTCACAATTTTAACTCGGTTAAATTCAATATGATATTTGAAAGAAGTACAAGCTAAATTTGCGCGTTGTTTGCATATTAATTTTTTTCCCTAGGAAAAATAATCTATATATAAGAGCAAAAGTTTTGTCAATAATAAATATTGGCGCATCTTGAGGCTGTCGGACGAGATAGCTTTTCCTTTATGGTAAAATGACGAAATATGTCCGATGCTCGAATACGAGAAAATGTAGAGGTGGAAGAGTTCATCGATCTTTGTCTCACATCAAGCTTGCCGCCGCGTTCCTTCTTTGTCGTCGTTATAGCATCGACGATTTCATTCGCAGGTAGCAAAAGGGAAGGAGTCGATCGTTTCCCCACTGCGCAGGTAACGGACCGTGAGAAGGGGCCGAAACGGACAAACGCGGTCGTCATTTTCGGAAATACGCGGTCGTTCGGAATTATGCGGTTGGGAGAAACGCGGTCGTCTACTGTATACCACATCGTCATAGTTGAACTTTACGTAAATTGTACCACTGCCTGTCATAATAGTGATTTATCTTTATAATTAGTAATTCGGAAGCCGCGGATCAAGTATCATTTCAAAACGTGAAAAATTTCATGAAGCGGTGTAGGAGGCGACGCTATCCTCCACCCCCGCGAAATATACCGGAACTCGTAGACCGACTCGCGGATCCGCTACATGCCAGAAACATGGAATACGACACTGGTCGTCTATCAGTACGATTAGTAACTGATGCTGATGATGCCCAGAATACGGTATTCTTTGACGAAAATTTCGTGCGTGCGGAAATGGGCGAGGTAACGAAAGTGTTGATCGATTCCACCTTTCGGGCAACGCCCCAAATACAATGCGCCTATCAACTCCTCACAATTATGGGAATTCAATTAAATCACGTAAGGCCGATTTCATGTTAGAAATTACGTCTGTTGTTAGGGTCATATACTGGCCGAATAACCGTATTTCTATATCGACGTTAGGAATTTTTCGACCCGTCGGAAAATCATATTATTAAAAAAAAAATTGTGCATGTGTTTTTGAGTTTGTCAGACGTTTAAAATTCATTTTTCCATAATTTAAAAACTTTAAGCAAAAAAAAATTAGACATTAAAGACGTGTGCATCGCTGGTGAATGTATTTCATGCGGTACCGCGCGTCTTTTTGAGTCTGATGTTCTTTTCTGTTGCAGATGGGTCGCTCCGTCGCAAGTCATTGTAGGGTTTTCCGTTTGTATGGGTCATAATGTCCAAGAAAACTGAAGCCACCTATCGGGCAGTCCTAAAGTATGTAAAGGAACATATTATACCCAACAACAATATCGTCCTTGCTATGAGCGATTTTGAACGCGCTTTACGGAATGCGATAACCGCGGTGTTTACGGCAGCACTGAGCTCGGGCTTTAATACGACCTACGATCGGGTATGTAATTAGGCAATATTAAATAATCGTGCAATTTTAATCGTTTGTATAAGATTCAGCCTAAAATGTGACCGTCTTTCAGTCGATTTTCCTTAAAGCCGTATCTCTTGGCCTGCGAAACGTGATTCGGACGGACAGCGAAGCGAAAACGTTTTTCAAAAAAGTTCTGGCCCTCGCATATTTACCGGCTGATTTAATCGAGGGTCATTTCCAAACGATGCGGAGTAATTTGTCGGCTCCAAATTGTAGACGATTCAGCCAACTTGCGAGATACAAAGCGCTTTATTCAAAAGATATGCGATTTCCGGTGCGACCGGTACAGTTTTTCCTGTTTTACAATTCAGGCCCTTAGCCTCGCAAGATTTCTCCCAAATATCTCCCTCGATCTCCTCGATCGAGTCTCCATATACAATTCCGTAAACAGTTTTAATATATAATTTTAATCTTTATTTATCTGTATTTATATATGCCAGCGATGCGCCACAGTCGCTTCGTCACTGTCGTGTGCGTGTGTGCTGCCGGGGAGTACTCCACGTACGTGGGGAGGTCCGTCATCATTGTTTTTACGCGTGTGTATCGGTGTTGTTGTGTATATTGATGTTCGTGTGTGTATGTACGCAGTTGGGTGTGGGTAATTTATCCCTTTAGTTTGCGTATTGGCGGACCCCCGACACGTGCTCGACGTAGATATCCCGCGACCAACGAATCGTGTCGCTTATCATCAGCCTCCTCATCATCGCCGCGTATCGCGGGTTGATGTTGAGGAGCCCGATGACTCGCTCGTTGGCCGGGTCCCACGCGCCAAGTGCGCCGACCCGGAAGGCGTCCACCATCACCGTGTAGCCCTGCCGTACGAGGTTCTCCGCCAGGGGGCGATAGTGTTCTAGTTTTCGCCTCCTCGCATCCTCGAACGCTTCCTTTCGGTTCTCGAACGGAATGGCCAAGTCGATGATGACGGCCGTGCGGTTCTGGTCATTCCTGACGAATATGTCAGGTCTCAGTCCCGTGACCTCCTCGTCGACCCCCTCGACGCGCTGGTTGACGCGCACGATACCAGGGGCATGGGAGGCGGCAGACAGGCGGTCCTGAATATTATTGTGCCGCCTTTGAATGGCGGCAGCGTGAGGGCCGCAGTGGCCGATCACATGAGGCAAGGATTCAAGGGGAGCCCCGCATCGCCGGCAGCGCTTGTCTCCATCGCCCCATCGGATGGCCCCGTTGAGCGGGAGCACATCCAGCCGCGCGCGGTGGATAAAGCGCCAACCGGCGAAGCGGGTGTTCCGTCCGTCCCTCATAAAATGGTTTGAGACAGATGTGAGGGACGTTACCTCGAACACCTTGCCCTGATCTCTCTTATTGAGCAGCGTGACTCGGTAGTACGAGGTCACCGCTGCTCTCAGTCGGCCCACTATCTGCGACAGCGCTCCTGGCGGGATAATTACCCGCCTGCCGCCCCCACCCCTCTCCACTCCTCTTCGCGTCGCGAGTCGACCCATGAAGGCGGCCACCTCGGTGGCCACCTGGTCCAGTTCTTCGCTGTTATTGACCCCTCTACACGCATCGATCAGTCGGGCCAGTTCCTCGCTCGACTCTCCCGCGGTTCGTCTACGGCCATAGGGGCCGTATTCGGGGGTGCGAGCCGGCTCACCAGTCACTGGTCTCTGCGGGCGAAGGGGGACTCTAATTACCTCGCTTCGCCGGGTCTGGGGGCGGCCGCCCCTTGGTCTTGCCGCACTTTCCCCCCTACTGCCCCGGACGCCCCTCTCCACAATATTGCCCGATGCGCTCGCGTTCGGGATGCCGATATCGTTAACGCCAGTTGTTGGAGTACTCACCGCCCTTGGCGCGTTTGTGTTGTTGTTGTTGTATCTCATGGTGGCATTCGTGCGAGTGGCAGGGAGGTTGGAAGATGACGCCGCTGTTGGTCGTTGCGCTCCCCTTCCGGCACCTCGTCCCGGAAGGGGATCGGTCCGTTGTTGTCCGATGTTTGTTTGTGTCCGCCCCGCTCCCATACTCGCCCTCACGTTCGTCGTTGCCTCAACCCTGCCTTCAGTCCTTCTCTCTCGTTCGGTCGCTGTTGCCGTACTTCGCCTCTGCACCGGTGGTGGTGGTGGCGGTGGTCGTGATGGTGGTGGTGGTTGGCGCGCTCGGGTTGGGGCTGCCGTCATGACGGGGCCCCCGCACATGGTGGTAGTGGTGGTGGCCGTCGTGAGTGATGTTACGGGCGACGCTCCGGCCGTGGGTCCTTCGCCATTGGTGTGAACAGCCCCGCCAGCCTCACCCCCGCAGATCTTTTTCCAACCCCACTTGATGATGGTGTGGGGTTGTTTCCTGCCGTTGTTGATGGAGTGACGTCCCCCCTCTTCTGCAGCCTCTTTGCCCGCACCGACCTCGTCACCCTGACGAACGGTGGGGTTGGAGTGTGCGGGGGGGGTTCGTCTGGCCTGTTGGGTGGTGTGGCTGGCCCCGCCGGTGTCCTTTTCTGCGCCCACATTGCCATCAGGAGGGGGGAAGCCCTTGCTGACGCCGTGGCCCCCCTCGGTCCGCTGTTGCTGTTGTCCAGTCCTGGCGCGAGTTGAGGATTGAGTTCAGCGAGGGTGTTTCTGCTTGCGGGGGAGGATGTTGCCCCCGATGTTGTATGAGTGGACGGCGCTGGTGGCTGCGTGTGTCGTGTCGATGTTGTTCTCGTCTCGTCGCTGCCACCCGCACTTACAAGTCGCGCACCGGCAGTGCTCGCTCTAACCGCTCTCGCTGTCGTGTGTGTTGTTATCGCTGTTGTTATTGCTATTGTATTTGCGTCGGGGGGGGGGAGCGAGACTGGCTAGTCCTCGCTCGCTCTCCCCCCCTTGCGGCTGTGGCTCCAGGGATTTTGTTTGTAAATCTCAATTGCAGTATAAGTGTGACACTGTACTCCCATCCACAATATTGGTGTGAAACTTTCTTAATGTTTTTTGTAACAGGCAGGCTTCTTAAGTTGCAATCCGACGTTCGGACGGACATTCGACGTCTGAGGAACAACTGCCAGATAAGCATGCACGCGCGATATTCGACGGTATTTAAACAGAAAAAACTCGTGAGAGGTTAGCATTACTCTCATATTAAGGAGGTACATGCCATGGTTGCACTCGAAGAAAGCCCATTTTTCAAAAAGCAAAATCATTTAAAGCCATTTGGGTCTGAAGTTTTAACCCAAATTCGAAATTTTACGAAATTATGAAATTAACAGGATGGTTATCTGTATTTCTATTTAAAAAATTAGTTAAACTTCCAACTTAAGCCTTGATTTAAATGTGCGTAGGCAGATAACAGTGGTGAATGAATTTCAATACTACTTAGCATGGCGAGATCTACATATGCTAGATATGCTAGAGATCAGTGTCAACGAATTTATGGACAAGGCAGCTTCACTGAAAGGAAATGTAGACCTGCTAATCGCTCAAGAAACCAATGGACGAGAAGGTGACGAGTACGACTTGCAGGAGCCTTTAATAGTCGCACCTTTAGGTAAAGTTGTACCTTCTTATTTATACCATCTTATTTTTTGACGTAGAACTACATCTTTCCCTGCGCAAGTATCGGGGGTGCTCGGAAGCGAATCTATATGAATAGGCGCTAAATCCTTTTGCACCTATATAACTCTATACAACCTTTTTCAATGGCTATAAATAATATGTACTGTTATTGTTATTTGATTCCCATTGTTGCCAATGCTCTTTGATTTGCTCTCAGACCCTTTGTCTTTGATGTAACGTTCTGCAAAATTCACAAACAAATCTCGAAGCATGAATGATTTTCCAAATTTTTCTAGAAACAAGGAGGATACCCTCTAGAGTTCTGGAAATGTTCTAAAATATTCTAGTGCTGCGTCCCGATCTCTTGATGCATGTTTTTAAATTTTGTAACGGCTCCGGCCTCTCATTACCCTTCACCTTCACAGCGGTGTTACTTTTCCGCTGCGTTTAATACGCAGAAGCCCTCCCGGGTTATCTGCATCCGGCCGCACGGCTTAGAGACGGGCCTTATCGCGGGCGACGCGACACTCTGTCGCGACTTTGTCCCTTTGTGAAGCGCGCGTCAGGCCCTCGGCTTCACGCCTGCTTCACATCAGTCCAGCTCGAGCCTTCAACCGGTACACTCTCCGTAGCTCTCAACAATTATCCGCTGCGACTAATAAAACAGCTACAAATATATATCACCTCGAACATCATTCAAATACCCGCATTGCCATTCTATTACATGGTGTCAGAAGTTATCGGACCAAATCCACACGTCCACACAACGCATCTCAAGCAACTACGGTACAACTCTTAGGTAAGGCGGCATGAGACACAGTCCTAGAAGCCCGCACATACAGGACGGCAAAGCAAAGCGATAAGACCGACGACGAGAGCAAGGGCCTGAGTTGCGACGAGGGATTCAACGGGCGAGGGAAGAGCTCCGACGAGGGACGTAGGCACCGGTACCTTAGCTGTATTAGTTATCACGTAACGCGAGATCCGCAACTCTACACAGTCGACGAGGACGTCGATTTCAGTGGGAGGGGGTGTGTAACGGCCCTGCATTGCATATAAGAGGACGATTCGAATGAGAGAAGCATATAGGTGACATTAGCGCAGTGGTTAGCGCTCTTACTCAGTAACCGATTAATCCGGGTTCGAATCCCGGTGATCACCATATGTTTTCTCTCTTCGATACTTCGCCCGTCCATCTGCAATACTAATATCTACAGGTTCCCAAACTCCCCGCTCGATCATTACAATTTTTTTACAAGGTTCACCGGGGATCGGTTCGTATTTTTCCTGCTGATGAGCGTTTCCCACGGGTCGAGCGGTGCGTCGCGCTGGGCATCCGGGGTGTCATTTAACACCGCGGCTGCCCTCGCAAAGTCGCTGCGCGACTTCGGGAAATGCCTCAGCATAAGCGGATGCCGGAAAGGATCAGAATACGTTTAGCTCGGGGGACGTGTGCTCCTCGACTTGTCCTGGACTTCGAATTCCTACACACGCCGTGGGGCCTGCGCCTCGCAACGCTGATTCGGAAAGAATTCGATCTTTTTCCGCGGCCGTCCGGGCCGTGGAAGAATCCCGGATCGGAGAACAATCAGTCTTTAGGCACCAGCGAATCCGTGCAGATCGGTCTAGAGCACTCCACGTACTGTTGCTACACAGGTCTGTGAATCTCCGCGTCCACTGCGTCACTCTGTTCCAGCGGGAACCGTAGAGTGCGAAAGTACCGTCGGGAGTGTGTTCCGCCGTAGCGTCAACCAGGTGTGAATAAGATAAAAGCGAGATAAGGAAGTTACCATCGAACTATCAAGAGAAAAGGACATACTAAGGACCCTAAAATCGTAGTTTGTGACTAAACCCTCCTGTAGTGCACGACTCTAAGAACCCCGGCCGAAGGGATTATTGTGACCGTGAGTAGCGATACAGAATGGAAGGATGAGGGAGAGTATTACCGCTATTACTCGATAGAAATAAGACCGTGTACTGTTAGTATTATCATCATTATTATTCGGGATTATTAATAATTATTTTTGGGATTTATTATTATCATTACTATTCGGGATTATTAATCACTATTTTTGGGAATTATTATTATCATTACCATTCGGGATGATTAATCACTATTTTTGGGAATTATTATTATCATTATTATTATCATTATTATTCGGGATTATTGATTATTACTTTCAGGAATTAATGTTATCGTTATTATCCGGAAAAATCCGTGTTAAGGTACGGAATTATTGTTCATTTTAACTGTCATTGTACATCGATAAATACACGATCCTGTGCTTGCCGAGAGAACCTTGTCCGTGGGATTATTCGGGAGGCGACCTTAGCCTTTTCCAGGTATTTGAGGACCGGGCCCGTATGGGACGGAGCAGAGCAGCCCACGAGGAAAAATAAATAAAACTCCGCGTTTCAAGCGGGGAGTGACTTGGTGGCGTGCGGGAGGAAGCTTCTCTCCCTGTCCGGCACGTAACACTGGAATATTTCTATAAGATTGCTTCTCGAAACTACAAGGAATTTTTCTAACCCTTTAAGGGGCTGCTGGACCTTCCTGTTTTAGAATCTTGCTGGACCTTCGGCGTAGAATCGACTTTACATTATTAATATGCTACGTATATGCTTCAAATTTGACAGAACTGCAGTACTAGCCATAAACGCCTCGGCGTGCGCTTGAATTTTGGTTGAAAACGTCCAAGAAATGAAGAAAATCGATTATTACGCATTATCACGAAAACCAATATGGCCGCACAAAATTTTAACAACATGTATTTTGTAGGATATAAAATACTATGGAACTCCCATACGTAAAACGAGAGTGCACCCCGATTCTCTGACATTCCCCGAATATTCCACAAATCATCACAAACTATATTATCGAAAAGAAATCTATGTAAATTGTATTCTACGTTTTGGTTTACTATTCACTTGTGGCAAGTAATCAGATATCCGATAAAAAGCGTATGAATGTAGTGTAGGGCACGATGTGGACCCACCGGTGCGTCAATGGCAACACTACGTTCATGTTTTTTTCGCAAACTGTAATACTCGATTTTCTTAATTCCTTGTTAATAAAAATTCGACTGCATGCCGAGGCGTTTATGATTGTATTCGCGCCTCTTCCTTCAAGATCAATTCGTAGTACCACCTACTCTACACCGATGTCGCCACAATTTCATAGCTAAAGTAAAAAACTTTTGCCCGCCGTCCATGCTACCGCCGTGCGTAGCGTTCCTCATTCTTCTTCTTTGTGCCGAAAAAGCCACATCCTTTCGCCGTCAAGATGGGAAAAAAAGAGTACGCAAGCATTTCGAGGAAGACGAAAAAGAGAATCGTCTTTACAAGTGGTTCAAGCGAGCAGAGAAAAAGTTTTAAAAATAGGAGAAGCGGTATCGTCGAGCGCAGGAACGCAGTAAGTAATGGTCTTGTTTTCAGGTTATGTATCGATGTATTGGGGATTCCAATACACGAGTTCGCATGGCTTCGCGTCACGAACTGAAAAACATAACGCGCTACGCGTAGTCGAGATACGACAAACGGCCGAGAGACTCGATTGAACTCTCAAATGCCAATATTGCATTATCGCAACAATATATGCAGACCTCAAAAAAATAAAAAAATAAAAAAAATCGTTTGTTACGCAACGTAACTGGGTCCTTACAAGTCAGCATATAGCTTACTAAGGTATCTAATTTTTTTTTCTTTTGGTCACTTGTTATTAACAGGAGGCGAGAAAGAGAGGTCACGTCGTCCGAGTCACAGGCCGAAAGTTCTCCGAGAGACGTAAGGTCTACCGTCAAGTACAGAAGAGACGGTCGAACACAAGCTTTGAAACGGGGTCAGAGTCAGATGATTCGTCGGTGAGACAGAATTCTCTGACATTTCCAAGGATGGATAATGCCATAGGCACCCTGACAGACCATTCATCTGATACAGGTGGTGATACAGTAGTCTGGGACACTCCGCCTCTTCAGAAGGTTGCTACCAGAATGGTCTCCGCAGCCTTAAATTATGGTGAGTCTTCGACATGCATCACTGGAGAAACAGAGGCTGTCGCAGCCAAAAATTCTGGTGAGCCTTCGACAGACACCACATGAGAAAGAGAGGTTGTCGCAGCCAAAAGTTCTGGGTCTGCGTCTGTTACAATCTCTGCGATGCAAGAAAAGACCATCGGAGAGGGGCCTACAGCTGTTTCTGCCAGTGGGACTGTACCTGAGAAATCTGCTGGATCAGAAGAGATCTTGGATGCAAATATTCTCGAGTTAATGGGAAAAAGACTCATTCCGGCACCGGAAATTCCTAAGAATCTCGTGGTAAGATGGCAAGAGATTTTACTCAAGGAACTTCCCGCAGACGAACGAAAACGAATGCTCGAAAAATATCCGTCTCCTGCTAACTGTACTGCGATCGATCCACCGAAGCTAAATGCCGAGGTAAAAGCGTCTCTGCTAGAAACTATTGTCAAAAAAGGTTCTCGTGTAGTAGCTAGACAAGAGAGAGTTGCTGCATGTCTCGCAGCGCTTGGGAAATCGTTGTCATCCATTTTAAGGGGAGAAATACCTTTAGAAATTTCAAAAAAATCGATTTTTTGCATATTTCGAAAGTATGATATCTTAAGAATATACTGACCAAAGGATAACTCGAAATATTTAGAGCGCGGCGACAGCATGCGGTCGAGTAGCGAGTCTTTTTGTTCATCTTTTGCTTCACAAAGCTTTCTTATTTACCTTTTATATGGCCAGGCAGATGTTTCAAGGGGACCTTGAAACTGTGGGGAAGCAAAACGAAACGTTGCCCGAGAAATAGGGTCAGTTTAGTTTGAAAGTTTGTCGTGAGCGGTTGAATTTTCAAAACTAAAATGCCGAACTATCCGAAAGAAACTCGTCATAATATAGTTCGGAAATGTGCGAAAAAAAAAACGATTTCAAGGAAATCAATTCACTGATGCGAGCGGGGAGAGTTTCGGGCCGAATACAAGTGACGGTAAAATTGCAAGTGCTAAAAAAATAAAGTCTGGATGTACAGAGGATATCCATACAAATCCTTTGCACGCATATAGAATAATTGAGTTTTTAACAGATTTTACGGCTCTATCAGACATTTTAATTTATTCTGTATGCAAGCAAAGGATAAGTTTTGGAGAGTCAGGACATAGAGGCTTGGGTTTCAAAATTGGCGTTACGTGTCGGTGCGGTAATCGAGAAATTCCTTCAGGACCTTTCATTCATACTGGTTACGAAATTAATCGAAGGCTTGTGTTAGTCATGAGACTTTTGGGGGTCGCAAGACAAGGAATCAGTACCTTTTGCAATCTCATGGACCTGTGCACTGGAATCAGTCAAAGCAGCTACACTAAAATCATCAATCATATTTAAGTAGCTGCTAAGTCGTCATTCGATTTTTCATCGCAGAATGCTGTTGAAGAAGAAGTGAAAAAAATATCCAGCATGAAAGAGCAGAAAAAATTCTCAAAGTCTCTGGTGACGGCACATGGAAAAAGCGTGGGTTCAAATCACTGTATGGTGTTACCACGTTCATCGGCTACTACTCTAGTAAAGTGATCGATTTGGTTGTAAAAAGCAGTTACTGCCACGGCTGTATACTCTGGAAAAATAAGACTCATACTAAAGAATATGAGGAATGGTTCGAAGATCATGAAGAAATTTGTATGAAGAATCACGAAGGCTCCGCGGGAAAAATTCGGCGTAAAGTATGGCAATTATATAGGTGATGGGGATTCAAAAACTTTCAAGGCCATACTAGAACTAAATCCTTATGGTTTCTTGGAGTTTACAGTTATGAAAAGCGAATATATTGGCCACGTAGAGAAGAGAATGGGCAGCAGACTCCGAAACGTGAGAAAAGAAAAAAAGCTTTCCGGAAGAGGCAAGTTGACGGATAAAGTTGTAAAAAAAACAAAATATTATGGTTTGAGCATTGAAAGAAATGTTAATAGTGTTGAAAATATGAAAAAAGAGATTATGGCTACTTTTTATCATATTTTTTCAACAAATGAAGACCCGAATCACGAATACTGCCCAACTGGACCCGAAAGCTGGTGCAAATGGCAGAAAGCGATCGCCTTAAATAAAAATCCAAAATTGGAAAATCTTTCACCGTTACTTGACGCAAGTATCAAGGAGCATATCTTGCCAATTTATCAAGATTTATCCAGAGATGATTTGCTAGAGAGATGCCTGGGTGGCCATACCTAAAATGCTAACGAAAGCTTCAACTCGACGATCTGGCGATTAGCTCCGAAACACTTACATTCAGGACCTAAAATTGTTGAAATTTCAGCCTACATTGCTGCTGGGATATTCAATTATATAATCGTTGGCACCAACTGCAGTGACATAATCGTTGGCACCAACTGCAGAGTTTTTGCCGAAGCGTCTGATGAGACGCGGATTGTTCGACAGAACCGGATGAGTCTTTCTAACACAAAAGAAGCTCGTATAGCCAGGGAACAACAGCTAGCGGAAGAAAATCAGTTTTTCGAGGAAGTTGAAGGACTACTGTATGCGCCTGGAATCGCTGATTAATCGGTAAGTCACTAGAATCAATAGTTTCAACATGTTGAAACTTCAAACGCGATTATCTCGAATCTACTTTTTCAAAAACTGCTCGTGTTGTAGCTCAAAAAGTTATCGACCGATTTGGATGAAATTTGGAGAGGTTTCTCTCAGTAGTATTACCGGAAGGATATACCTAAAATTTGGAAGGTAGCGTGTAAATAAATAATTTTTTGGGGGTCAAATATGTCGGAGAAATGGCCGAAAATTCGACCTTCCAAGTAAAATGGTTCCCAAATTTTCAATTTTGCACTTTTTCATCATTTTTTAGGTATATGTCGATGAATGAAAGATTTAGTATGTTCAAGATAATTAACGAATTGTTGGAAAAAGGGGCGGTTTCGCAATGCTAAGACGCTATGGGTCAGTTTATTTCTCCGATATTTCTCGTTCCTAAGCCAGATGGATCTCAGAGGTTTATTTTAAATTGCAAGGGATTGAATAAATACGTTACACCCGAACACTTCTAGTTAGAAGATTTTAAGACCGCGAAACGATTAATAACCCCACGTTGTTTTATAGTAAAAATCGATCTCAGGGATGCTTATTACATAATCCCTATAGCAGAATCAGATAAGAAATTTTTGAGGTTTCGTTTCGCCGGGAAGCTATTTGAATTTAACTGTTTACCATTCGGCCTCACTTCAGCTCCTTTCGTATTCACTAAAATTATGCGACCGGTCGTAGCCTTTTTGCGAACATTAGGTTATCTGTCAGCGATATACCTCGACGACATTTTGTTGTTCGGAGATACTGATGCTCAATGCGTAAATAATGTTAATGAGACCAGTCGGCTATTACTAAAATTAGGATTCATTATTAACGAGCAAAAGAGCAATATGATTCCTGCTCGGCGAGGCACTTTCCTCGGCTATGTTTTTGATTCAAAAAAGATGTCGATGGAACTTCCCGATGAGAAGCGAAAAAGGGTCGAAGCTCAAATAAATAAATTCAGTACGACTAGCAGATGTCGTATAAGAGAGTTTGCGGCATTTATTGGAGGTCTTGTTTTTTTGTTGCCAAGCGATTAAATATGCTTGTGTTTACGAGAACACTCCTACCGTGGGGAATTTAACCGTTTTAAGACCCCCAACATCTTTACAATTATTTTACGGGTTTTACAGAAAGTACGATCCGAGGGCTCGAAGGGAATAATGTTTGTGCCTCATTGGCCATCGCAACCCTGGTTTCCATTGTTCGAATCATTGTTTGAATCCCAGCCGATTTATTTTTATCCGAATATTAACTTTTACGATCCATAAACAGGGAACCGCATCCACTGTGGCGCAGGACTACCCTGGTTGCCGTGATATTATGTGGAAGGCGTTTGAACTAAGGGATGTTCCGAAGGAAGCGATACCGATTATGATCTCGTCTGTTAGCGATTCGTCGCAAAAACAATACGACTGCGCGTTAAAGAAGTGGTGGAGCTTTTGTCGTATAAAGGCCGTCGATCCATTCAGCGTGAATATAAATACAATTATCCAGTTTCTTACTAATGAGTATTCGCAAGGTGCTTCTCACTGGTCTTTGAATACGATGCGCTCCGGAATAGCTTTTCTTCTCGGCCCTGAGATAGGCCAGGACGATAGAGTCAAGAGATTTTTCAAGGCCATTGTCAAGTTGAGGCCATCGCTCCCAAAATACGATGTCACGTGGGACCCAAGAATAGTTCTGGAGTTCGTATCGCAATGGTATCCTAACGAGGAAATATCGTTAAAAAGACTATCTTTGAAGTTAATTACCCTGCTAGCTCTGGTCACAGGACACCGTATGCAAACGCTTAGCCTTATATATTATATAAAGATCGCGAACGTTTATAAGTCTGACTCAGAAATAAGAATAAAGATTCCGGATAGAATCAAGACGACTGCACCCGGGAGAAACCAGCCCTTATTTGTGTTGCCTTTCTATCGCAAAGACCCGACGATCTGCCCCGTAGCAGCTCTGGAAGCATACATCTCGAGAACTAAGGAGTTGCGTCAGTCCATCGCGACTTTATTTATATCTTTTAGGAAGCCGCACGGTGTTGTAACCACGCAGACCTTAAGTCGCTGGTTAAAGGAAACGCTTTAAAGTAGTGGCATAGACACTGAGCAGTTTTCGGCGCATAGTACTTGTTCGCGCGGGCACGAGGGGGTTCAGATCAACCGAAAGGGAGAGGAGAGCCAAGGGGAAGAAAATCAATTCCACTTATTAACCTGAACGAAAATTAGTTGTTTATTTATAAGGAGATACAGCGAAGTTCAGCGCGCGTTAACGTGTCCAACTCGAGAAAAGCGGCTTAGCGCGAGTACAATAGGCTTCGCACGTTCGAGGCGAAGCGTACGAAGGCCCGATATTGACTGGTACGCGATTGATGCGATAGACGAAAGGCGTACCGTAATCTCCGAAATTTCACGTGTTACGGTGTTGTCAGTTCTCGCACGAATCGTTGATCGCTAGAATATCAGGCGGCGATGTCGCCGCAAGAGTACTAGACATGCGTCAACATCGGCCGCAAAAAGAAACGGGATTAACATAGATGTATCTCGAAAGACGGCTGGTTGGACGAAAAACTCTGCAACATTTGCGAAGTTTTACGATCGTCCGATTTCTCATGATAGAAGTCAGTTTGCCAACTCGATACTAGATGCGTAAGAGAAAAAGAAAAAAGCATTCATTGTCGAACTCTGTATGTTTAAAAAAAAATAATTATATTCCTTTTTTATTTTGGTCTCAAATATATATGTTCAATGAAAAATTCATAAATGTTATCCGCCGTAACAATGTTTAAACATCTACGAATTGATCTTGAAGGAAGAGGCGCGAATACAAGTAATTGATTAGACGAACTTACCTGTAAGTGAAGTTCTATCATGATTGTATGAAGCGCCTCTTCCGAAAGATCAGTCCCCCCCTTAATCCCAAAAATTTGTAACACAGTTATAATACCCTAAATTAGTTACGGCAGAGCTTTAAAAGAAATGAGGAACGCTACGCACGACGGTAGCATGGACGGCGGGCAAAAGTTTTTTTACTTTAGCTATGAAATTGTGGCGACATCGGTGTAGAGTAGGTGGTACTACGAATTGATCTTTCGGAAGAGGCGCTTCATACAATTATGATAGAACTTCACTTACAGGTAAGTTCGTTTAATCAATTAATAATATTATACTCCTGCACGATTTGAAGCATATGCGTAGCATATAAACAATTCTAAATTGAAACTAAGAAATCGCCTAGTTCCGCCGGTAAAAAAGGTAAGTAAGGAGTTAAAAACGGGTCCAGCATCCCCTCAAAGCATCCATACTTGTGATACACACGCTCGTATACATAGGATCTTTACACGAGATTTACTTTACATTTACTTCGTATGGGACTTTGGGGTCACTCATTTCAAATCTGAGCTGAATATTTCAGATCCTTCGCAAAAAGTCTCGAATGTTTCAGAACCTTTGAAAATAGTTTCAAATTGTCATAAACGCTCTCGCAAAACTTCCGCAATATTTAACAATCTTGAAAAATATTCTCGAATACATTTAAAGTATAGATCAACACTTAAAAACATTATATTGTGTAGTGTTCTGTGATTTATATTTTTTTTAACATACCTTTAATTTTTGTTTAAATTTGGAGTTGAAAAAATAAGGGGGCACAGTAGTAACTCTATCATAACCTATGACGTATAATAAGTAAAATAGTTACAATCTTGTAGTACAGGTCTACGTTATACATAGCGGCACAGTTGCTACTATAACTCTGGGTTTCTTTCTGACTTTCAATGTTAATGTGGATCTTGCAAGAAATATTTTGTTAGTATTTACACCAGTCTCCCACTATATTACTGGTTGCATTTTGATAAATTGTACGAGCACTTGATTTGTCCGACTTTCAAACCATTTCTATGGATTTATTTCTGTACTAGACCAAGATCCCGATTACGAGCAGGAACTTTTCGCTGACCATCCACCTCATTGGCTCATCGACAATGTTGACGCAGTACAAGAAAATGGTAATGTTAACCAATAAATTCTGAAGTGCACCAAAGCCCGATACGTTCAAAAATTCTGATTCTCGTCGATTCGTACTTGACTGCCAATTACGAATAGTTTCATTTCTACAAAAAATATGTTCAGACTCTGGCGATGATCAATCCGACGAGAGTACTGACAGTTCGAACGACGAATCAGTAGACGAGATTATGAGTCCGGCAGGTAATGTTCCAATCTCTGCAATTAAATTCATTGACGCTCGAATAAGAAGATTGCGTAGCTATGTTGATTACCCCTTTACCAGCATCGCCATTTAAAGAATATCACTCGATATATTTGTATTATTATTTCCCTGAATTCGGTATTTACAATTTATCCCATCTGGAAGATATTCCGCGATTGGACCTTGTTGGGGAGGTGGGACCTGTATCGCCACAGCCCGTAAACAATGGTAATTTCAATTAAGTTTGACTACGTAGCATTAGTAACACACGTGATTCATTAATAACGTATTATTGAAGCGGAAAATTACAACTAACAGAAGAGGTCATCCCGACGCGACCCGAGCCTAGTGATGAGGAAGAAGACATCCTGTCACCGAGATTCCAGCTCAACTATGAGGCTATGCACACCAACTCCTCGCAATCAGATATAAGTGATGTGGAAGAATACGTCCCTCCTCTGCAATTAGACCTCCCGCGTGAGGCCGGACGACGATCGCCGCCACACGAAGATGTTGGTAATTTACATCTAATATAAAAATGGGTCTAGTGTATTAAATCGATCTTTTACGATTTGATGCCGTATAGTAGACGATGATTATGAACACGACAGAGGACTCCACCGAGAGTTGACATCGGTAATGTCCACGAAACTAGAAAGCGATTGTAATTATGTTACTTGTAACTGTCTGACTATCCCCGAGCACCCGATGCCTAGTCAAATCCGCGGCTATCAACACCAAATAAGAGAGCGCGAGGTGTAAGTGACGCCATCCGACGAGATCGACCGGCGGCTGGATCGATGCCCGATCTCGCACATGCGCAGAAGCACGGAACATCGTAGAATCGGAAGAACAGCGGCGCTGTGCTGCGGAATCGATGCGAAAGCACGCTCAAGGTCGAAGAAAGGCGAAAGCGAGGGAAAATCGGCCTCACTGATTGGACGAAAATGACCACATGAAATTTGCACACGGCACCGACCGAGCACACCATTAGCTCAGCGGGTAACACCGGATGATCGTCACAGCAGTATCGACACGGTATTGGAGGGCGAGGGGAGAGCCACTCGAGGAGCCAATCAGAAAATTAATAATCGGCCGACGGCACGCAGACGCGAGTCCGCCAGAAATCTGCCAAACCGGCGGAGTGGGAGTCCAAAATCGGGGTATAAAAGACGGCGATTTCGACAGTCGATCATCAGTTCTTCGATCAGTTCAGTTCAATGATCTACCTTACCAGCGGATAACTCTCAAGGACTACCAGTGAAAAGTGAAAAGTGAGTAAAAGTGAAATAAAAGTGAAATTGTGCCAAAAAGGACTTATAAATTTTGTGCCATTGTGAACTTATAAATTTTGTGCCGAATTGGACTTATAAAATCTGTACCGTTTTGGACTTATAAAATTCGTGAACCCTGGACATAATGTTACGTGCCGAGTGAACTTATAAAATTCGTGTCGAGCAAGGACTTATAAACTTTTGTGGCAAGTGAACTTATCAAAATTCGTGCCAATTTTGGACTTATGAAAAATTGTGCAACGCTGGAATTATAGAAACGATGTCGATTCGGACTTGTAAAATTCGTGCCGTTTCAAACTCATAAAATTGTGGAAATTGGACTTGTAACTTTTCGTGCCAAGTAAACATATAATAAACGTGCCCAGTCGGACTTAGACATCTGTGCCGAATTAGAACTTCGAACACTACGGGTAGGCAAGACTGACTGATAATCTCAAGTAACACCTGAATAACAGTGATACTCGAAGAACACTCGGAGCGCGTCGCTAAAATGACCAGAGTGACCGTCAGAAATACCCTAAGTGTCTCGGAATAAGATTACAACTCCCCGGACATAATAAAATCATACACGGGGCAAAGTTCACATTCCGTGATGACGACTACCACATCAGTGCAAGGTAAAAACGGCACAATTTCATTTAAACACCAATTGCAAATCGCGAGGTGAGCGAGCCGTCACTATCGATCGCCGTGTCGTGACGTCAGAGCAAGTACAGCCGAGCGCGACAACCAGCTGGATTCAGCGACGATCGAGGAGCTGCCTGCGCATGCGTAGTACGATCCACACGTGAATAAATCCCGTCAATTAAATATTCCAGCTTCAAGCAATTAATTCAATCAATAATTAAAGGGAATAAGGTCGAAGGATAAGAATAATCGGTTCCCACCGAGTTTGTTATCGACGGAAATAAATCACTTGAACGATAATAAAGAAACAAATTAATTACAGAAAAAGAAAAACTTGTAATCATATGAGAGCTTGTCAATTTATAAATAAAATATATTATGGTTTCACAAAAAAAAACGTCTCTGACACACCAACCCATACTTCCTAGATGCTCGAGTCCACGAATCCGTCCGTTTGAGTGTCCGTTCCACTAAAGGAGGCGCGCGAATACGGAGAAATAATTGTACCGAGCTTTGCTCAAGTTACATAGTAAACAGGTATTATACGATTTATGCCATATAGAGGACATTGATCTACCACTTCATGCGCCGGTCCTCGAGGAACATGGCTGACAAGTGCTGCAAGCCGAAAACATTGGTAATTCTTATGAAAGTACTATAAACCATTCAGAATTTTAACGTTCAATGACTAACTTAATGCGAAACTAGTCATTCCCATTGTATTTTGTGTAGACGAAGCCGTTCGTCTACCACAAAACGTGGCTGTTGTTCAAGATGACGAACGTCAAACACCACCACAAGAAGTCGGCGGTAATTTTTATTAATTTTTAAGCAATTTTTAATAAGATACGTTGCGCAGTATAAGGCTGTTCGAGAATCAGCGCGGCTACGTGCGCTAGCTCGAGCGGCCGCTGCTCGGCAGCACCTCCCGGCCGAGTCCGGCGAGGCCGACGCGCGCCGCCGACGCACGCGCAAGGGCTCTTATTCGAGGCGGCACGGGTTACGTGCCGCGTGCAACAGGTTTCGCGCTCATCTACCCGTAATGGCTAACACGGGTCACCACGCGCTCGGGTAGATCGCCATTTGTTCGGTTCCTCATCATTGTTCAGCTCACGGGTCTGCTCAGTTTATTGGTACATCAACACGGGAACTAGGTATCATCGGTTCCGAAATATCGTTCGGCTCATCGACTTGAAAACGACAGCATAGGAAAATGGGAAGAAATTTTTTTTTTAAAGCAATTATTCTTAGTTTTTGAATCACTTCACCGATTCAAATCAAAGGGAAGATTACGATATCTCAGGCCCCCCAATTTGACTGTCGATTCTTGATATTTAAGCAAAAAGAAAACGATTCACAAGAATAAAAAAATGTCTATTTCGGCTTAGTTTGAAAGTTATGACCAATTTGTAACATTAAAAGACGATTTTTTTTTAATTTTCCATGGTACGTAAATCTGATTACTTTTTATTGATTATATCTACCAAATGAATTAGATTTAGAAGGATTATATGTACATGTTTTTGAAATCGAGTAATCGAGTATTAGTACTCGTCGTTTTCGACAAAAATCGGGGAACCGGATGTGTTCGTGACAACGATTTCTAATCGTTCCTCTTGCAGGCTGGCCGCAGACCATTAGCGTTATCCAGCTTACACCACGTGGAGGTTGTCTGCTTAATATTCCTTGAATGTGTGTTTGTGTTTGTGTTTGTGTGTGTGTGCGCGTGTGTGTGCGCGGGTGTGGAACACTCACAAGGATTAGGTCTCTGCGGTATTTTTTGACTCCAAACCCTCCTTGTGTGTGTGTGTGCGTGCGTGCGTGCGTGCGTGCGTGCGTGCGTGCGTGCGTGCGTGCGTGCGTGCGTGCGTGCGTGCGTGCGTGCGTGCGTGCGTGCGTGCGTGCGTGCGTGCGTGCGTGCGTGCGTGCGTGCGTGCGTGCGTGCGTGCGTGCGTGCGTGCGTGCGTGCGTGCGTGCGTGCGTGCGTGCGTGCGTGCGTGCGTGCGTGCGTGCGTGCGTGCGTCCCGTCGAGCTCTCGGTGAGTTTGCGCTGAGGGAAACGCAACGGCGGTCTCTCTTTCGAGTCAAGGCGTTGGCCCTTTACATCAGGGACGGAGACCTCGCCTTACACTGCCTTGTGGATGAGCGATGCGTTGAGAGGATACTTGAGACTTCTTAGCCCCTCGCACGTGGTAGAGCATGCAGAACAAATGTAGACTCGATGATTCGGTTTAGTACTCACGGAAATTATATTTTATTTTCTCGAAGCCAGATGATGTACAGGTTCTCGTAGATTACTCGACCAGACTATGTCGATGTCCGAAGACTTAGTCTCGTAGGGCTATCGTACAGAGTTTCGTCGTACAGAGCTTTGCTCGCTCTTCGGAGTCTCGTAGATTATGTAGCAGCACGGCGGTGTCGGTAGGAATAACTGATTTGAGCGTAGCGCGTACGCTTTTTATACTAGATCGCTCCTATGCTTCTTATGGAGATATTTTTAAATCTATCTTTCTTGGAAACTAGCTTCGAGGGAGTCGAAATGCGCACAATGCGATTTTCGGGTGTCATTGCGGTACCAAAGGCACCAGTTTACAATTGGCACGGGGTTTAGCCCATAGAAAATTAGAAAATAGGACTCCCGCGTCGATGCGACAGTTCCCCTATGTTTACTTGAGACGGCGAAGTGCCGAGGGATATATAGTTCCCGTAAGCGTGCCCAACTCTATGGAGTGTGTGGACCCGTGGCAAGAGATTACATATATTAAAAATAGAACGTCTTCTAGGCGGTAAATTAGATCGAGATGTAACACCTCCCCCATTAAAACAAGTGTTACGGATATGACTTAACACGAGAATAATATGCGCATCATTAAAGATCTAATTTAAAACACACATTTTTTTTTTTTTTTTTTTTTTGAAACGGCTATGTTCTTGCCTTTGAGATATATATTTGTTTGATTATGTTCTTGGTTATATAATTGATTATATACTTGGTTATATATATTTGATTATACACACAAATTTTCTCTTTGAAAAAAAAATATTAATAGTAAGGCAGAAGTTTGTACTGTGTGTATCTGTGGTTGTACTACTCACGTTTGATTTGGGTTTTGGCTCGTTCCTGCACTATTCTTATACTATTGCACCTATAGTCCTTAAGTAGTTTTTGCACATAACTTCTCCTTTAACTGTTGCACTTAAAGGCCGAGAATTTCCTCGTCTGGAGAGTCGAGTACCACTATTAGTGGTGAAACGATTTCCTCCAGGAGTCGGTCATTAGCTGCGACCAATCTGTCCAGCCATGTCTCCATGGTCGTGTTGGTGCCCTGATGCGTCGGATTGTTCTCTGATGACTGCTGGCTGGTGCTAGCGATGGGCTGCGATGTCGGCTGAGCAGAGCTGGTGCTACCGATGGGCTGCGGTGACGGCTGAGCAGAGCTGGTGTTAGCGGCCTGGTCTGCTATTTCCATCGGGACGCTGGGCTTCTCGGGTGTCTTCGGCAGGTGGATGATGCGGCCCTCTTCTTGCGCTTCCTGCAGCATCATGGCTGACCGTGCGTCGAATCCTTCCATGCCCCGATAGACCGGAGTTTTCCGTCGCTGTTTTGTTTTCGTCGCGGGTTATCGGCACGAGTTTCCATTGGATGTTGTTTGGGTTAGATCCCTCATTTGGCCCGGACACGACTTCTAGCGTGACATCGGGGTGTTTACGCTTCCGGGAACCCGTTGATAAGTTCAAACTCTGAACCAGTCCGGTGTAGGCGGCTTCTATATCTTGCATATAGACAGTGCGGCGGGCGTTGGCCTGTCGTTTGTTGAGCCACCGCTGGTCCTCGCGTACCCTTTGCTGGGCGTCGAGGATAACATTGAGGTAATGTGTTACCTCGTGGGAATTCCTTCTTATCCAACCCTCCGTGAATTTTGCTGTTGCCATTATTGATCGTTTATTAGCCCTTTTTTCCCTTTTTTTTAATTTGTCTAGTCCTCTCTTTTTTTATTATTGCCACTCACTCACTATATTTATTTGTTCACCGCTGAGAATACGCGTTTTCTCGTCGAGGTATGTGTCCAAACAAATCTTGCAAAATGAAGCCTTGCAGATTTTCAAATACGGCTTATTGCAGTTTAAGCACGGTATCTGCAGCGGTCCTTGTTGATATAGGATGGAGTGGTGTCGGAGTCGCTGTACCGTTGCTGGTCTTCCCAAAGGTCCGTTGAAGCACTCCTCGCAGTAGTCCTTGTCGGTGCGTTCGCAGACGTATGACAGTCCGGAAATACAGATTGATTCCCACAGGCCCTGGTAAAACTCGGTTATTGGCACTACTCCGTCGATTTCTCTTTTGGGCTCTGAGGGTGGCTTCATTTATGACGAAACCTATGAGGCAGCGCGATAAAACTTTTGAGATGAGCTCGTGACGAATACTTCTCGTAAAATGAGACGTTGGACTAATTCGTTTCACTAATCTGACTCCCTTAAAAATTTTTACTTGGGGTGGGAGTAGTGGACCGTTAGTCCTTCGAATGTAATTTTTGGGGCATTTTCTAGAGTGGGGTACAAGGCAGGATCGCTGGTTGGTAGAAGAGGTTTGCCTTTGGCGGCTTCCACGTCCATCTCCTTGGTCTCCAAGGTCTCTTGTTTATTTCTCGGTTTTGTTTGGGCGAGATGTAGCAACAGATTTGTTACTGAGCTCCAGATTGCTCCGAGGAGGTGTAAGGACCAACCGTAGATGGAATGTAGTGCATAGCCATGTATAACAGTGTCTGCTATAAGCTTGAATGCTCTGACTATGAGTACCACCCCTAGTATACCCGCACTTGCGGTGCCAATAGTCAGGAATGAGTTCCACATGCGTTCCCAAGCGTTTCTTGAGATTTTCTCGAGGGCCTCCTCGTCGAGTAAATTCATAAAAGATGTCCCCTGCTGCTGCGTCGGGTGACCTGTGATGCTGCGAGCGATGGTGTTTAGAATTGCCGTTCTTTCGGCGGGGAACATAATATGGTCTCTCATGTTGTCTAGATCTGACTGTGTATATATTCCGCTAGTCGCCAAGTCCGCGGGGTTCGAATACTTCCACGTGGGCTTGGTAAGCGGTTTTATTTGTGGTGGAGCGACCGACTCCATCGGTGTGGGTGTAAGCTTGTACCAGGAATTCTGTAGTTGATACATTGCTGGTACCATTGCATTACAAGAAATTTGTGTTCCGGCTTGGAACAGTATGTGCGTACGAGGTGACAGAAATAGACTCGTATTTCCACGTGATACTGGCAGATGATGGTAACAGTATTTGGTATGTCGTACCCTTACCTCGACGGGGATGCATTTTATTATATGCACTACCTCTCCCGCAACGACGGCCATGTGTCCTGGCCCCTTCATGAGTTGATAGGCAAAATCGTCGGGCGCCTGAGTGGCCAGCGTAAGGATGCTCTTCAGTACTTGCCTTTCTAGGTTACAGTTTTGCTTCAAGATATCGTAATATAGATGGTTGAGTTCGGACCGTATGCGTTTTTCGAGGTACACGAACTTTGAGTTTACATATGTAAACATATCTAAGCTTTCAGTTGTAGCCTTCCTGCGTGCATTCTGCATGGCTCCCCTATGCGATTCGAAAATAAACAGCTTCGGGTGTTCCGTTCGGAACAGTGTCTGACCACACACGTGTATCTTTCGTTTTTTGGTTAAAGCGAACGTTATGTCGCCCTTGTTTACCGTGTATACTGTTTGAGCTACATCTTCGGGAACGCTTGAGAGTCTATTCGCGATTCCTTCGTATAGAACGTCGTACTTGTTGAAATTGCAATTGTCGTTTGGGAGTGTGTCCCAAAATGTATATCCTCCCTCCAGGTCGATGCATGAGGCATCGGACAGGTGACACGTTATTCCAGAACGTAGGGTTATCTGGTTAGTATTTACGTTTACTGTTGCGTAATAATCCTGTAGCGTCACGTGAACTTCGCCTTGGACGATCACGTCGTCCCAAGTGCCATAAGGGTCCGAGTATTGAGTCCCTAGGCATGCTCCGTCTCTTTTTATCTGTCCTGCTAGCGTGGTGATATGGATGCTGGTCGAGTTTGGCTTTATTGCGACAAAAATAGAATAGGGCGTTACCCTAAGTATCCCAGTTTGTTGTACCTTTTTACAAGCGTCGTAACCAATATCGTTAATATATTCCATCGCACCTTGGGCTACCACTGAAGTGTGCGAATGCATGCCACAGTGATAGATTGTGCGCCTTATCGAGACCTTGCATTGCATAACATAAGTCTTAGTGAACTCACTGATCTGCATTAATTGGACATAAGTGCTGGTGATATTTGGTTCGATCTTTGGTATATCGCAATGGTCCACGTCGAGTAGCGACAGAGTGGTGATGTTGAGTCGATTTGATCCACAGTCGTATCCGATTAACGCCTCAGTTCGATTTCCCATTCCGAGGGTTAATAGGGCAAGTATCGCTGTTGTGGTCTTGCTGCTTTATCTTTTTCTTCGTTGAGGGATAGGCTGCTCGTTTCGAACATCTGTTACTTTCTTTCTCAATTCGACATTCGTGAGCTCGGAGTCGTCCGAGGTTTCACTGCTGCTGCTGCTGGTTGAAGGTTCTTCTGGCTGAGCGGCCGCGTTGGCCGATTCTCCTCTTGCCAGGATAAAGTCGCGTATTTTCGCAGCGTTATTAACTGCGCAGTAGTAAGTCCCCTTCATTACTACCCCATGATAAATACAGCGTTGATTTTTAGGCGGAAGCTCGTCGATCGGAGGGGCGAAACCAGCAAGGTTAATGATTTCGCACTTCAGAAAATCCGCTAAAAATTTAGCTACTTGATTCCCATGAACATAAATTCGTTTAGCATTTGCCGTAAGATTGCTTAGTCGTTGAAACAGCCAGGAGTATGGGATATCTCCGGATTCCCATTCTAGTCCATGGCCATATTTGGTCACCCATTCGTTTAGTCGTCGTGCGTGCGAATTCAGATTATGCTGCCAGTATGGGGCATCCAATATCCAGTGGTCGGTGTGTCCGTCCTTTAGTGAGATGATGGCGATTTCCTTCGGGATGAGTTTATTCTCGTTATCGCCGAATCCCTCTATGTCGATGATGTAGATGGGTTTGTTCCCCATATTGATGCTGTAGAAAAGGGATTTGTTATGAATATTGCTGATTCGCCGCATGCAGATCTTGCAACTACAACTAATCCTCCTCACTACTCTCCCCAAGATTTATGTGGGAGTAGCGTAGGCGGTTGGGATGCACTATCCGGGGCTCGCGCCCGATTTTTATTTTTATATTTCCATCCCTCATGATTTCTATTATTTCGTGAGGGCCGGTATAGTGGTCGCCGAATTTTCCCTGCTTCTTGCCGTGTTGTAAATATACACAGTCGCCGAGGTTAAATTCGTGTGCGTTTACTTTACGATCATAATATTTTTTTGAGCGTTCTGTTGTACCCCGGCTGGCATGGTAAGATATTATTTCGGGACACCGGTTGCGAGATAATCAAGGTACGCAACGGCACGCGTCGAGCGTACATCGAGCGTCGAGCGCGTCACCGGACACCGCTGACGCAGCACTTAGGCCACCGCGAGTGACTCGGTAACTGGAGCATCGGCTCGGGTACCGAGGCAATCATTACAAAAAGATATTGCGAAATATAAAATATGCTCCAAATCTCGCCCGCAGAAAAGCGAGGATTTGGAAAGATATCTGTTTATAAGAATAAAGTAAACCATAAACTTGCGCTAGATATTAAGCTGACATACGTGCTCTCGATGAGTATATAGAGGATCGAGAGCAGGTACTCGGCAGTCTGATCAGAACTCAGGATACGGTACGGTTGATTACAATACATTATATTTCATAACCGAGATAAATGTGATTAGCGAGTGGCTCGCTACGGGGTGTACCGAGATTGGTAAATATTCAATAACCTAATAAAGACCTTTTTATTAAATTGTGCATTCATTCTCTTGGGTTCTAACCCTTTACTGGATATATCCCGAACATTCGAGCTCACGGCTCAGGCACAGAACCCGGAGTAGCTAACCGAGTTTCTGCGGCACAACATTGGTGGCAGCGGTGGGATATCCAGAGAGAATTAAGAAAAAAAGGAAAACAATATTTACCAGATCGTACGGCGACCTGTGTGCCTCCATTGAGGGAGAAGAGAGTGCCGCGAACCAGGGTCGACAAGTGTTCAGCGAGAGTAATCAACCGTAGCCTTCGCGGATCGCTGCAGGATCCTCGAAGGGCGTCCTCATTGAGGGGGACGGAAACCGTTGGGAAGCCCGGGACCAAGAGGGTCACGGAAGAGTTGTAGGGCACACTGGAGGTGGCCCCATCACTGAGTGTAAATCGAAAGCCCGCGCGGACGCGGAAGATCTTTGCCAAGACCGGTAGGACGCTACCGGTGGCCAACGCGAGATTAACCCAGGGTTAAAAAGCTGAGCAAAGAGGGATCAAACCTGGAGACAGATAAGGGACGGAGAAGAGTTCAACAGTTTCAAAAGTTAAACGGGAAAAATAAAATAGAATGAGTGAGCGCGACTTGCCGCAGGGACCCCCGGGGTCAGGGCAGCGCAGGGGAACCCCAAGCACGGGGGAGGAAGCATTGGGGGTGGTTGAGGGCGTCCAAGGCGCCCTAGCCGACATCACGAACCGGGCACGGGAGGTTCTGGGGGAGCAATCGGTTGAAGGTAACGAGGAGGGGCGGGGAAATTCGCCAAACCCGCTGTACGGGGTAAACACCCAGAGGGGAACTGGCTGGGAGAACATCGACGTGCAGATGTTCGAGCGCCGACCGGATGAGGTCACGCCGGCCATGGTGTCCCAGGAAATCTCCCGAATGGCGCGCTCATTACGAGGTCAAGTCGGGCACAGGGCTATCGGCGGGAACGGCGAACACGGGAGAAGCAATGGGCTCCCGCTCAAACCTGCCCTGAGGGCTACCCGAAGGACCCTATTCGCCGAACAGGAGGACACGCACGAGGACAACAGGGAATCCCGGGGAGGAAATGAGAGTCAGTCCGGCCCCGAGGACGAGACGGTACATACCATTGCGCAGATGCAGGGGAGAATAAGTGAACTCGAGGGGCAGCTGGAGGAAGCTCGCAACCGGTCCCAGGCGGCACCACCGATGGATGCTGATTCCATGGTCGAACGTCTCCTGGCCTTGGAGGAAACCATGAGGGACCACATTCTGGAGTCCCGTGGGCCACCACGGGGAGGGGTAACCCCGCCGGGCGGCAGTCACCATTTCGGCGACAAACCCGGGAATCGACCCAGATTAGGGCGGTACCGGTGTATTTGGATATACCCGCCGCCCTGCGAAATATTAAAACCTTCGACGGGAACGATCCCACGAAGCTTGACGGTTTCATTTTATCATGCGAAGCGGTATGGGGATTGGTCCTTCCCGAGCAGCGGTCTACTCTCCTTACGCTCATCCGGAGCAGCAAACTGGAGGATCGAGCAACGCGGGAAATGAGGCACAAAACTATCGTAACCCTGCGGGATTTACGGACAGAATTGGAGGCACTTTATGGGAAACGAGAGTCCCTCGCCTCTCTGCAATACCAGTTCAGCATACTTAAACAGGAACCAACAGAGAACGTATCAACCTACGCCACCCGGGTCGAAAACCTGACGGTGGAATTAATCGAGAAGTTGTGTGAAGGAGTCGATGCAGCGGGGGCTCGCTACATCGGAAATGCCTTCCGGAAAACCGCACAGATGAATTTCGAGGTCGGCCTGAATAAGGAATTACAGACCCTCGTGCGATCACGTAATTATTCGAGCCTGCACGACGCTATCGTCGGGGCCATAGAGGTCGAGAAAATGACGAAGGGGCACCCAGGCAGTCAGGACTCGGCAAGATCAAGTCTAGGGGGTGGAAACCCGCGGCGGTCACACGGCGCGGTCAAGGAGGAAGCACGCACCTGTTATACATGTGGACAGACCGGCCACGTGGCCAAGGACTGTCAACAGGGGGCCCGAGTTAGGCTCCCCCTACCGGCCCCGGGGAACGTTCATATGGCAAGCATTTCGTGCAATTACTGTAAAAAAACTGGGCATCTCTGGAGGGATTGCCGGGCACGTAAGCGGGACAACCAGCGGACCAAAGGTTATGACAATAATAGGGGACAGCAAAATGAGCATCGTGAAGAGGAAGCCGCCCTGCATCCGGGGCAGGAAGGGACTATAGGGGAATTTCAAGCAAGGGCATACACAGTCACCGCCTACGACAGGGCTACGCCGGGAGAGGGAATTTTTCCCTATAAATAGGGCGAAGGAGCACCCTATTCATAGACAGCGCGAGTCCAGCCACGGGAAGATCTGTCGGCGAGAACAACATGGAACGAAAGAGGAACACCGAGCAGCTGGGGGACGAAATCCGTCGCGGAGACTGTCAGGAAGAGGATCAGTGCAGACGAATAATAGTCGGAGTGAAAGTTAAAAAAAAAAAAAAAAAAAATTTGGGGGTAAAACGACCCGGCTAAAATTTTCTCCCGTTAAGGGGGAAAATAATAAAACTGTATCCCGGTATGGGGAGGAAAACCCCACGGGAGGAAGATATAAAAAAAAGGGGAAAAAAGGAATCAAAACGAGAATGATATAAAAAGAGAGGAAAAAAGGAATTAAAACGAAAATGGGAAAAATAATTCCTGTGGGAAGCAAAAGTGAGTAAGGGGAGAGAATAATGAAGAAAGGAATAATAAAATAAATAAACGGAGGTAGGAAAAAAAAAGAAAAGAAGAACCCGAAGGAAGAGCGATGCGGATACGTCGCCCGTCCGGGGTGCGGTAGGTCAGGGACAGCTACGATATGATGTGCGACGGCCAGGGCAATGGCTCGGTGCACCGCTCGCGGAAGTCGACGCAGCAGAAATCCGATCCCGCGGCGTTGGAGCCTCGCTGCGGGGTATCGCCTCGCCCAAATGAAAATAAAACATAAACATAGAAAATAATTCTGGTATGAAGGAAGAATTTGACGGATACGTTGCATCCAACGGTATTGACAACAAGTTTGAAGAAGTCACCAGTTGACTGCGGATGATAATTATTCCGCTGAAGATGTACTGAAAGCTTACACCACGGCAGAATCAATTTTTGGAGAATTAACGACTGCCGAAACTGAGACGCATAAACTCGAGAAAAATCATAATGGCAAATCTCGTAATCCCGGAAAAGAATTACATCAATTGGTCACCACTCCGGGCAAATATGACAACCAGCGCCAAGGTCGAGAGGACGCCCATGGGGAAAAGAAGAGACAGGGGAAGCGGAAAAACCAAATTCACTAATAACAAACCGTAGCCAGGGCGGTGACTCATCGTCGCTGCACGACAGGTCTGTGAGCGGCGAGACGCCAGGAAGAGTCAATACAGCAGAAAGACAATCCCGCACGAGGTTGGCGACCGGCAGTGCGTAGCACCATTGACCCTGAATTGAGGGATGGCGCAACGAAGGAATCAGCAAGCGACGGCACGGGCAACGTGCTCCTCAGCAGACGACCGTCGCCGGGCACGGCAATAACCTTGAGAAGACGACCGGGAACGGAAGCGAACGGGCGCCAACGTGAGACGTGGACATCGGGTAGGGAAACCCACCAGGGGCGGCGCCGGTGGCGTCGGACGACTTCGCATCCAGATCTCCGGACCAGGGGTCTGGTCGGGCACAACCTCCTTCACGTTCGGGCTGAATAGACCAGCCGAACCAGGACGAACCACCAACGGGGTAACCGGCTCATCCTCGGACAACGTCGTGTGCACCTTCCGATGGAAAAAGCGGAAAGGAATGATAAGTGGAAATAAGTCGCGAGAAAGTTTTGTTATTTTGGGGGAGATCTTAGTTTGGGAAAACCCACGTATGGGGGATTTTCTAGTATGGTGGGGAAGCACTTATTGTGGGGAAAATACCTTGTGGAAGAATATTTTTTAGGATGGGAGCATTTTTAAGGGGGAAATTTTTTATATATATTTATATACAAGTGCACGTTGGTGTATGTGGACTTGAGACGGGGCTAATTGTGGAAAGTAACCAATGGTCAAGGAGCGAATAACTAGAAAGTCAGATTATTTCGAAGGTACTTGTGGGAGTATAAATACGTTTAAGCAACCGGGAAAAAAGGGAAAAACCCGAAGATGTGAACAGTCGCGTGTAATACCAAGCACGGGGTACACGAAGAATTGTAAAAATAAAGCTCGCCGGAGACGAGTGTTACGTCCAGCCCAACTCGTGAGAGTGTAAGGGAGAGCGCAACACTATCGGTTTCTCCTTTCGGGTCAAGGCAGGGCAGCCCTTTACACCGGGGACGGAAACCTCGCCTATTTACACTATAGTTTATGGGGTTTAGGTGATCGCTGTCTGCGATACATCGGCGCGGTTATTCGAGCTTATTTAAACGCGGGTTATGATTATAACGAGGAGATAAAGGTTGTATATACTCACGTAGTTTTGACACACGTTAATTGTTTTTATTATAAACGACGTTACATATAACTGTGCTCTTATTAGCTCAAACCGCAATTGAGATCCGGAGAATTATTATCGTTGAGACTATTATTTCAATTATTTAGAAGACGCAACTTCTACTGAATCGCCGTACGAGCTATGAACCCTGACTTTCAGTATAACTGGCTTCGATGATCTGACAGGCGTGTAGCCCAGCGTTGTGGGTACAACGGTTCGATGGTAACTGAACTGCTCTACTTAATTTTACCGTTCCTTATATACTAATTATCCCCTATCATCCCTTGATAATTGGAGGGGTTAAAAACCACCAACTATGGTGCTATTGGTTGTGAAAATGCTCCAATAAGCGAATCCCCTTTTTGTTTGCTTTGGGAGAACCCTCCCGTGGTTAGGCGTGAGTCTTTCACGTATTGATTTAGACTATTTATAACGAGGTGATAATCCGAGTAGTCTTTGTGTCGGAAAGAACATTCGACTCGTGTCTTTTTATTGGAATTAATATCGGAACATTTATATCGGAGATGCGAGTTCGTTACACCTCCACCCTTAAAAACGAGCATAGGGGAATACAATAAAACTATGCGCGATTACATGTCCCCATGTAGCTGACAATTTTCCAGATTACTTACATATCAACGTTTATAAACTCACGTAATGTTCCTAATTAGTCCTCCCTTTTTTTCACACTCGCACAAACATATTTATACTTCACAACACACATTTTTTTGAAGGTATATATATTTTTTTTCGAAGCACTGGTTGTCACTTTTCCTTTGAAGCTCGCATAGCCTCTTGGTAGTTAATCCAGTCCTGCACCGTTGGTCCCCTGGTCGCCATCGGAGCATCCTGCTGATCCGCATCACTGGCGCAGTATTTATCCCAGTCCACCGTGAATGACTCCGGTCCTGGACTGGTATCGGTTCCCGTTACTTGTGGATCCTCGAACAGGTCCATAGTTTCAACTGATGCGCAAGTTTGCAGAGTGTCGAAAACATTGTCTTGCCCCTCCGAAATCAGCTCGGCTAGGGCTCGCTCGACATCAGTCGGTGACAGGGACGGTAAGCTCGCCTCAGCGACCATCCTGTCGATCAAAGTTGATACCTCCTCGTAGGTATTGGTTTGCGATGTGCTGGGTGAAGCGGTGTCACTCGTTGTCTCGGTAGCGGTGATGGCAGAAGACATTACTATCCCTGGCGTGACTGACCATATCAGCACGCCAGACCCCGGCGTCAGAGCGACCTCCTCGGTCGTAGTGGTGCTGCTGCTGGGTCCTGCTGACTCCGGTCTTGCGGCGATTTTGCATAACTTTTGCGGGGATCGGGAGTTTTCCCTGCGGCGATTTGCCCATCTTCTCCTCCTGGCAGCGGCCTCCTTCCTAGATAGTTCGTCCATCCGGTATTTGCCTTTATAAATGGACCGCACCGCCCGTGAAGGGTGCTTTATGGACCCGTCTCTAGGCGGCTGCAGCTCGTGCAATATCTCGAGTCTATTCAGTTCCGACAGGAACTCGACTACGGCGGCTGCATTTCGTGCAACCCATTCCTCCGTATATGTGGGTTGATGCGCGAGAAACGATGCCATTTTTAATTTTTATATATATAAGCTATTACAACACTGACACTACAAATGCTCTATATTTTGCGTGCGATAATAATAATATTTTTCTCTTTTTAGAGCCCGAGAGTTTTATTTCACTTGATTGCAATAATACTATTGCCTGGATTTTAGAGAACGTTAAGAGAATGCACGGACAGAATTTCGTGCTACCCCAACGATTTCCTAATAGGCAATGATAGAGTTTCCCGAAATTTTTCTACATTTATACGTTCCTATCGGTCCCTTCTGTCTCTCTACCGGGTTTTTCTTTTTATGGTTTGCCAAAAGTAAACGCCACTGTTGACCCGTTGTTTCCTGCTCTCACCCCCATGACGGATCCCAGTTGGTGCCGTGGATAGAGAGGTGCGCTTGCTTCTTCCGGCTGCGGCTGTGGCTCTCGGAGGTGCGAAATCGGTCCGTCTTGCCCCTCGGGGTTGTCCGGCGTTTTCCCCGAGTTCTGGCCCAGGTGTAAGAGCAGATGAGTGAGGGAGCTCCATATTGACCCAATCAATTGTATAGACCACCCATATACAGTGTGTAGTGCGTACCCATGTATTATAGTGTCTGCAATTAATTTAATAAGCCGAAATATGAGCAATATTCCCAAAATTCCTGCACTTGCGTTTCCGAATGTCAAAAAGGAACCCCAGATTCTATTCCAAGTGTTCTGTGAGATCCGCTCGAGTGCGTCTTCGTCTAGAAGATTAGCAAGCGAAATGCCTTGTCGTAAGGTTGGTTGACCAGCTAACGATCTTGCTATTGTATTTAATATCGCAGGCCTTTCTGCGGGGAACATTATGTGATCCCTTAATTTACTCAGGTCTTCTTGTGAGTAAATTCCACTTGTTGCGAGATTTTTCGGACTCATATACTTCCAAGTTGGCTTCGTGAATGGCTTAATTTGCGCTGGCGCTAATGCCTCTGATGCCGTAGGTATAAATTTGTACCATATATCTTCTATGTTGTACATCGTTGGTACCATAGGGTTACATGTTAACTGCGTCCCAGCTTCAAATATTATTCGTGTACGCGGTGATAAGAAAACACTTCGATTCTGGTGAGTTATTGGTAATTGATGATAACATTCATTAGTTCTTCGTAGTACTACCTCAACGGGTATGCATTTTATAACGTGCACAACTTCCCCGGCTATCAGTGCCATATGTCCCGGCCCTTTCATTAGTTGGTAAGCAAATTCGTCTGGTGCTTGTGTCGCTAAATTTAATGCGCTCCGTAGCACTTCCCTTTCGACCTTGCAATTTTGTAGCAAAACATCAAAATACATACGGCTTAGTTCATTCCGTATATGTCTTTCTACATAAACGAATTTGGTATTCACGTATGTGAATAAATCCATATTTTCCGTCGCGATAGCTGTGTAAGAAAGGAGATTATGATCCTTGTTATCGAGTATGAATAGCTTGGGATGTTCCGTTAGCATGAATTTCATTCCGCACAAGGTGTATTCTCCTTTCACAGATAGAGCAAATGTTGCGGACGATGTTGCGACGGTGTATACCGTTTGTGGTTTCTCTTCGTGTTCGTCCGTCAGTCGAGTAGCTTTTCCCTGGTACAGTATGCTGTAGCGGTCCCAGTGACAGCGGTCGGGTGGATATAAATCCCAAAATGTGTAACCTCCTTCAAGATCCATGCACATAAAATCCGTTAGCACACAGGTGATTCCTGATCGGAGTGAAATTCGATTTGCATCAGGTTTGGCGATTGTGTAATAGTCTGCCAGTGTGATGTGCACCTTTGCTTGAACTACCACATCGTCCCAGCTACCATAGGAATCCGCGTATTGCGCACCCTTGCAGCTACCTTCGTTGTCCAGTCTTCCGGCTAACGTAACGCTGTGTGAAGCCGTCGCGTTACTTTTGAGCCCGGTTAATACCACGATTGGTGTGACCATATAAATACCCGTAAGATGTATTTTTTCACACTGTTCTGAGCTTAATTCCGCGATATATTCTCGTACTCCCTGAGATACTGCTGAACTATGAGAGTGCATTCCGCAATGACTTACAGTGCGGTCAATTACTATCTTGCACTGTATTACTCGAGTCATCGAAAAATCGTTTACTTGTAGGAGTTGAACATAGGCCTGGTAAACCTTTGGCTCTGTTCTTGGTATATCGCACTCTCCTACCTCCAATAGCGAGAGTGTCGTAATATTTAATCTATCTGCCCCGCAGTCGTATCCGATAAGTGCTTCTCCTGTGCCGATGAACCAGGTGACGACTGCTAGTAGCAATAGCTTTTTGGGATCCATTTTAATGTGAATCTATAACAAGATGATAAGTTTGAACTTGTTTTTAGTTATCAGATTATAAATTGCCATTATTAATAATTTATTTATTAAATATTTTTTTGTTATTATTATTATTATTATTATTATTATTAAATAGTATTTTATTTATCCCGGATATACGTTGGATATGTGATATCGTAATTATCTCCTTCGATTTTTCAGACCGAGAGTTAATAATGTGAGTAAAAGTCCAGTGGTCCTTTTCTTTATTTTTTCTTCTGCCTTGGCCGTTGGCAAGTCTGAGGTTTTTATTGACTCTGCTTCTTCGATCTTGTCTTCTTTGGCCTCCGATGAATTAGATATTCCTTCATAATCACTCATATTTTCGTAGTTTGGTGATGAATCTTCCGTGTTGTTTAATCGGAATGATGTTGACGAACTATCGAGAATAGCTTCCTTCAATTTTAACACATTGTTAAGGGCGCATTTATAACTCCCGTTCAAATGTACTCCATGTTGTATGCAGTAGTGATTTGGCCCTGGTAGGTCACAAGGTGAAGGCCCATACAGTTGACAATTGATGAGCTCACAGTCACTTATGTCTCGTAAGAATTCCATCTGGAGTTGGCCATAAGTGTAGACTCGGCTGGCAGTGCGTAGAACCTTGTGTAACCTCTGGAACATCCATGAATATGGGACGTCTCCGTCTTCCCATTCCAAACCGTGTTCGCATCGCGTAGTACACAGGTTTTCATCCCTTATTCTTTTCTTTAAATGATGCAAGAAATATGGTGACTCCAATATCCAGTGGTCAGTATGAGAGTGATTCATGGTGATTATAGCGATTTCCTTTGGGATGAGTCTCCCGCTGTTATCGATGAATCCTTGAATGTCTATGGCGTAGACTTGTCCACACATGATTATTCTGTAGAAGAGTATGTATACATGAGTGTTACATAACCCTTGTTCGTTTCTTGTATTTTGTATACAAGTAACAATATATTAATATATATATTTTTTTTGAAAACTTTATTTTTATTTATATATCTTTATTACTGCGGTAATGTATATTATATAGTTTCTTTTCCTCTTCTTTCCTTAGTCTTCGTCGCTGCTGTCGTTCGGATTAATGTGTGAATACCGAAGTCGATTCGGGTGAACGATTTTTACCTCTCGACCGACTTTTATTTTGATATTCCCATCTCTCTTTATCTCGAGGATCTCATGTGGACCGGTATAATAATCTCCTAATTTGCCAATTTTCTTTCCTTTTTGTAGATAGACGCAATCTCCAAGGTTGAATTCGACTGGATTCATTTTTTTATCGTAATACCTTTTCGATCTTTCTTTTGATGTAATTAGGTTATTTTTGGCCGTTTCTTGGACGTCGTGAAGCTTTGTAGCCAATTCTACTAAATAGTCTCCGTAAGTACGCCGCTCCTCCTCGTCTGGTTCTCGTTCGTACGACGGTTGACGTGCTAGTTTACCAAAAACTAGTTCATACGGGGTATGCTTCGTTCCTTCGTGGATGCTTGAATTATAAGAGAAAGTAGCTAGCTCCAGCCAATCGTCCCATTCTTCGTTGCTGTTGACATATATTTTTAAATATTCCACCAGGGAATGATGAGATCTCTCTAGAGAGCCGTTTGATTGTGGGTGGAAAGCAGTAGTTCGACATTGTTTAATTCGAAATTTCTTCGCTACGTTTTTCATCAAACCGCTCAAGAAGTTTGCTCCTTGATCGGTCAGTATCGTTTTTGGTGAGCCGAAGATACATATAAAATGCTTGATGAGCGCGTCTGCGATATTTGCAGAGGTCGCTCTTGGCAATGCTACTGCCAGTGAATACTTTGTCAATAAATCCTGTATTGTAAGGATATATTCATTTCCCTTTTTTGTTATCGGCAAGGGCCCGACAATATCCATTGCAATCTTGTCGAATGCCGAGTCTGGGGTATCTGTGATGATCATTGGTTGTTTAGTTTTCACCCTGACGAGTTTCTTTAGTTGACACTGTAGACAATGTTCAATAAATTCTTGGATGTCTACCTTCATATTTTCCCAATAATATCTCTGGCGAATTCGATTAAATGTCTTGGTGATGCCCTTGTGTCCTCCTACTGCAGATGCGTGAGCCTCGTTCATTATCTCCTTCCGTTCCTCCGATTGGGGGTAACGAATGTGACCGAGACAAATAATGAGTTTCGTGGAAGAATCTTTTAATCCTTTTCGGAGGCATTTTATTAAATAATCCCATTGCATTCCATTGACTTCCTTGCTCTTCTGTATACTGATGGAGCGAAGTTTTGCATAATTTAGAGTGTTTGCTAATTGTTTACATAATGCAGGGAATTTTTGTTGGCTCACCAAGCCTCCTTCCTTGTTTCTCACGATCATGGCTACATGATGTCGTGAATTGTGCTTCATCATATGCACACTATTAAAATCTATATGACGAAATTTTGGTAGAGACCGTTTTGCTGCCAATATTTTCGATCCTTCGTCGCATGGTTCACCGTTTTCTGATAAAAAGTATAAATAATTATCCTTTCTCATGAACAGTTGGTCGTTAGTGGTTATTGGCGTTGCTGTTGCTAGCCCCTCAGTTCTCCGAGTTAACACCTCGGTTGATTCAACATCACTTACATCCATGGGGTCTTCATCCGAACGGTCAATATATAATTCGTCGGCTTCGTCCCCCGATACACAGAACTCTTCGGTGCAGAATAGATCCGGCTGTCCTATTTGTTCTGCGGGCTCCGTTGGTGGAGTGTTTATTTTTAGCCGATCCGTGCTAATAGAGGGTTTTACGGTTGCCTTTTTCCTTGCTTCCTTCCTTACTGCCCTTGCGACAGGTTTCCCCACTGCAGCTGTGCGTTGTCTCGCGCTCCGTAGGCGGGAGGATACAGGCTGGTCCTCGGGTAGGGACCCGATCGGTGGCTTTGACGCTCCTTGCTTTGGCATGTTGGCGTTCGATACAGCCCTTTTTCGTAACCTGCTAGATACGGGTTCCTCATCTTCCTCTGATTTTGTCGATTCGTCCCCTTCGTTGGTACCTCGCGGTCTTTTCCTAATTGGTAGAGTCGGCTGTAGTTTTTCTAAATTACACATCCCTTCGTGCGGGTTGCGGGATAGTGCATCGGCGTTTACATTCATTTTGCCAGCCTTGTAAACAACTTCATACTCATATTCCTCGAGACGCAGGCGCCAGCGGGTTAGCCGCGACGTCGGGTCCTTGGAACTATGTAACCACACTAAAGGTTTATGGTCGGTCACAAGTTTAAATTTTCTACCGTACAGGAACGGTCGAAACTGCGATACTGCGTGTAGTATAGCGACTGCTTCTTTTTCATAAGTGCTGTATTTCTGCTCGGCCTCATTTAGCACCCTTGATGTGTAGGCTATGGGCAAATCCTTGCCTAGCGGCCCCTGACTTAAAATTCCTCCCACTGCAATACCGGATGCGTCTGTTGTTACTACAAATGGTTGTGTGAAATCCGGGTATTGCAATATTGGTTCCTGGCACAACTGGTCACGCAGTGTTTCGAAGGCTGCTTGTTGTGGTTCCTTCCACTCAAACGCGGTGTCCTTTTTCAATAGACTCGTTAGAGACTTTGCTATTTGAGAGAAGTTTTTTATGAACCTTCGGTAATAACCAGCAAGTCCGAGGAATTGTCTTACGTTTTTCACATTTTTGGGACGTGGGAAGCATTTCACAGCTTCGAGTTTCGATGGGTCAGGTCGTACGCCATCCTTACTTATTACATGCCCCAAATATACGACTTCGTGTCGCAACAATTCGCATTTATCGGGTTGAAGCTTCAGATTCGCGTCCCTCAAACGCTTCATTAATCGCTCAACCTTGAGCTCATGCTCTTCTAGGGACGTGGCATATATTACCACATCATCCAAATATACGAACGCATCTATTCCTTGTATACCAGTCAAAACTTGATTCATAAGACGCTGAAATGTTGCGGGAGCGTTTTTTAGTCCGAATGGCATTCTTGCAAATTCGTAGTGACCATAAGGTGTTGAAAAAGCGGTCTTATGTCGGTCTTCAGAATGCATACCGATTTGATGAAAACCTGATGCCAGATCGAACGTGGAAAAGTAAATAGCTCCTCCGAGTTGGTCCAGTATCTCGTTTATGAGAGGTAACGGATATGCATCTCCTACGGTTTTCTCGTTTAACGCACGGTAGTCCAACACCATGCGCCACTTTTTATTGCCTTTTGAGTCGGCCTTCTTTGGGACGATCCACACGGGTGAATTATATGGCGACTTTGAAGGCTGTATTATTCCTCCATCGAGTAGCCCTTGTACTTGTTTATTTATTTCATCCTTTAACGTCGGAGGATAACGATATTGACGTGAGTTTATTGGTATCTCATCCGTCGTGAGTATACGATGCTGAATCGTATTTGTAGCCAGTAATTCCTCGCCTGGTAGATGATACCTGTCCTGGAATTCTTCGATATGTCCCTCTACACTCTCCCTCTCTTCGGAGTTGAGGTGCTCGAGACGTAATAAGTTTTTTATTTCTTCTACCCGATTAGTGGGTCTAATAGCAAGAATTGATGCACTCTGATCAGCATGATCATCTAGAGACGCTGTTTGCGCTAATTGAACAGGGTTATCTTTCCTTGACCCTTGATAATTTCTCAAGCCTACACTGGGCTGAATTTCTTCTTGAATTTCTACTGACTCAGGATCATCATAAGGCTCTATGTTTTCGGCCGATATTTGATAAATCCCTTTTGGACCTTGACAACGGTGTGGCTTTATCTTTTTAGCCCCCATTCCGTGTATTATATGGGAATCCCGAGGTTGACTATCTGACAAATATAGTTCGTTTTCCTCCTGGGATATAATATTTTTCCTTGATTCGAGCGTTGACGGGTTTGATCCCATCGTAGCTTCGCTTAGACCTGAATTAGATACTTGATTTCCCCCTTGATTTGGAGACGATTGGAAATATTCGTATAATGAGTACGATTTCCCTGAATCTTGCTGCTGAGATTGCTCAGGATACAGCAAAGGTTTTAAACACGTTTCTTCGTGTGGATTATCATTCGATTTTTCTTCAAATGGTTCAATTTCTATTATTGGTACCGCGACTTCCACGTCTTCTTCGGTAGTATTAATTGCATGAAGATATGCTTTTCCGTTGTCGTTACTGACTAGCGCGTCTCCCAAATATATTCCGTTTGAAACCTTCTGGCGTGGTAAATATCCCACCTTTGCATCGGGATTAGCAATGCGCACGTAAAAATTTGCTTTTGTGCGAGCAGGTACCACAATGGTTTCTAGTTTCATAAACGGAATTTGGTTTGAACCCCATTTCAAACATTGCTCTGTATAAAATATGTCAGCGTTGTGTTTGAGGAAGAACTCCGTCCCGATCAGACCGTCGTCTTCAATGGGAAAATCATCGTTTACTAGGTGAAAAGTGACTTTTTTACCTATGATACGTATCTCAGTTCTCCCCAGTGTGCAAACATAATCCTTTGTTATACCGCTTAGTTTGATGATGTCGTATTTATCAATATGAGCATGGGGCGCGACTTGTCGACTTTTAATTATATTTAAAGCAGATCCTGTGTCGATCATTAAAAGTGCTGATTTGACAAAGTCGTCTGAATGAACCTCTATAACAGGGACGTTGCTTTCACGATTTAGTAAAGCAGTAGCAACTCTTCTTGGTCTATGATCCTCTTCATCTGGTTGCACATGCAACACATTCCCCGATTGATAATTCTTCTGATAACCGCCGTTGCGCGAATAATGTGGTGAATTACCTGCATTCGGTCGGTTAGGTGATTGTTCAGCTGATTGTTGTTGGAGCTTAAGGGTGTTAAAATATTCCCTTTTACGACATTCTTTGACGATGTGGCCGAATTTTTTACAATAATTACACTGTAAATGTGATGTTCGGTCTTGCATCCCTGGCTCTTTTCCCTCATCGTCACGATTTTGGTATCTACCGACCTCTCTGCGATGTACTTGCTCATTGTTGAACTGTTGCCGTGGTGCAGTATTTCTTGATCCCGAATTTGCGTTGTGGCTGGGACCTTGTCTAGGAGTCTGAGAGTAATTTCGTCCTTGGAGTTGAAAACATGCATCGGCTGAGTGTCCGCGTCGTTTACAAAATTGACAGGTAGTCGGCTCTGTTTGAACGTGGTGAATCCTATCCCTCTGCTGGTACCTGTTGCCCGCGAACTCGTGGGTTTTTGGTGGACGAGCGCTCCGTAGTGACTCCTTAGCCTTTAACTTCCGCTCGATATCGACAGCGTTCTTCATTGTTTTTTCGAAACTTTCCCCACCAGTTATTTTATTTTCGATTTCCGCTTTTAATCCTCGCGTAAAACAGTTGACTACGTCTGTGTCGAGATTTGTCTTAAAGTCTGCGGCCAATGGTTCTTCATGAGCTGCTTCATGTAACTCGAAAATTCTGTTTGCCAAGTCTTTAACACGATTTGCATAGGATACCACTCCCTCATTGTCTCTTTGAAATACTCTGCCGAGCTCACCCTGTAGTTCGTATATAGTTTGCGCGGGCGCGTAAAGAGATTTTAGGAAATTGCTAATTTCCGTTATAGTTGTAAGTTCTATACCGTGCACGGCGCGACGTGCTTCACCTCTTAATTTATTACGAAGAATTAACGCCAGATTTTGTTGTGCTTCTGCAGGCATCATTTGCCCAGCCTCTTTACATCCCTCCAGAAAGTGTGATAGAGGAATGTTGTATCCATCGAAGACTGGTACAGCTTCAAGTGCATATTTAACCGATACTGGTAGATTTGGGCGTGCTCCTTCACCGTTAGGCATGTTGGATCCAATTTCCTCGATTTGTTCGAGTATTCGATCAACTTGAACACCTATCGCCTCTACCGTATCTTGGACTTCACTGATTTTTAGAGTATTTAAAAAGGTCCTAGGTACAGTAGTAGTTTTACTTGTTACTTTAAATTCCTTTGGTATTGTACCGGTTTTAGGCGTTTGGAGATTTATTAAATTTGCATCTTGACTACCGCTTGGATTAGGGCCTACTGCGCCTTGAGGATTATCTTGGTCTGGGTTACTGATTTGAGGAAAACCGCGTTCTTGATTTATTTGCGGATTAGTCTCTTCTTCTGTTTTATCTTCAGGATTCGCTTTTTCGTTCGGTGTTCGACCCAGCGTCATCCTCCATTACTATAGTGAGGGCGTTTTAAAATCCCACTTCTGACACCAAATTTTATTTTATGTTACGTCCAGCCCAACTCGTGAGAGTGTAAGGGAGAGCGCAACACTATCGGTTTCTCCTTTCGGGTCAAGGCAGGGCAGCCCTTTACACCGGGGACGGAAACCTCGCCTATTTACACTATAGTTTATGGGGTTTAGGTGATCGCTGTCTGCGATACATCGGCGCGGTTATTCGAGCTTATTTAAACGCGGGTTATGATTATAACGAGGAGATAAAGGTTGTATATACTCACGTAGTTTTGACACACGTTAATTGTTTTTATTATAAACGACGTTACATATAACTGTGCTCTTATTAGCTCAAACCGCAATTGAGATCCGGAGAATTATTATCGTTGAGACTATTATTTCAATTATTTAGAAGACGCAACTTCTACTGAATCGCCGTACGAGCTATGAACCCTGACTTTCAGTATAACTGGCTTCGATGATCTGACAGGCGTGTAGCCCAGCGTTGTGGGTACAACGGTTCGATGGTAACTGAACTGCTCTACTTAATTTTACCGTTCCTTATATACTAATTATCCCCTATCATCCCTTGATAATTGGAGGGGTTAAAAACCACCAACTATGGTGCTATTGGTTGTGAAAATGCTCCAATAAGCGAATCCCCTTTTTGTTTGCTTTGGGAGAACCCTCCCGTGGTTAGGCGTGAGTCTTTCACGTATTGATTTAGACTATTTATAACGAGGTGATAATCCGAGTAGTCTTTGTGTCGGAAAGAACATTCGACTCGTGTCTTTTTATTGGAATTAATATCGGAACATTTATATCGGAGATGCGAGTTCGTTACACGAGCGAAAAGAAATCAAATTTCTTTTCTTTTTAGGGGGGAGGAATGTTGTACCCCGGCTGGCATGGTAAGATATTATTTCGGGACACCGGTTGCGAGATAATCAAGGTACGCAACGGCACGCGTCGAGCGTACATCGAGCGTCGAGCGCGTCACCGGACACCGCTGACGCAGCACTTAGGCCACCGCGAGTGACTCGGTAACTGGAGCATCGGCTCGGGTACCGAGGCAATCATTACAAAAAGATATTGCGAAATATAAAATATGCTCCAAATCTCGCCCGCAGAAAAGCGAGGATTTGGAAAGATATCTGTTTATAAGAATAAAGTAAACCATAAACTTGCGCTAGATATTAAGCTGACATACGTGCTCTCCCGGAGTAGCTAACCGAGTTTCTGCGGCACAACAGTTCTTTAGCCGCTACGAGATGGTTCCTCGCTATCTCTTGCGTGTCGTGGAGTTTAGTAGCTAGCTCGACTAAATAGCCTCCATATGTCCGGCTCGGCTCGTTGTCGGCCGGGGGGTCGTAAGACGGTTGACGAGCGAGTTTTCCAAAAACGAGCTCGAACGGCGTGTGCTTTGCCCCTTCATGCACACTTGTGTTGTAGGAGAAAGTGGCGAGCTCGAGCCACTCGTCCCACTCATCGTCCCTGTTTAAATACTGCTTGAGATATTCTACCAAGGAATGGTGAGATCGTTCCAATGATCCGTTGGATTGCGGATGAAAGGCCGTGGTTCGGCATTGTTTTATTTTAAATTTCTTTGCGACATCCTTCATTAATGAGCTCAAGAAATTAGCTCCCTGATCCGTGAGAACGGTCTTGGGTGCTCCGAAAATGCATATACAATGCTTGATTAAAGCGTCGGCGATGTTCGCTGAAGTGGCCCTTGGCAGTGCCACTGCGAGAGAGTACTTGGTGAGGAGATCCTGCATAGTGAGGATGTACTCATTCCCGTTGACTGTGCGTGGCAGGGGTCCGACAATATCCATAGAAATTTTGTCGAACGCCGAATTCGGTGTGTCGGTGATAATCATCGGCTGCCGAGTTTTCACGCGTACAAGTTTCTTCAAGTGACACTGTAGACAGTGCTGGATATATTCACTAATATTATTTTCATGTCCTCCCAGTAGTATCGCTGACGTATCCGGTTGTAGGTCTTTGTTACTCCTTTGTGACCTCCCATTGCTGAAGCGTGAGCCTCGCAAATAATTTCTTTTCGTTCCGCTGGCTCCGGGTATTTTATTATTCCCAAACAGACGATTAGTTTTGTTGCTGTGCCAGCGAATGCTTTTTTCAGTGTAGCCAGTACATACTCCCATTTCATGCTATCGATTTCCTTAGTTTTTGCTACACTGACAGAGCGCAATTCTAATCCTTTGACAATTCTTTTCAGTTCCTTCTGCATAGCGGAAAACGTGTGGTGGTCAACGAATGGCCCGTTCTTCTTCCTTATAACCATAGCAATGTGATGCTTTGAATTATGTTTGGTCACACTGATACTACCGAGACTAAGATTGCGAAACTTTGGTAGTGATCGTCGATCTGCCAACCTTTTTGATCCTTCGTCGCATGGTTCTCCGGCTTCCGAAAGGAAGTATAAATAGTTATCCTTTCACATAAAAAACTGCTCGTCGCTTGTTATATGCAAGCTGCTTGAAATTTCTGCCGGTTTCTCTACAACTTCATATTGCGGATAATTATTTTCGAAATCGGAGTCGGACCGATCGAATATATATTCCGCCGATTCCCCAGATATACTGAATGTTTCGTCGTCGCCGAGATTAGCGAGCATTGAATTTTCATAGAGCGCGTTTCCTTGTGGCGGAATTTCATTTTCTGCTCTAGTCACGACAGGTGATTCCTGTCTGTTGGGCTTCCGTCGGACTGCTTTTGCCCTAGGCTTCTCTTGATTGGAGTTAGTTGGAGCGTTTTTATTTCCGCGGCTCCTAAGTCGTGAAGCTATTGGTGCATCATCTGTAATCAGCGTGTGGCATGCTGGTTCCTGTGATAGCTCATCAGGCCGCTTATTACTAGCGGGTTTAGTGGATTGCTTAGCAGGTGCCTTCGAAGCAGATGCTTGAGCCCGTTTCCGTAGTCGCGTGGCTAACGGTTCGTCATCCTCGTCGGGCTCCCCTGTGTCTGCGACCGTCCTCGCACGCTTCTTTATAGGATACACGTGCTGCGGCCGAGACTCCGGCTCGTCTCCACTTGAGACGCCCTCGCAAGGGTTGCGTGACAGTGCGTCGGCGTTTACATTCATTTTTCCAGCCTTGTGGACGACTTCGTAATCATATTCTTCGAGACGTAGGCGCCAGCGCGTTAGGCGTGACGTCGGATCCTTCGACGTATGTATCCAAACTAGAGGCTTGTGGTCAGTTACTAATTTGAATTGTTTACCGTAGAGGTACGGTCGGAACTGCGAGATCGAATGTAATATTGCCACAGCCTCCTTTTCGTATGTACTATACTTTTGCTCGGTGTCGTTTAGTACACGCGAGGTGTATGCTATAGGGCGATCCTTACCCAGAGGTCCTTGACTCAATATTCCTCCGACTGCTGTACCAGATGCGTCCGTTGTCACTATGAACGGTTGGGTAAAGTCGGGGTATTGCAGTACTGGCTCCTCGCATAGCTTGTCCCGTAGCGTCTCGAAGGCGGCCTGCTGCTGTTCTTGCCACTTGAATGCGGCATCCTTTTTTAAGAGGATCGTCAGCGGCCTAGCTATTTGAGAGAAGTTATCTATAAAACGTCTGTAGTAGCCGGCGAGTCCCAGAAATTGACGTATATTTTTCGCATTCCTCGGACGCGGAAAATTTTTCACTGCCGATAGTTTTGCTGGATCGGGTTTAACTCCGTCCTTTCCTATAATGTGCCCGAGGTAGGCAACTTCTCGGCGCAAAAATTCGCACTTGTCAGGCTGGAGCTTAAGTTGTGCTCCTCTCAATCGCTTCATTAGTCTTTCCAGTTTTAATTCGTGTTCTTCCAGGGTGGAAGCGTAAATCACGATATCGTCCTGATAAACGAATGCATCGGAGCCCTGGACTCCCATAAGTACCTGGTTCATAAGTCGTTGGAAAGTAGCTGGAGCGTTTTTTAATCCGAACGGCATTCGAACAAATTCGTAGTGGCCGTACGGTGTGGAGAAGGCAGTCTTGTGCCTGTCCTCCGGATGCATCTCGATCTGGTGAAAACCAGATGCGAGGTCAAAAGTCGAGAAATAGACTGCTCCTCCCAGTTGGTCTAGTATCTCGTTTATAAGTGGTAGTGGATATGCGTCACTTATAGTTTTTTCGTGGCGTGGCCCCTGGTTTGTTTACAGTAACATCTGTTTCGATTGTAGAAGCATCGTTTTTATTTGTATATTCCTCGTAGGGTTCAATGTTTAATACCGGTACGGCGACTTCGATGTCTTCGTTCGTGGTATTAATTAAATATAGATGAGCCTTGCCATCGTTGTTTGTGACGAGGCCTTCGCCAAGGAAGACTCCCTCTGATATGAATTGTCGGGGTACGTAGCCAACCTTTACTTCTGGGTTAGCGACCCGAAAGAAATGCCCTTTAGTTCGCGCTGGAACTATAATTGTTTCAAGCTTCATAAAGGGGATGGAATTAATACCCCATCTCCGGCATCGATCAGAATATGACACGTCAGCGTGGTAAGTACGGAAGAACTCTGAGCCGATGAGTCCATCGTCCTCGATAGGGAAATCATCCTTTACCAGATGGAAAGTGACTTCGGAATCGTGTATGTGTATCTCCGTTCTCCCCAGTGTACTGACGTAGTCTTTCGTTATACCACTGATTTGAACAATATCTGATTTATCTACTTGCAGGCGCTACGTGTTTACTTTTAATTAAATTCAGAGAAGATCCTGTGTCAATCATTAGCAATGTTGGTTCCAAAAAGTCTTTTGAGTCCACCTTCACGACTGGTACATTACTTCCGCGGTTTAGTAGCGCTGTAGCTACCCTTGTCGCTTGGTTAGTACTTTCTTCGGATCGTGGGTGTTTTACAGAGCGTTGTTGCGAATTCTCTCGTGGTTCACTTACTTCCTTATTTGAGGAAGTATTTCCGCGAGTTTTCTGGTTGGACCAGTACTCCAGTTTGCGACACTCGTTGATGCTGTGTCCAATATTTTTGCAAAAACGGCATGTTATTCTTTGTCTCGAATTTGAATTGTAAGCGAAACCGTCATTTCGTTCTGTACCTCTGGAGTCCTGATAACGACGATAATTATTATTTTGCTGTCTTTGAAAACTGTTACGGTCTGAGCGTAAATCGCGGTTGCCACCCCTTTCCGGTGATTGCAAACTTCGCGAATTAAATCGACAATTTTCGCTGTTGTGCCCATATTTACCACAGCTTGAGCACTGTTTGCTTTCTTGGATGTGGTGAATTTTGTCTCTGCGGGTTGAGAGTTGATTGTAGTTATTAAATTTGGAAAACCGTAAATTTCGTAATACACTTTTCGCTTGCTCCTTCCTTTCAATATCTATTGCTTCTTTCATTGTTTCGCTGAATGATCTATCTCTGGTTATTTTGTTTTCAATCTCTGGTTTGAGTCCTCTGTTAAAGCATTCGACCAGATCGACATCGAGGCTTTGTTTGAAAGCGTCATCCACTACGCCGTCGTGGCTTTGTTTATAAGCATCGCTTATTCTATTCCCGATGTCTTTTACCCGGTTAGAATAGGTGAGAACTGCTTCGTCATCGTGCTGGAATATTCTTCCCAATTCTCCCTGCAGCTGGTATACAGACTTTGCGGGTAGATAGAGTGTTTTCAGGAAGTCCATAAATGCTGGGACAGTGTTTAGCGTTACTCCGTGCACTGCTCGGCGTGCTTCTCCCCTTAGCTTGTTCCTTAGTATGAGTGCGAGGTTCGCCTGTGCCTCTTTGGGCAACATCTGCTGAGCCTCCTCGCATCCCTCAATAAAGTGTGACAACGGAATGTTGCGTCCGTCGAATATGGGTACTGCTTCGAGTGCGTACTTGACGGAGACTGGGGGTACAGCCATATTAACAGCTAGGTTGTCGATACCTACTTGCAATGCTTGTATTTCCTGCAGCGCTTGTTGACCAAGATTTACTTGATTGTTCAGATTGTTCGGATCGTTTAGATTATTCGGATCATTCAGATCGTTCGAAATTGAATTATCTAGATCCAGCAATGGTCGAACTGCTGCCTGTTCTTGATTTGAGTTATCCCCGTTACTTGCACCTGCTGCGTTACCTGTACTAGTATTATCTCGAGCTACGTGAGCAGTGCTCATGCGTGGATTACTAGATGGGTCAGGTGTCTCTTCTCCGGTGCCTTTCAGTGGCGTTCTATCAAGCGTCATGCTTCATTTCTCATGGCAATGAGGGCGTTCAAATCCCACTTCTGACACCAAATTTTTATTGTGTTACGTCCCGTCGAGCTCTCGGTGAGTTTGCGCTGAGGGAAACGCAACGGCGGTCCCTCTTTCGAGTTGGCCCTTTACATCAGGGACGGAGACCTCGCCTTACACTGCCTTGTGGATGAGCGATGCGTTGAGAGGATACTTGAGACTTCTTAGCCCCTCGCACGTGGTAGAGCATGCAGAACAAATGTAGACTCGATGATTCGGTTTAGTACTCACGGAAATTATATTTTATTTTCTCGAAGCCAGATGATGTACAGGTTCTCGTAGATTACTCGACCAGACTATGTCGATGTCCGAAGACTTAGCCTCGCAGGGCTATCGTACAGAGTTTCGTCGTACAGAGCTTTGCTCGCTCTTCGGAGTCTCGTAGATTATGTAGCAGCACGGCGGTGTCGGTAGGAATAACTGATTTGAGCGTAGCGCGTACGCTTTTTATACTAGATCGCTCCTAAGCTTTTTATGGAGATATTTTTAAATCTATCTTTCTTGGAAACTAGCTTCGAGGGAGTCGAAATGCGCACAATGCGATTTTCGGCTGTCATTGCGGTAGCAAAGGCACCAGTATACAATTAGCACGGGGTTTAGCCCATAGAAAATTAGAAAATAGGACTCCCGCGTCGATGCGACAGTTCCCCTATGTTTACTTGAGACGGCGAAGTGCCGAGGTATATATAGTTCCCGTAAGCGTGCCCAACTCTATGGAGTGTGTGGACCCGTGGCAAGAAATTACATATATTAAAAATAGAACGTCTTCTAGGCGGTAAATTAGATCGAGATGTAACACGTGCGTGCGTGTGTGTGTGTGTGTGTGGGTGGGTGGGTGAGTGGCTGTGTGGGTGTGTGCGGGTGTGGAACACTCACAAGGATTAGGTCTCTGCGGCTCGTCACTTCCGCAGTATTTTGTGACTCCAAACCCTCCTTGTGAGTGTACTCGATTTTTTTTCATCGGTGAATATAAAATAAATTTATATACATATATGAACAAAAAATCGTATCGTCTACGATAGCCTTTGCGTCTACAATAATACATTTTTTTCCATAAATGTATTACTGTCGACGCGAAGACTCGTCGCTCCGCAATTTTCGACGACCCTAAATCCCTCCAATCGGGAACACCCTACATCTGCTCCTCCTCCTCGTCGCTATCGGTTGCGACGTCAATCGATTCCTCGATCGTCATGTCGCGCGAACGTTTGGGCGGCAAAAGATGGGCTACATCCTCGGATTCGACCGAAGGAATGTCGATTTCCTTCAGGCATAGGCCCTCCTTTTTTTCGCCGTCCACGTAGCCGGGATATACTTTTTTAATATCCTCGAAAAAAGTCATCATCTGCGAACAGCAGTCGGTATAACTTTTTTCGAGGATATTTTGGCGGTAAAAATGCAGCGCCATATATTGGTGAAGCCATTTTGTGGATCGGCGACAGACGATTGCTTTCTTGAACAATTTATTCTGATTTTCCAAGTCGTTGATGGTGTTACGCGGATTCTCCTTATCAACGTACCCGCCTTTGCTGTGATTTGTAGTCAAGTGCACGCATTGGTCGGAAAACATCTTCTCTACGCCGTGGTATTGCTTCGCAGAATCTGTGCAAATCGTCGTCGTTCCCGGATCCACATGCTTTTTAATCAATGGCCACAGAGCCGCCTTACTCTTACCATCAACTTGAAAAAACAATCCCGTTTTGTCCTCCTTGCAATATATCCCGAGAACGGTGATCGACATTTGCTCGGTTATTCGGCCGCGATGGTACTTTCTTTTCGTCAGAAAAGTTTCGTCGATCTGAATCGTCTTATCAGCAGCACCGAGCTTCACTTCGCTGTTGCTGCTAATGACTTCCGCTATTTCCCGGCAATAGGAATAATAGTCGTTGATCGTGCTATTGCTGACCGTCGAATCATCCCTGCTTTCGCGCCAAGCTGCAACATGCTTGATAACTTCTGTCACTGGCATTTTCAAAACGAAACAAAATATGACGGCGACAACGTCGTTGATTCCGATGCGGCACGTTCGTCCGTCAAAGAACGTGTCGTGACTCGGATTCACCGTTTTCCGGCACACCTGTTCTCCTTTCTTCGTCTTGTTCTTCGCCTTTTTTGATGTGCATGAAGCACATCGCCAAACCCATCCAAACTTTGCATTTTGGGTATTTTCGACCCTCATCGGCAGACTACAACATTGTGGCGGTGTGCTCGTCCTTGATGGAATACAGCCAATTTCCTCGAGAAATTGCTGACTCGCAGCCGAAGATCCAATAAGAGGTGGAAAGGAGTGGAAAATAGAAAAATTTTCCAGCGTAAATTTTCCAGTATTCCAATGCGTGAAATGTAGAGCAATATCTCACCGCGATACAATCAAAAACTGATAAAAAGTTTCGATTGTATGATTGAGAATGAGTGGTAAGATGAGAATGTGTGTACGAGTGATAGTGAGTATTCGGTGTGATGACTCTCTATTGGTTGGAGTATCGGGACAGTCAAACGATCAGTTACAAACTCATGGCAAACAATGACGCGCGGGGTTCGGGGGGGGGGAGCCCCCCCTTTTTTCGGCAGAGCCCCTTTTTTTTGGGGGGGGGGGGGGGCGAAGCCCCCTTTTTTGTTTTCGTTTTCGTTTTCGTTTTCGTTTTCGTTTTCGTTTTCGTTTTCGTTTTCGTTTTCGCTTTCGCTTTCGCTTTCGCTTTCGCTTTCGCTTTCGCTTTCGCTTTCGCTTTCGCTTTCGCTTTCGCTTTCGCTTTCGCTTTCGCTTTCGCTTTCGCTTTCGCTTTCGCTTTCGCTTTCGCTTTCGCTTTCGCTTTCGCTTTCGCTTTCGCTTTCGCTTTCGCTTTCGCTTTCGCTTTCGCTTTCGCTTTCGCTTTCGCTTTCGCTTTCGCTTTCGCTTTCGCTTTCGCTTTCGCTTTCGCTTTCGCTTTCGCTTTCGCTTTCGCTTTCGCTTTCGCTTTCGCTTTCGCTTTCGCTTTCGCTTTCGCTTTCGCTTTCGCTTTCGCTTTCGCTTTCGCTTTCGCTTTCGCTTTCGCTTTCGCTTTTCGTTTTTGTTTTTGTTTTTGTTTTTGTTTTTGTTTTTGTTTTTGTTTTTGTTTTTGTTTTTGTTTTTGTTTTTGTTTTTGTTTTTGTTTTTGTTTTTGTTTTTGTTTTTGTTTTTGTTTTTGTTTTTGTTTTTGTTTTTGTTTTTGTTTTTGTTTTTGTTTTTGTTTTTGTTTTTGTTTTTGTTTTTGTTTTTGTTTTTGTTTTTTTCGTGGCAAGCGCGGGTGCACGGCGGGCGGAGGGGGGGGGGGGAGCGGGCGAGGGGGCCCCCCCCATGGCTACTAGAAATACTATATTTTAATGAAAAAAAAATGTGTTCCCATAGAGCGAATGTCCGCACCTACAGCGATAGGTGCATGATTCGTGTACGGCTCTGGCGGCCCCCAAATTCAAGCAGTACCACTCGCGGTCAGTAGTTGGATGGGTGACCGTCAGGTCGCGCGCTGGCTGGCACATCGGATCGTGACGCCGGAAGCAATTTTCTCGGAGAGTGGTGATTCCTGTAGGAACACCAGTTTCTGGGGAAAGACCGTCTGTATATGACCAGATTTTCCGCAGTTTGCCCGTGCTTCTGCGAATGCGACACAGTGAGGGGGTAAGTCGGCTGTGGACGCAATCTGGGGGGGGGGGGGGGAGCCGCGTACAGATGGAACACCAATCAATTGTCCGGGAACGGGATACTTGACTTATTTTGAAACACTATCATAATTTTTTTTAAACAATTTTGAGTGTTAATAAAAACGTGTCCCAATGCTTTGGATGACTTAAAATTATTACAACATTTAAGATCTTCCCCACAGATGTGTTACTTAATGTTATAAAGACAAGAGGGGTTATTCTCGAGTAACTCATTTGTAAAACCTATACATTTGGCAAACGAGTAACTCTCGAATACCCCCCCCCCACCAGATAGGAAATCATTCTTGAATTATTGTGGTGACAGCCAGCGGAGGAGCTGTTCTGCAGAGGACATTAAGACCATGTGAAATCCGCGGTCAGTATCGAAAATAATAGACATATTTTATGATATATTTTTTAGTGAAAAAACATTGGAGCCGGACAAAATTGCTTTCCTTCCCGAAGGAATTAGCACTATTGAAAAATGTGCAGTTTATGTGCAAAATTGCAGATAAATCTCGCACTCCCAGATGCACAACTTCACTTCAACTTAAGGCGACCTAAGGCAGACTTACGTCGGTATCGAAAACTAGGATTGCTACCGTGAGAAGAATAATTCTATCACAATGTGTACGGTCATTTTACCTCTGCCACAAATTTGAATGTTTCTCCCAAATGTTAGCACTATTGAAAACTGTTCATTGAAAATTCGTAGCCACTTAATTAGCACCGAGTGCCGGTGAACACCGTCATAAAAATCACCCGGGGCGAAGCCCCGTGGGGGGGGGGGGGGGGCGGAGCCCCCCAAGATTTTGTTTAGTAATTAATTAAGTATTAATTAATTAAGTGTTCATTAAGTATTCATTAATTAAGTATTACTTGGCAAAGCTCCGTGGAGTGCAGCTCCCCACGAAATTTCGAGCTAATTAATTAATTACCTCATTAATTGATTAATGGATTAATTGATTAGTTACTTATTATTATTATTATTATTATTGACGGTATATCTGACGTGTGTTCAAATATTTCTAAAATCGCTTGTTACGTTAAAACTAAGCCGAAATCGACATTTTTTTATTCTTGCAAATCGTTTTCTTTTTGCTCAAATATCAAGAAACAACCATCAAATTGGGGGCCTGAGATATCGTAATCTCGCCTTTGTGGTTAATAGTTCATGTTTCTGCAAAATTTTATTAAAAAATGTGCAGTTCTTTTTTCTGTGCGCCATTTTTTATTTCTTCAAAAATGTCGGTTTGCGCTCTAGCTCTCATAACTTTGTAGCTATCTGGCTAAAAACGCATACACGGATGGAATATGATCACCCGATGATCCCTATGAAATTTCGAGAGAATCGATCGAGCTGTTTAAATTGTATATCATTTTGAATTTTTTTAATTGCATGAAAAATTAGTACTTCACTTTAGACGCAATTTTGCTAATTAAATAATCATTTGTGAATACAATAAGTGTCAGATTCATGATCGGCATAAAAAAATACATAGAATACAGTCCCGAAACGACGACTAATGAAAAAATGTATCACAAAAAAAAATTTTAAGTGTCATCATTCAAGTTCGATAAATAGATATTTGCTCAAATGGAAATTGCAACGGCAATCACAATGAAAATAATTTATATGAATTACAAAAGAATTGTTGAATTCTTGCAAAACGCAATGCCAAATATCAAATAGTACAAAGTTTCAGCCCGATTGCACAAATTGTGTACAATTAGGAGAATGTACATTTTTGTTCTTTTTTCAAAAAAGGAAATATTCACAACTTTTAAATACCACACACATATCCGCAGGCTCTCCGAAAATCGTATTTTTCGACATTTTAAACTGTTAAGTACGTTGGAAGAAAAATCTTGATTTGCATTTTTGCAAAAACATAGCTTCCTCTACGAGAAATCGAAAGAAAATCACATTATGATCATGACGATGGTCTAATGACAAAAGGATATAAAGTGTATATAAGCAGTTCATACGTTCTGATTACTTTAATCACCTGATATAATAATGGGTTTGCATTTTTGTGTTAGGATTCTTTTTAGGACCTTTAGATCATACTCTATACTATCCAATGAAGTTCATATGGACTTTTTGCTATTAAATTTACCTTTGTGTGAGATGTTATACCTTTCGGAATATCTTGTCAATCCATTTTATATTGCAATGACGTTGTTACTATTACACGTTTTATCCTGTGTGTCATTTCACGTCGATTCACCTATCCTCTTAAATAAACGCATATGCGATGTGGATAAAGATACCATGATACTGTAATATCAAATATTCAACTCTCTGTTCAGCCTACGCTAATGAATTCTAACATTTTTTAGTGTAACGGCCGCAGCCTAACAATTTCAATTCTTTTCACTTTGAATATTTATTCGAGCGTATCGATACGGAGTTTCCGTTCGATACGCTCTTCAAAGAAGCCCTTAAGGCTATCGTGCATCCGGACCGCCGTGAGCGTCCACTTATCTACGAGACTAAACACTCCGTGACTCTTTATTCCATTGTGAAGCGAGCGCGAAGCCCTCAGCTTCGCGCCCGCTTCACGACAGTTCAGCTCCGACCGACACCGCGAACGGTACTCTCCGATTTATACCTTCCGAATTATTACACTCTCCGACTAATAAAGAACCAGTATATTTCCACATCATCTTCTTCGACTTCATTCATACTAGCAGTGCCTGACCCATCGACCATCCGTCACATTGGTGTTAGAGTGGGCGTACCACGCAAACACGCCTGCATTTAAAAAAAAAAAATTTTTAAACATTTTATAAAAAAAAAAAAACATCTTTTTGCGACATTTGTGTTCGAGCCGCAGCTCACACAAACCCGGAACCGACGATCGTGCTCGAGCCGCGCTCGCACAAAAAAAAAAAAAAAAAAAAAACCAAAAGTGAAAAAATACAAACAGTGAACCAGGAAAAAACAAACAACAGTGACATACAGTGAATAAAAAAAAAACCCAACAGTGAATAAAAAAAACCCAACAGTGAAAAACAGAAAAGAAACAACACAGTGAATAAAAAAAAAACCAACAGTGAAAAGACACTTATTAAATGATCAACTAGACATTAAGTGAATAATAAGTACGTAAGAAATAATAATTGAATAAAAATAGTGTCAAATAAAATAAATAGCAGTACAGTGAACAGACATTTGCTAAACAATAAAAGTAACTAAATATTATTAACACATATAACACATATATTAACCTTTAAAATTAAGTATTAACATCAAAGACGCGAAACGGACGCAAAACAAACAATTATAGTGAGAGTGTACGGAGTGAGCGTATACGAGGTGCACCGAGCTAGAAAAAAAAGGTTTCCGGCGTTACTACCGGCGAGCCGTCATCGACCGCGCGACATAGATCCGCCGTCGCCGTGACCCGTCGTACCGACGGTACGTCATCGACCGACCAGCCGCCGCTGTGACACACCCCACATCGACTCAGCACTCACCGTCGATCAAACGCCGATATCTCGACGCCCACCATCATTCACCATCCACCTCCGCCATATATAGAAATAGAAGGAAGGAAGGACGTCAGAATACTATTAAATAGAAGGAAGGAAGGACGAAACCGGAAATAATAATAATAAAAAAGGAAAGGAAAACCCATGGAACTATTATTTGCAATCATCGTGGTAATGTAAGTACCAACTTATATATATATATACACATTTTGTTCTGTTTTAAAAAAAAAAAAAGCGTAGCAAAATTTTTTTTTTTTTTTCTTCTCAAAAAAAAAAATATAATACTTCTTCTCAAGAAAGAGAAATAGTATCCCGCGGGAACCGAGCGCCGACAGCTGACGCGACGCGTGTCAGTGGCGTACGACCGTCGAGAGCATGTGATATACACACATAAATAAAAAAAAATAATAACAATTTTCCTATTCTCTCCTTAATAATTATAAAAAACACACATATATTAATATAATAAATAAATAAAAAACAGTAACGCGCCTCATATCAGACGGCAGCGAATATACATATGCAAAAATAAATAACTCCTTTTTATATAAATAAAATAAATAATTTTTTCTTTTTTCTTTACTTTCAAATTTTCTTCGTTTTTTCTCCTTTACAGTTATATAACAAAATTTTTACCTGCAAATAATAATGAATTAATTAAATTCATCTTTTTTGTAAAAAAAATATAATAATAATACAACTCGAACGAACAAAAAAAAAACTAGAAACAAATAAACAATTAACTTCTTCAGTCAATTCTTTTCTATTAATACGAACAAAATAAAATACGTATACAAAAAAAAAGAGCAACAAAATCCAGTATAGAAAATGGCATTTCATGTTTTTCTCGCGATTTTTTTTTCAAAAAAAAAACATTGATAACATTTAGCTGTTATTAATTAAAAAAAAAAGGGAAAAAAGAGAAACAACAACTATTAATAATAATTCAGTCATTTTTAAATATATATAAATAATAATAATAAGGAAAAAACAAAGGAAGGACATTTCTTCTTTCCTCACTTCTACTCGATCAAAATAAGTCCGCCGAAACGGCCTCGGCGCACACGAACAAGTAGCGCTAACAGTTTTTTCCGCTCAGCATTATCCGAGAGATCAAAGGTAAGAATGGTCAATGAAGGCAATAATCACCCCGTACCCAACACAATGAAGCTTCGCGACGTTCAAAATCTCGTACCGAACTTCGATGGCAGAAATATGCCACTTAACAATTACATATGCGCATGCAATAATGCTGCAAAACTCGTTGCGGAAAACGATCGATCCCAATTCCTGACGATAGTACAACTTAAACTGTCGGGAGTTGCAGCCGATATCACCGAATCAAAAACATACGACGCATTAGATTCACTCTTGAGGGATCTCAAGAGCGCTTTCGACAAACCAGTTGAGCTATCGGACCTCGAAACCGAATTAAAATCGAACACACAAAATTACAGCGAATCCGTTCTCATCTACGCAAGGCGTACGCGAAAAATCGCGAATCGAATCGAGAATAGGCTAAAAGAAGTCTACCGCGCTGAAGCCCAACAGGCCTATTTAAACGGACGAATAAACGAGGCAAGACAAACAGTTATAAGAACTTTTATTCGCGGATTAGCCGACCAAATAGGAAATATGATTATGTCAAAAAATTTTGCAACCTTCGAAGATGCCATTGACGAGGCATTAAACATCGAAAACGAACTCATTCGCAGACAAGCAATGCACCAAACATCAAAACTTGACAAATCAGAAACCCGAGATAAAAGTCCAGAAAAAGCAAAGGTTCGATTTACTCAGACTGCCAACAACAGTGGACTTAAATTTTGCGAAGTTCATCGCGAAAATCTAACACACTCGACGTCCGAGTGCTATTCCGTACAGCGTCTACGCGAAAACACAAATACACGCGCCAACAGTCGTAATTACCAAAACAACTCACGCGGTAATTATCGCAATAATTATCGCGACAACTCGCGCGATAATTACCAAAACAACTCGCTTGGTAATTATCAAAACAACTCACGTGGTAATTATCGAAACAACTCACGCGGTAATTATCGAAATAACTCGAACGACAATCGTCGAAACAACTATCGCAACAACTCTCGCGACAACTCTCGCGACAACTATCGCAACAACTCTCGCGACAACTCTCGCGACAACTCTCGCGACAACTATCGCAACAACAATCGCGATAATTACCAAAATAACTCGCGCGACAGTTATAATCCACGCGACAATCAAAACAAGTCGCGACGAGACGATTCACGAGATCGCAATTATCGAAACGATCGAAACAGTCGAGATAATTCACGCGATCGTGACAATTCACGCGAAAGACAAAGCGGTAGTAACACCCGAAACTCACGAAAATCGGATTACCAATCGAACCTCGACGCAACACAGATCGAACAAATTTTCGAGCGCGTACTCCAAAAAAACGAGCGACCCGCCTCTCGCAACAGCGCGACGGGAGGCAGGACACCGGAGCGCTCGTCCAACCCGAACTAAGAGAAGACGCAAAAGTTGCGCACACCAAGCCCGAACTCCTAAAACACGTAGGATCGGCATACGTAAAAAAAATAGACGGGAGCGTAACAATTAGAAAAGCTAAAATAAAATTAGGATTAACGAATAGACATAAGCCACCAAGCGTAACCCTAGAGTCACAAGACCTACATTCGAACCAAGCTGTATTTCTTGCTGACACTGGAGCAGAGATAAATCTCATAAAAGATTCCATTGTCGCCCGAAGTACGGAGATAGACCCGACGCTCATATACGAGCTTAGCGGTATCACCGACGGGACAGCAAAAACAATTGGTAGATGTTACATCCGAATCAAGGAATTTAACATCGAATTCCACGTAATCGACGATTTATTCCCGATTATGCAAGACGCTATACTCGGTGACGTCTTCTTTAGAGGGACGCCAGCCGATATACTCTACACCGAAGCGTGCATCAAATTTGCTGGTCATACAGTCCCGTTCGAAACGTTCGAGCGAGTGACGATACCAGGCAGATCGAAACTCATCGTACCCATCAGACTGAAACCGACCGATCTCGAGGAGGGATACATCCCGAGAATCGACGCAGGCCCACGTCTCTACATGGGTAACGCTTTAGTAAAAAATAACAACGGAATTGCGTACCTTTGCGCACGTAACGCGCAAAATAGCGAGATAAACCTGATAGTCCCGACAGTAGAATTAATACCAGTCGAGATTATCAGCGAAAAACCAATCGACAACTTCACACCGAGCGACCTTCACGGTTTCTCAAAAATGGACCGTGCAGAAGTACGCTCCGTACAACTCGACAAACAGAGCAGGCTTGAAGCTCTTCAAGCTCTTCTGCAACTAGATCACCTCAGCGAAACAGAGCGGGATCACGTTCTCCAATTGGTCTCAAAATACCAACACCTGTTCTGCCTACCCGGAGATCGATTGGGTCACACAACACTGGCCAAACACGAAATTCCTACAACACTGGCCAAACACGAAATTCCTACAACAGACGACAGACCAATTAACACTAAACAATACAGATTTCCACAAGTACACAGGAGAGAAATACAAAACCAGGTTAACGACATGTTAAACAAGGGGATAATAAAACCATCTCTCTCCCCTTACAACTCTCCAGTTTGGGTTGTTCCCAAAAAACCAGACGCAAAAGGTAACCAAAAATGGAGAATTGTTATCGACTTCAGAAAACTCAACGAAAAAACTACGCCAGACGCGTACCCACTCCCAAACATCAGGGACATATTAGATCAACTGGGAAACGCCCGGTATTTCTCAACATTCGACCTAGCGTCCGGTTTTTATCAAATAGAAATGCATCCAGCAGACAGACACAAAACAGCTTTTTCGACCCCGAATGGACATTACGAATATCACCGAATGCGATTCGGACTTAAAAACGCGCCAGCAACCTTTCAAAAGTTGATGGACGTCGTGCTGTCCGGTCTTCAAGGCACAGACCTATTCGTCTACCTGGACGATATTGTAATATACGCAAGAGACATCACCGAACACGAAAACAAATTTAAGAGTTTAGCGAAAAGACTGACTTCGGCGGGATTAACGCTACAAACCGAAAAATGCCACTTCCTAAACCGAGAAGTAACATACCTAGGGCACATAATTTCAGCCGAGGGCGTCAGACCGAACGCCAGCAACATCTTCGCCGTTAAAAACTTCCCAACACCAAAAGACAAAAAAGGAATTAAACAATTCGCAGCACTTGCAGGCTACTATCGACGCTTCATCCGCAACTTCGCAAAAATCGCGATTCCTTTAACCCAACAACTTAAAAAATCAGAGAAATTCGAATGGACGGACGAATGCCAATCAGCGTTCGACTATCTGAAGGCAGAGATCGCCGAACGTCCAGTCCTAAAGTATCCGGACTTCGACAAACCGTGTACACTTACCACGGACGCGTCAGACTACGCAATAGGCGCGGTACTTAGTTAAAAACACGGTGACTTCGATCATCCAATAGCTTTCTATTCGAGAGCATTAAAGAAAACCGAGATCGCGTATGACGCGATGAAAAAAGAGCTCTTAGCCATAGTAAACGCGGTAGAATACTTTAAAACGTATCTATACGGAAAACGGTTCACACTTGTCACAGACAACAGAGCACTAACATATATAAAAAACAAACCCGACATCCCACAACAGCTACAACGATGGCAAATAATCCTGAACGGCTACGAATACGATATCGTACACAAACCCGGAAAATTGAACGTCGTTGCTGACGCTCTTTCGAGAAATCCCGCGGAAGTCATGCCAATCAGGCAACGCGAGGAGAGTTCATCTGAAAACGCAAAACATCAGGAGACAAAAAAGCAAAAACTGTCTCCCGAACCGTCGCATCAAACTCGCGGACGATCAACAACCGACATGGGTTCTGGAAACCCAGCACCTAGGAAAAAACGAAACACCTGGGAACTGTCGACCGACGAATCGGAGGACAGCCAAGCCGCATACCAGAGAACATACCAATCAGACTCTGACGAATCAGTGGAACTAGTAACGAAACAAAAGAAACAAACCCAACAAGAAACAAATCAACCACCCAAAAAGATAAAATCAAAACAAAAAACGGAGAGTGTACCCAAAACAAAAGATTTAATAATAGATACCGAAACATCAATCACCGAGTTATCGGAAAACGAAGGAGAATTTATACAACCAATAAAAAAAATGGTTGAGGAGCTGAACTCAAAGGAAAATACGGAGCCACAATGGCGACTCTCCAAAAAACGTCCAACCGATACAACGGACGACGAAGAGAGTAAACGACAACCGCGCAAACAACATAGGAAACGAGATGATACTGAAACGAAATATAAGTATACAGACATAGACGATAGTACAACGGAAGAAGAGCAGGAAAACAAAAGCCCAACGAGGCCACAAAAAACAAAAAGCCCAACGAGGCAACAAAAAACAAAAAGCCCAACGAGGCAACAAAAAGCAGAAAGCCCAACGAGGCCACAAAAAACAAAAAGCCCAACGTGGCAACAAAAAGCAGAAAGCCCAACGAGGCCAGATAAAATAGAAAGCTTATCGCAGCTAAACAAAAACGAGTTTCGTGAAAAAGTCAGCCCTGACGGGGCAACCGGCTACTTATACGGTGACAAAAAGCGAAAAAACAATGGAACCCAGAACAAAAACGACAACCCTAAGGCACGAAATAGTGAAAACGAGACGGAACACGAGACAGAATCCGAGAATGAAAATTCCAACAAAAAAGGATTCAAACCGTTGCTGACGAACATCGGAGAATCGTCCAGCGACGAAAATAGTGGTAAACCACCCGTCCAACCAACTTTTAGATCCCCATCCACAGGTACAAAACAAAAAACAAAAAGACTCAAAAATGACGGAAAAAGCGTGAAACAGAAAGTACCACCGAACTTTCGTTCACCAGATTCTCACAAAACAACAACACGTCAGCGATCAGGGATACCAGCAAAGAAGCGAACTCGAAAAACGCCAAAAGAACCAACTAGGCGTAGCGAAAGGTTAGCTAATAAAAAAAATCCGGAAGTCCGAAACATTCCACCAAAAAATCAACCCACTACAAAAAACCCTAAAACAAAAACTCCACAATCAAAAACAAAAACTCCATTCCAGCCTCTCGACTCAACATCCTCAGATCCAGAACCAAAACCATCACCAGAATTAACAACGGAATATTGGGATTCTAGAGTCACTTACACCAACGACACTCCAACTCACCCAGATCCCGAAGAAGTACAACAAAAAACAAAATCACCTGTGTCAATGTCACCCGAAATGACACAAGACTATTGGGACTCAAAAGTCATGGACATTCCAGATAAAACACCATCAATAGAACAACCAGCTACCCCACGAATCGAGCAGCCAATCGCAGCGCCGAGCACTTCCAAACAGATCGAACAACCAGTCGCCATACCAGGGTGTTCATGGCAAATCGACGACTACACACCAGAACAACCAGTCGCCACGCCAGGGTGCTCATGGCAAATCGACGACTCCACACCAGCAATGGATATCGAACCAACGTTCAGGTCACCACCCTGGATTCCACACGAAACAACAGACTATTCGAAATCGGATGAATCGCGACCAACTACACCTCGAGAACCCTCTCGAGCGTTAACAAATCAATATCACAATATGTCGCCATCGTCAGAAAGTGATTCCCACGATTCAGCGTACCAACCATCGCAATACCAACGAAAACGTCTAACACTGGAAACTCCACCAACAACAAGGGGAACAACGATAACAGAAGACGTGCAACTAAAAAATAATATTGTAGTAACGCAGGAAAACATCCTGGCACAGGAAGATAACATCGCACACTTCCTGTCAGCCGACGGTGTCATGGACACAATGGTCTCGAAAGTACTCGCAGAAAAGGGTAAACTCACCCAATCGGTATTTTCGCAGTCCAATCCAGGAATCGGACACATTTTCATAACACGCGACAAAACAAGACGCTACTTCACAATGATTTGCAAAAATAAATCAACAGACGCGACTAGTACACTCACGATTCAGAAGTGTCTAGAAACTCTTGTACAGACCTTAGTAAAAAACAAAATCACATCCTGTACTCTATCCAAAGACCCAAAAATTATCGATACATTTTTGTGGTCTAACATCAAAGGATACCTACGAGTACTCGCGATTAACTCAAACATCACCTTTAGGCTATGCGAAGGTCTTATAAGCGTTCCAGATCAGGAAAATAGGCAAAACATCATTAGAGAATTACACGGATCCGCAGTCGGAGGCCACAAAGGCGTAACGAAAACATACCAGCGCATTCTCTCGCAGTAATACTGGCGAGGATTAAAAAAGGACGTAGAAACGTTCATTCGATACTGAGTCGACTGCCAGAAAAATAAACTGGTCCGAGTAAAAAATAAAGCTCCTATGGTCATCACGGACACACCAGCGCAACCCTTCGACAAAGTAGCCATCGATATCGTAGGTCCACTACGCGAAACAAAAAACGGACATACGTACATACTAACTATGCTCGATCTATTCAGTAAATTCAGTATAGCAGTACCACTAAAACATCAAACGTCAATAGACGTAGCGAGAGCGCTTTGTAAGACGCTAATATCGACTTTCGGCGCACCTCGCGCAATATTAACCGACCAAGGTACAAACTTCATGTCGGAAATGTTCAGAGATTTTGCGCAGCTGTTTCAGATTAAGCAGCATAGAACAACCGCATATCATCCACAATCGAACGGTGCGATCGAACGCAGTCACGATGTTCTTGTGGAATACCTAAAACATTTTATCGACAGTAATCGAGACTGGGACGAACTACTAACGTTCGCAACATTCTCATATAACACCAGTATACACGAAAGCACAGGGTTTACCCCATACGAACTAGTTTTCGGTAGAAAGGCTCGAACTCCTTCAGAGTTCCCACCGCCCGAAAAAACAATAACCTACGACGATTACATGACAAATCTAATGAGAAACCTCAAAAACGTCCAAGAACTCGCTTTGGAAAAGGCGATAAAGTTCAAAGAACGAACCAAGAAATACTACGATAAAAGAGTCGTAGAACCAAAGTATCAAGTAGGCGAACTCATACTCATAAAAAACGAGCGCAAAACAAGCAAATTCGATAGGGACTGGTTAGGCCCATACAAAATTCTAGAAATTCCAAGCAGACGTAACATAACAATACAATTAGACGATAATACGACCAAAACAGTACACGTCGATAAAATAAAATCGGCATATGTTGCAGATGCCACGCCCATACCGTAAAGGTGTCCACACCAGACGCCTTCAAAATCACTCCACTGACGAAAAACCCAGGATTATACTCAGAATCCTTGGGCCCACTCCATTCGTACCACACAACATGGACGCTCATCACGTATATAGATACACACGGATTCACTTCCAGACGACAACAGATAGAGGAAAACCTCAATGCCGCTAGCGCATTTTGCTACTCCTTATAAGGACATTGCTTAACAAGAGGACAACTACAGAACGTACGATCACGACTAAAGAACATCGCTAACGTAGAAGCGACCCTGGAAGAATTGATCCCTTCTATTCAGATAAACTCAACCGGAAAACGTAGGAAGCGAACACCATTAGAATTCATAGGGAAAATTAGTAAAATACTTTTCGGTACCATGGACAGTGATGACGCAGACAGAATAGACTCACAAATAAACGCATTGGCAAACAGCACTGTCGAATTGGCAGAAATCGTACAAAATCAAACACACATAATCAAATCAGGTTTTAACTTCGCTCAAAAACAAATCACTTCACTAGAAGAAAGCGTAAGAGCCGAAATACGAGAAATAAAACTGGCACAAGCATCACTCCAACACGAACTACACATTATTCAGAGACTCATAACATTCACCAGCTTAGTTGACGAATCACTTATCCAGTACGAAATTGACTTGGAGACGCTAACAAACGCCGTGCTCTTCGCCAAAATGGGTCAAATACACCCAGAAATACTCTCGACCAAAAAAATACTGACTTGCGCAGAAGCAATCCGAAAATCAACACCAAATACGATATTCCCTATACCACTTAGTACAGAATACGTTCCCGAGTTGACAAAAATAATCGACCTTGCAGCATTCCATAACGGAGAACGACTCATCTACGTTATAAAAATTCCTCTTCTAGATCTAACACCGTACAAACTGTATCGACACTTATCAGTCCCGGTGCGCCAGCTCTCTGCAGCTGAAGGCGCGAGATTCGCATATATAAAACCAGCAGTCCAGTACACCGCAGTCTCCGAGGATTTCGGTAGTTACTTTAACTTAAGAGACGAAAACGAATGTAAATTCATAGTCAAACGTTACATCTGCGAACAAAATCACCCAGTAGGACGAATCAGCGACGAAACTGAATGCGAGGTTCAACTTCTCGTTAACCCACAACTTAGCGATTTGGAGTTGTGTGACATCAGGCTAAAAACATTGAAACAAACCTATTGGATAAAAATCCAGAACGCAAACGCATGGCTATTTGCAGCACCAAAGCCAGAAACTCTGTATCTCCTTTGCGATAATCACGAATCAGCCATCGAAACAATAGAAAACACCGGAATACTGCAAATCAAACCCACTTGCCAAATAAAAACACGAACAATAACACTAACTCCATCAGTCGAAATAACATCTGCAATCGAAGTAAAATTCGCACACACACCAATCCTGAACATCACGGAAATAATTCGGAAATCAATTAAAAACATGGAAAACATAAACTACACAGAAATTATGACAGAAACTGAGACACTTACAGGCCTATCAAATCCAGGCTCTATACATGACGATTTGACAAAAAAAGAAGTGGCGTTAAAAGCCATTATAGCCAAAGCACGAGAAATTTCGAAAACTCATTACATAAGCAACAGACTCTCTACTCTCGAAAAAATATTAAAATACAGCGGAATCTCTTTGGGCTCCATCGTGCTGCTACTAGTAGTCGGATGGAAGCTCTCTCTCTTCGGCAAAATATCTGGTTTATACAAAATTCTGTCTTGCATAGCAAAACGTCAAACGACGATAACGCAACAAGCCACCGAGGCTCCCGAACCGACCGTTGTCTACCATAGGCAACCGATAGAGTTAATCGAAACCCAAACGCAACCAACTACAGATTGCAGAGAGGTCGCAATCATAACAAACCATTCACCGCAACCAACCCGTAGACCAGTCTATGCGTTGACTTACTACGATCGAAACAGAATACCTTAAAGAAGAAGGAAAAAACCGCGTTAATAATCATAAATAATAACCGATATATTCATAACCATCTACATATACCCTTACTAATGGGAAATTAACCACGCATATACTACTCTCTTACCTTATCACAATATACGAGTAATTTTAACCGCATCATGAACGGCTTGAAACTATTGTTTTTAATATTATTATTTTGTCACTTATTATTTCAACGAATACATACATACCTGACAGATAAAACAAACAACAACAAAAACAACAGTAATAATGGACAACCAGCCATCAGCATCGGCATCAGCATCCATCCCGAATGTACAAGTCGAATGCCTCCTCTGCCCGAGGAAAATGAAGGCGAGTAAGCTGGCCGACCATACGGCCAGATGCTATGTGGAGCTGCAAAAGCGGACGGCGAGTTTGGGATCGCGGCATACAGGATGCCCGATATGTTGCTGCGTGCTCCCAGCAAACCGACTGACGGCGCATATCGATAAATGCGTCGCCTATTTGCTAAAGCTTCAATCATACGATCAGCAACAATATTACAATCAACAACAAGAAGCAGAACAACAACAACAACCAACACCGAATTATGCACCACACACACCCGAAGGATCACCACCACCGCCGGAAGAAGAAGACACAGAAGACGAAAACACAGAAGAAGACACAGAAGACGAAAACACAGGAGAAGACACAGAACCCAAAGACACAAAAAACATAAATACCGAAAACACAAACGATACGAACGAAAAAACTAACGAGACAAACGAAAAATCAAACGGAAACGAAAAAACAGACGAGACAAACGGAAAACCAAACAAAAACGAAAATAACGATGACAAAAACGAAACGCATTTCGACCCAAGAAAACTGACCTTCGAACAAGGTATGGGGTGGGTTAACATCCAAGAGCTCGAGGGCTTACGGAAAATTAAAAACTTGGCGCAAACAAACATCTTTCTCGCAGAATTAAAAAAGGAAAAAAGGGACCTTTTTAAGCCACCAACAAAACTTCCCAAAACCAGAACATCAAAACAAAAATAGAATCAGACCCTTACGGCAACAGACTACAGTACTTTAATCCACATACACAACAATATACCTCATTTGCACCATACATATATAACATAATATACAATAATTATACACACATATATATATATATCGAAATAATCATAGGCATAAGCGCGACACGCGTCGCGCAGCGTCGGTAGAGGACAACGGGAAACAAAAGAACCCCATATAACATTTTATTTCATTTGTTTTTCTTATAAAAACAAATTTCAGTTTATTGTTTCTTTTATCATTTTAGTCTTTTTCTTTATTTTTTCAAAATTTTTTATTATTTTTGTAATTTCTCTACGACAATACATATGCAACGCTTTTTTTTACTATAAATATTCGTGTTAAACATTTTACCCATTTCCAGAAACAACTTCCATCTTACACCAACAAACTACTTCCAAATAACATACCTAACCCACTAACCACCACTAATCAGAACTTAGAATGTTACAGGCACAATACCATCAAAATTCGAAATTTTTAACAGAAATACCAGGAAATAGTGAAACGAAATACAACCAAGGAGAAACCGAAATCCATCAAATATGGACAAATTTACAGAAACAGGACAACATTTTAATTTTTCTTCACCAATTTTAACACCAAATTTAAACCCATCCAATTTAACCAAACCATTCCCACTAACACGAACAACTAAAAGTTTTATCTAGTTACAGATATCAACAACCTCCAGCTATTTTAAAAACAACAGGAGTGTACCGCAACAAACATAAAAAACCAAGGAATTTCAATCATCCAAACCAACATGGACAACAACTAGGAGTTTTACTTAATCAACAATCATCAATCAAATAACAATCAAAACACACATTTAGAAAACATTACACAACTTACACAAATGGAAATATCTTAAAATATTTCCGTTTCCGTTCGATACGCTCTTCAAAGAAGCCCTTAAGGCTATCGTGCATCCGGGCCGCCGTGAGCGTCCACTTATCTACGAGACTAAACACTCCGTGACTCTTTATTCCATTGTGAAGCGAGCGCGAAGCCCTCAGCTTCGCGCCCGCTTCACGACAGTTCAGCTCCGACCGACACCGCGAACGGTACTCTCCGATTTATACCTTCCGAATTATTACACTCTCCGACTAATAAAGAACCAGTATATTTCCACATCATCTTCTTCGACTTCATTCATACTAGCAGTGCCTGACCCATCGACCATCCGTCACATTAGCTCAGACGGTTCGTAAAAAAAAAAAATCGATCCAAGCTCGTATGAATCGATAATTTTTAGAGACGTCTTGATAATTTACTAATCTTCGTAATTGACTAAAAAAATATTTTTTAAATGACATCTCAAAACGGGTGACTTCATCGCGAAATAGTTTTGAGCGACGTCCATTCTAATGGGCCACACATTTTTTCGTGGTGTAATCTAAATCGAATTTGTGAATATGAAATTTTCAATTTCATTCGTTTAATTGACATGAAATGACCGATATGCGTAACGATTTCGACTTTTTGAGAATGAAATTTTCATAATCGTTGATACTTTTCTATCGGGTAAAATTAATAAAAATTTAATAAAATTAATAATAAATGGGCTCAACATAATAAATTCGAATATTCATACCCTGTGCGAATGGAAAACTCCCTGACCCCATTACGATACTTGACAAATTACAAATCCGTAGTGTTTTCATGTAACTTACAGTCGAAATTTTCTTCGATGATTTGACTAACGAGAATGCGCAACTTATTGTACGCAGTCCTTTGGTGAATAAACTATCCAATTTAATTTCATTTTCATAATGATAGTTTCATAAAGACTGATTTGCCACAGTGTATCTTGCCGTCAGGCATCAAATCCGTAGGGTCGCTTCTCTTCGGAGTCAATGTTGCCCGTGGTGACGCCAGCGCTTATTTCAAGCGCTGGAGGGAATTGTGGTGTTATTGGGCCTTCGGCACTATGCTTGTATTACAATTAGAGTTGCGAGATCGTTGGTTACACTTTGTAAAGTAAAGTCAATTCTACTACAGCGTACCATACAAAAGATATATTAACAGTTATTTACGGGGGGATTGTCTTTTGTTTCGCTAAATTTACCGCTTTTTGGGCATTTTTTTGCGAAGAAACTATACAACGGATTGATATGAAACTTGGCATGTAGTTTTATTGGTCAGTTAACTATTCACAAAAAAAATTTTAAACGATTCCTTCAAAAAATCCGCCTCCCACCGCCCTCGACGCGCGATGGTCCTTTGTTGATGCTGTGCATGATTGGAGCCTTCGTATTCATCCTGCAACAAAAACCCAAAAGTGTTTTACTTTAGACACATGTAGCTATCGTTTGACGGAGGGAAAAAAAATACAAAAAAAATTGACGATTCGGTGACGTTTTGAACTTAAAGTATCGATTTGTCGAAAAAAGTTTATCGATTTTTTTGTTATAAATAAAAAAGTATTAAACGTATTGCTTTTTTGTTTCGTCGAACGATAGAAGGATGTCGGCTGAGCATTCTGTCCAAATTTGAAGGCAATCGGGTTAATAGTTTTTCAGAAATCGTGCACAGAAGTTGTAAAAAAGCTGTTTCGAGAAATACGCGTTTAAAGTTATGAGTACGGTTTATGGGGCATATCGAGTACTTACAGTATTTGTAATCTAATCTGCTATGCCAGGGCCATACAGGATGCCTTCCGCTGCTTCGAAAAACTCGTTTTGTGAAGCAGTTTTGCTTCTGCGTCTTGTTCGACCCTCTTTCGTTGCGTCGAGGCTGCGTCTCGTTGATCTCTGTATCCGCTGCTGATCCCGCGCACCGGCGAATACGGACGATTGCTGGCCAACGACGATTCCTATCACCGTCATTGTTTTTAGGACTGCTGTGAAGCCTTCGTTGAAAATCCCTGCGGCCAAATAAGCCGCGATGTCGATCGTTTTCGCGCCACAGTGAAGGTGTTTAGGTGCGAATTGCCAGACGGTTGCGTTGAAGCTTTCATTGTTGTTTTGAGTATCGCCACCCAAACACCTTTCCAGCAAGTCCCTCGATGATAAATGAGTGTAAATCGGCTTAATAGCGCTCTCGACGTCATCATGCAGTGGAGCTTAGTCATCGAATTCGTCCAGAGTTTTTTCGGCTTCGGCAATGCGCCATTTGCACCAGCTTTGTGACCCCGCTGGACAGTGCATATGCTGAGGATTTTCATTCATCGAGATCTTGTGGTAGAACGTTGCCGACACAGCATTGTACATATCATCAACAGAGTTTGGGTGTCTTCTAATAGCCAAACCGTAGAAAATTGTTAATTCTTTTATCAATTTATCGGTTAATTTCCCTTTTCCTCCAAGTTTTTTCGTTTTCTTTCACATTTCTCAGTCGCGAGCCCATACGCTTCTCAACGTGCCCGACGCATTCCTTTTTCTTCACAATCAAATCATCGCTGTAAGGTTTGTCTTCCAACAAGGCTTTGAATGTTTTGATGTCGCCATCGCCGATGTATTTGGCGTACCTTACTTCATGCATTTCCCAACATCGTCGGAACATGTCTTTGATCGCGTCAACTTCCATCTTTCCAGCTGACCCACCGTGATTTGCCGTACATTCACTGCTGCGTTCTTCGAACCAATCGTCGTATTCTTCGGTGCCGGATTTTGATTCCCACAATTTACAATCGTAACAGTAAGACGACTTCACTACACGGTCAACCACTTTGCTTGTATATTTGCCGATAAGTGTCGTGATTCCAAACAAGGAACTATATCCTCGCTTTTTCCATGTTCCGTCTCCCGACACAGAAATATCTGTCACTGGATTTCCGTGCTCAGCATTCGTCGCTTTCTCTTTTTTCACTGCCTTTTTCCCATACAGCTCCCATACAGCTTTGGCTCCACTGTGAACGTTCTCCAAGGAGGCATAGTATAAGGTTGTGCTGAGACCTTGGGATATATCCATCAAGCCACAACATAAATTTATGCCCTCTCTGCCAACTCCCAATAGTCTCATTACAAAAACCATTCTCCTGTTTATCTCGCACGATTTGTTATCGACGAGAGGACAGGAATTGATGTATGCGACGTACGGGCGTTTTGCACGTCAAGAATAACCCCGTCGCGGGAAGCGCGACGAGTTTATATTTATTTTTCAGGATCATTCCCGGTTCGTCCTATACAGGACGTTTCCCGGTTATTCGCGCGGGTCGCCAAATAAATCACGCGGTACTTTTGTTAAACTCGGGTTTAATTATTGAAAAGCGTATACTTTACAATCGACAAGGTTAGGCCGGCAAGCACTCTACAATCGCACACACGGACTCACACTCTTACTTATGTTACGTCCAGCCCAACTCGTGAGAGTGTAAGGGAGAGCGCAACACTATCGGTTTCTCCTTTCGGGTCAAGGCAGGGCAGCCCTTTACACCGGGGACGGAAACCTCGCCTATTTACACTATAGTTTTATGGGTTTTAGATGATCGCTGTCTACGATACATCGGCGCGGTTATTCGAGCTTATTTAAACACGGGTTAAGGTTGTAACGAGGAGACAAAGATTGTATATACTCACCTAGTTTTTGACACACGTTAATTGTTTTATTATAAACGACGTTACATATAACTGTGCTTTTATTACCTCAAACCGTAATTGAAATCCGGAGAATTAGTATCGTTGAGACTATTATTTTAATTACTTAGAAGACGCAGCTTCTACTGAATCGCCGTACGAGCTATGAACTCTGACTTTCAATACAACTGGCTTCGATGAGTTTGGCAGGCGTGTAGCCCAGCGTCGTGAGTACAACGGTTCGATGGTAACTGAACTGAACTACTTGATTTTATTATTCCTTATATACCAATCATCCCCTATCATCCCTCGACAACTGGAGGGGTTAAAAACCACCAACTATGGTGGTATTGGTGGTGAAAATGCTCCAATAAGCTAATTCCCCCTTTATTCGTTTTGGGAGGAGCCTCCTGTGGTTAAGCGTGAGTCTTTCACGTATGGATTTGAACTATTTATAACGAGGTGATAATCCGAATAGTCTTTGTGTCATAAGGAACATTCGACTCGTGTCTTTCTATTAGAATTAAAATCGGAACATTTATATCGGAGATGCGAGTTCGTTACACCTCCACCCTTAAAAACGAGCATAGGGGAATGCAATAAAACTATGCGCGATTACATGTCCCCATGAAGCTGATAATTTTCCCAGATTACTTATGTAGAAACATAAATGAAAAACATACCAATGTTGATAAACTCACTTAATGTTCATAATAAGTCCCTTTTTTATGCACACACTCGCACAAAGATACTTGTATTACAACATTTAAAAAAAAATATTTTATGAAGCACTGGTTGTCACTTTTTCTTCGAAGACCGCATAGCCTCCTGGTAATTGATCCAGTCCTGCAGCGTTGGTCCCCTGGTCGCCATCGGAGCATCCTGCTGATCTGCAGCACTGGTCCAGTGTTTATCCCAGTCCACCGTAAATGACTCCGGTCCTGAACTGATGCTGGTTCCTGTTACCGGTGGATCCTCAAACAGGTCCATGGTTTCGACTGATGCGCAAGCTTGCTGCAGAGTGTCGAAATCATTATCTTGTCCCTCTGAAATCAGCTCGGCTAGTGCTTGCTCGACATCAGTCGGTGACAGAGACGGTAAACTCGCCTCAGCGACCATCCTGTCGATCAAGGTCGATACCTCCTCGTAGGTATCGGGTTGTGATGTGCTGGGTAAGGCGGTGTCGCTAGTTGCCTCGGTAGCGTTGATAGCAGATGACTTCACTATCCCTGGCGTGACTGACCATATTAGCACGCCAGACCCCGGCGTCAGAGCGACCTCCTCGGTCGTAGTGGTGCTGCTGGTGCTGATGCTGGGTCCTGCTGGTTCCGGTCTTGCAGCGGTCTTGCACAATTTCTGCGGGGATCGTGAGTTCTCCCTGCGGCGATTTGCCTGAACCCACCTTTTCCTCCTGGCAGCGGCTTCCTTCCTGGATAATCCGTCCATCCGGTGCTTGCTTTTATAAATGGACCGTACCGCTCGTGAAGGATGCTTTATAGACCCGTCTTTAGGTGGCTGCAGCTCGTGCAAAATCTCGAGCCTATTGAGTTCTGACAAAAACTCAACTACGGCTGCTGCATTCCGTGCAACCCATTCCTCCGTATATGAGGGTTGATGCGCGAGAAACGACGCCATTTCAATTTATATATATAAGTTACTTTTACCATTTCTTTTATATATATAAGTTACTAACAACACTGACACTTCAAACGTTCTATATTTTGTGTGCGATATTAATATTTTTTTCCCCTCTCCCCTTTTTCTTTTTCTTCTTTTTAGAGCCCGAGAGTTTTATTCACTTGATTAGAATAAAAGAACTGCTTGGATTTGAAAGAACGTTAGAGAATGCGCGGACAGAAGTTCGTGCTACCCCAATGATTTCCTAATAGGCAATGATAGAGTTTCCCGAAATTTTTCTACATTTATATGTTTCTATCGGTCCCTTCTGCCTCTCTACCGGATTTTTTCTTTTTTTTTTTTTAGGGTTTGCCAAAAGTAAAAGCCACCGTTGACCCATTGTTTCCTGCTCTCACCCCCATGACGGATCCCAGTTGGTGTCGTGGATAGAGAGGTGCGCTTGCCTCTTCCGACTGCGGCTGTGGCTCTCGGAGGTGCGAAGTCGGTCCGTCTTGCCCCTCGGGATTGTCCGGCGTTTTCCCCGAGTTCTGGCCCAGATGTATGAGCAGATGAATGAGGTAGCTCCATATTGACCCAATCAATTGTGCGTACCCATGTATTATAGTGTCTGCAATTAATTTAATAAGCCGAAATATGAGCAATGTCCCCAAAATTCCTGCAATTGCGTTTCCGAATGTCAAAAAGGAACCCCAGATTCTATTCCAAGTGTTCTGTGAGATCCGCTCGAGTGCGTCTTCGTCTAGAAGATTAGCAAGCGAAATGCCTTGTCGTAAGGTTGGTTGACCAGCTAATGATCTTGCTATTGTATTTAATATAGCAGGCCTCTCTGCTGGGGAAATTATGTGGTCCCTTAATTTACTCAGGTCTTCTTGTGAATAAATTCCACTTGTTGCGAGATTTTTCGGACTCATGAACTTCCATGTTGGCTTCGTGAATGGTTTAATTTGCGCTGGCGCTAATGCCTCTGATGCCGTAGGTATAAATTTGTACCATATATCTTCTATGTTGTACATTGTTGGTATCATAGGGTTACATGTTAACTGCGTCTCAGCTTCAAATATTATTCGTGTACGCGGTGATAAGAAAACACTTCGATTCTGGTGAATTATTTGTAGTTGATTATAACATTCATCAGTTCTTTGTAGTACTACCTCAACAGGTATGCATTTTATTATATGCACAACTTCCCCGGCTATCAATGCCATATATCTCGGCCCTTTCATCAGTTGGTAAGCAAATTCGTCTGGTGCTTGAGTCGCTAAATTTAATGCGCTCCGTAACACTTCCCTTTCGACCTTGCAATTTTGTAGCAAAACGTCAAAATACATACGGTTTAGTTTATTTCGTATATGTTTTTCTACATAAACGAATTTAGTATTCACGTCTGTGAATAAATCCATATTTTCCGTCGCGATAGCTGTGTAAGCAAGGAGATTATGATCCTTGTCATCGAGTATGAATAGCTTAGGATGTTCCGTTAGAATGAATTTCATCCCGCACAAGGTGTATTCTCCTTTCACAGATAGAGCGAATGTTGCGGACGATGTGGCGACGGTGTATACTGTTTGTGGTTTCTCTTCATGTTCGTCCGTCAGTCGAGTAGCTTTCCCTTGTAGCGGTCCCGGTGTATGTTGTAGCGGTTCCAGTGACAACGGTCGGGTGGATATACATCCCAAAATGTGTAACCTCCTTCAAGATCCATGCACATGAACTTCGTTAGTACACAGGTGATTCCTGATCGGAGTGAAATTCGATTTGCATCAGGTATGGCGATCGTGTAATAATCTGCCAGTGTGATGTGCACCTTTGCTTGAACTACCACATCGTCCCAACTACCATAGGAATCCGCGTATTGCGCACCCTTGCAGCTACCTTCGTTGTCCAGTCTTCCGGCTAACGTAACGCTGTGTGAAGCCGTCGCGTTACTTTTGAGCCCGGTTAATACCACGATTGGTGTGACCATATAAATACCCGTAAGATGTATTTTTTCACACTGTGCCGAGCTTAATTCCGCGATATATTCCCGTACTCCCTGAGATACTGCTGAACTATGCGAGTGCATTCCGCAATGACTTACAGTGCGGTCGATTACTATCTTGCACTGTATTACTCGAGTCATCGAAAAATCATTTACTTGTAGGAGTTGAACATAGGCCTTGTAAACCTTTGGCTCTGTTCTTGGTATATCGCACTCTCCTACTTCCAATAGCGAGAGCGTCGTAATATTTAATCTATCTGCCCCGCAGTCGTATCCCATAAGTGCTTCTCCTGTGCCGATGAACCATGTGACGACTGCTAGTAGCAATAGCTTTTTGGGATCCATTTTAATGTGAATCTACAACAAGATCATAAGTTTGAACTTGCTTTTAGTTATCAGATTATAAATTGCCATTATTAATCATTTATTTATTGAATAATTTTTTTTCTTTCTTTTGTTATTATTATTATTATTATTATTTTTAAATAGTATTTTGTGTAACGGCCGCAGCCTAACAATTTCAATTTTTTCACTTTGAATATTTATTCGAGCGTATCGATACGGAGTTTCCGTTCGATACGCTCTTCAAAGAAGCCCTTAAGGCTATCGTGCATCCGGACCGCCGTGAGCGTCCACTTATCTACGAGACTAAACACTCCGTGACTCTTTATTCCATTGTGAAGCGAGCGCGAAGCCCTCAGCTTCACGCCCGCTTCACGACAGTTCAGCTCCGACCGACACCGCGAACGGTACACTCTCTCCAAGTATTACAATTCCGAATCTCCGACTAATAAACCATCATTTTTATACATCAATCGACTACCACTCATTTAGCAGTGCCTGACCCATCGACCATCCGTCACATTTGTTTATCCCGGATATACGTCGGATATGTGATATCGTAATTATCCCCTTCGATTTTTTAGACCGAGAGTTAATAATGTGAATAAAAGTCCAGTGTTCCTTTTCTTTATCTTTTCTTCTGCCTTGGCCGTTGGCAAGTCTAAGGTTTTTATTGACTCTGCTTCTTCGATCTTGTCCTCTTTGACCTCCGATGAATTAGATATTCCTTCGTAATCACTTATATTTTCGTAGTTTGGTGATGAATCTTCTGTGTCGTTTGATCGGAATGCTGTTGACGAACTATCGAGAATAACTTTCTTCAATTTTATCACATTGTTAAGGGCGCATTTATAGCTCCCGTTCAAATGTACTCCATGTTGTAAGCAGTAGTGATTTGGCCCCGGTAGATCACAAGGTGAAGGCCCGTACAGTTGACAGTTGATGAGCTCACAGTTACTTATGTCTCGTAAGAATTCCATCTGGAGTTGGCCGTAAAGTGTAGACTCGGCTGGCAGTGCGTAGAACTTTGTGTAATCTCTGGAACATCCATGAATATGGGACGTCTCCGTCTTCCCATTCCAAATCGTGTCCGCATCGCGTAGTACACAGATTTTCATCCCTTATTCTTTTCTTTAAATGATGAAAGAAGTACGGTGACTCCAATATCCAGTGGTCAGTATGAGAGTGATTCATGGTGATTATAGCGATTTCCTTTGGGATGAGTCTCCCGCTGTTATCGATGAATCCTTGAATGTCTATGGCGTAGACTTGTCCACACATGATTATTCTGTAGAAGAGTATATATTGTGACGGGGCTTTTCTGCTCCCGCCACAAAGAGAGCCCAATCTCAGGCTCTCGCTCGTATCGGCACGGCACACGGCATTCTTGCTACCGGGAAGAGTCCCTTCCAGGTAACCAGACAGGGTCAATCGCGAGCGAACCGTTCCCATGATTAATTTCTCTTATTTTCCGTTTCCGATTAATTCTCTCGAGCGTACGGCGGTCATAACCGCCGCAAGGACATCTCGACGCCTCCCAGCAACATACAGCGGTCTGGAGCCTTGCTACCGATCTCGCCGCAGCCAGCCACCGTCAGCAGGCTGGAGCCTAGCTACCGACCTCGCCACAATCACACACGGCCAGCACCTCGACACGTGGCCAGCCGTTCAGCCGCGCCGCTACCGAGGTAGCGCGCGACGTTACCGAAAACGGGCCCTCCACCCTCCGAAGCCGCCTTGACACGACGAGCCACCAGCTACCGAGATCTGCAGCGTCCGGCTCGTCGCTATGCCATCACCTCGCTCGTCTTACCGAAGTTCCCGTGCCTGCGCGCAACGACGTTCGTGGATTCACCTCCCACCACGAGCGTAGTCAACCCCTCGCGTTCACGTCACCACGAACGCGAGGAAATTCAAAGAACCGCGCGAGATCTCCGTAATTCGGGGAACTCGGACAAATAGGGCAGAGGGCGAAACGAAGACAGGCATAGGGTGGGGGAAAAAAGGACCCGCGATCGCGAGAGCGTTACTTCTCTCGGGGACTCAATCGTAGGCTCCCGAGAAGTAAGGACGTCGTGACCGCTGCCGATCCGTGCTTAACGTCTTGCGAGAATACCGACATCTTGTCATACGCGAAGTGGGACTTCTGGCCGAGGACAACTCGAGAGGTTCCCGCAACTGCAACGAAACCGGTGAGATCGTCGTTCGTGTTCGGTTTGAGGCTAGAGTAAAATAGAGCAAACTCGACTCGTTATCGTGGGGACGGCACGCCTTCGCGCGCGGAACGCGGAATTCGTTCTCGGGGAAAAATTCAGTAAAGTTCATATTTTTCAATTTCACATAGTTTTCGTTTAAACCTTTTGCCTGAAAGGTTCTCATTTCTTTTCTAATCTCATCCAATAGTTTGCGCCTCGTGCGAGTCCATCATTTAATTTCCGCTTATATAAATTTTCTTGCTACTAATTAATAATTCAACTTTTCCGATTTCTCATTATATATTTCTTTTGCGAATTGTCGTAACATTCCGCGTACTCCCGCTGCGATCGGGCTAATTTAAGAATTAACGGTTGTGAAAGGTCCCGTGGCTGCGATCCACGTTAGTCGTTGTATGTGAACGCCGAAATCCGAAACACTGTCTGTCGCCGATTCTCTGTTACCGATTTTATGTTACCGAATACCGTTGTGAATTATCGTTATCGCTTTGTTAAGCTTTTGGGTTATCCAGGGAACGAGCGTGCACGCTAGCCGCTTCTCGGCCACGCTCCCGATATTAATGTTTCAATAAAATATCTTTTGGTTCCCCTCATTTCGTCTCGATCTCTGCTTCCTCCTCGCGGAGGTGACCGAACCACCCCCTCTACCAATTTCCCAAGGATGAGCGACGCCGGGCCGCTCTCGTCTCTCGTTCGGCTCTTAGAATTAAAATTTTGTCGCGGGAGCTCTCGCTCTTGCGGCTGGCGCCCTTAAGGCCGAGTGAGACGGGTTTTGTACCCGTCTCGATTGGGTAAATTCGGGATTGTGGAAAATACGGTTACAAATTTGGCGCCCAACGTGGGGCCCACGGCGTTAAATTCATCTCAGTAAAATCCGCGAAAAATTGGCCCCAGGGGAAGCGGAGAAAATAGCCAGAGCGAAATAAGAAAATAACGGTAGCGGGCGAACGACTTTATTCGGATCGAAGCTCTCGCTATTTGTGTGAAAGAATTAGAGTATTTGTGTGATTGAGATATTTGTTTGCATGAGTTTGGTCAGTGTCCGTTTGTATACTTTGTTTTGAGTCTTTGTCGCCGAGATCGGCGAGGCGAGTAGCGTTCAGGAGCGTAGCCGAAGCCGCACGAGCGCGACACGGGTCGTCATTAGACGCTCAGTACGCTGCTGTGTGATCGTGAGGGAACACGTGCTACGTCCCATCGCAACGTGCTACGCTCCCGAGTGAGAAGAACGCTAGGAGGATTTTGGGATTACCATAACACCAGGTAACGATTCCTCCTACCTTATACCAGCCGCTAAAACCCTGTAAATCGATACAAGCCCGAGGAATATTTTCCGTAGGCGCGCAAGGCAAAATAAAATTTCGAAGACGATCATCCGTTCTCGCGACGATCGTCGGTACACCGTACGCCCGGGTATCGCCGCGCCGCTATCGCTGTCTCTCTCCAAACAAGAGATCGGCCGTGCCGGCTCGGCGCTCCCGTGTTTATGTCGTCGACACGGTAATAGCGGCCTTGTCGACTTTAAGACTCTTTCTGAATTGCCTTGCCTGCGAGAAATATTCTTCGAGAGATAATATTTCAGGGAGCCCGAATTATTCGGGATTTTCAATAGAATATTTTTCTTTTGTGGGCCGCTGACTTGCGACAGCTCTCGGGACACCGTGAGCACGTGCTCCCGGGACAGCGAGCAGCCGTCAGGTGCCTACTTTACCGACGCCTATCCCGTCGGATAGCTTATATTTAATTATTTTGCTTCTTCCTCCCCAGTCCCTTCGGACTCTTTTTTTTGTTTTGGTTTCTCTCCGAGTTAATTACTTTCGGTTAATTATCCTATTTTTATTTTTATTTTTTTTCCCACCATTTCTTTGGGTACCTACCTATTTTTTTTTAATCTCCTTCACTTCCGTTTCTTTTTCTTTCCTAGTTATACTTTTATTTGTTTTCCTATCTTTTTCTCTCTCTTTCTTTTCCTCTTCCCTCTCGCCCCCTTATTTTTCGGTTTTTCCTTATTTAATTCAGGATATTAATTACCTCAGGATCTACCTTTCGCGGGCATTCCGATGGCGAACGGCCCGAATAACACGGGAACGATGGAGACGGTACAGGAGCTCGACCTCTCAGCTGATCGCCTCCGTCACGAGCTGCAACAGCGAGGGCTCTCGATCGTTGGGGAACCGAACGAGTTGCGGGATCGACTCTTGTCGAGCCTTTTAATTTCTCTCGATCCAGCGGGAGCGGTCGCGAACCACGGTAACAATACCCGCGCTCCTCCGAATAATAATGAGCAACGGTTACCCTCGTTCGACCTACCTCGGTGCATCTTGCCTACGGGAACAACCGGGCTCCTCCGTCCGCAACTGCGGGGGCGTACGAAGGCCTACCCCCGGCCCTGCGACCGACGGGGGGTCAAGAAGCGAATCCAGGCGCTCTCGCGCGACAACACCGTGATGCTGACGTTCCCCCTCGGGATCGTAATTTCGACCGAGGTTTCCCTCCGCCACAAGATCATTCGTCTCCCGTACGAACACGCGAGTATACGCAAAATTTTTCGGGACTTCAACTCGCGTTCGGTCGCCGATTTATTGCGAAAATGGGATCTGCGGTTCTCGGATCGAAGGGGGGAGGACGCGATGGGCTTCCTCACACGTGTTACATCCTGTGAATTTTCGACCAAATTCACTGATGCAACTGAGGAAAATTCAGTAAAAACTCTAATAAATAACAGTCACGGGAGAATCCTAGAAAATTCATAGAAAACAAATATTCGTCGAGAATTAATTATGTTGTCAATAATTAACTGTGCGTCAGCCAACACTGAATGATTCGATTTAGTGATTGGCATAGCAACAGTTAAATAACAGAAAAATATCGCAAGGGAATATTCGGGTTGCTGGAGAGGTGTCATCGGCAGCGAGCATACCTTAGGCTACCTGAAGATCCCATTGTTTCAATTACACCGCAAAAGGCAATCCGAATCCTTGGCTATATGCGTCGGGAGACGGAGCCTTATCGCTCCAACACGTAGAGCGGAGGGATACATATACGCACACAGCGGTGCAGCTAGAGAATCCGTGTGACTGTCTCGAGGCGACTGATTAAAAGAATCACCGTCGGCGCTTACGAGTGCAGCACCTCTCGGGGCATAATTATTCAAATTAGTATTAAAAACATCTTCAATCATTGCTAAGAGGAACAACGTTAAAATGAAATAAACATGGGAAATTGGTCGGAAAATAATGAATGAAGTAATTAACCAATAGAATCACGAATGAAATATAAATTGAGTCACATCGTTAACATAAAATTGTTATAAAAAATGCATGAATTATTATTATCTATTATTATAACCATCAGGGAAATTAATTAACATTTTTAAATCATGTTTTACTATCCGTAGAATAGTAAAATAAAATAGTCAATAGCAGGGAATTAGTTATTAGCATCTGGGGAAAATATTTAGAGGCATCATTATTAGTTTAAGTGAAGTTAAATAATTATCCGTTAAAAATCAGGAATTTATAGATAATATTTGTAACAATTTCATAAATCAGGATTATAACTTTTGATAGGAGAATCGTAGAAACTTCGTTCAAATTTGTAAATTCTTATTATTTAAATTGAAATTCATCAGAGTAATTTGTTTATCCATAAAAGTATTGTAAAAACCAGAATTTTGTAATTATTAAAATAAGCTGCGGAAGACGCCAAAACCGATCGATATTGACCATAGAAGGGGGCAGCTGATGAAACGGACAACTTGGTGGCGCGGGTGCCCCCCGATCAAAACAATAAAGGAGGCACCTCCGAGGGCGGACGGTACCACATCACTCCGCGGATCATTACCACCCCACTTGCCGGACGACACCTTTTGCCGAAACTACTTCGCGGAACGACAGTCTATTACTTCGCGGATCATTACCACTTTATTATCTTCGCAGAAAAATAACTATTGTCTGGAAGTCATTGACTGCTCGCAGAATATTGTATCAAAACAGTTAAAAATTTAATACAGTCTCGGAGTTTGAATTTTCAAGTTAATAATCAAATAAATATTCCGAATTATCACCGAATAAATAAATCGGAGTTCGTCAAAAAGTTATTTCATCACCTACATATTTCGACATCAGCATTTACTCATCTTTCTCAACATTCATCGTTGATTCAACGAATTTTCATCTGAAAACGAAGGAAGGAAGGAAGGAGGAATTTCGAGTTCGAAATCGACATCTTTCATCCATTTTAATCGTCTCCACTCATTTTCGCCGGTCATTCATTGACAATTACCGTAAGTCATCGAATCATCTAAATTCAAATTATTCCGCCTTTTTATCTCCAAACACATTATCTTATTTTGATTCTTCTCTTTTATGATTGTTTATTCCTGGCCTATATTCTGGTACGTATTGTCTCGGGAAGGACCGGTGAGGAAAGGTAAACACGACTGGCTCTGGTCAAGGTGTATATTTCACTGCCGGACATAGGTTACACAAATCTGTATCAGCTCTCCCCCACTCTTCATCCATCCATACTCTCTCTTCTCTTGTACATACACTACACTCCTCCCTTCTTAATTCTAGGTGTACTACAATGATTCTAGCCCGGCTTTACGATCCTTCCGTTCTGTAATCTAAATATTACTTCCCTATCGGTTTTTTTCGCAGTCTCGCTGATCGTCGCAACGGTACATCCTTGTCGATCCCTTGTGTCGACCCTTCGTTTTCCAAAGCTCTCGACGTCGGTTTTGCTCCTTTTACCAATTGGTCTACATGTCGCTTCACGGTTAGCCCTGCGTTTAATTTCACTTCATACGTCACAGGACCCAGTTTTTCTATGACTTTGGCCTTTACCCAATTCGGGGCGTTTCTGCTGAAATCTTTTGCCCATACCTCTTCGTCTGCGTGAAACTCTACCACTCTCCTTCCTCTCGTGTCTCGCACTTGCCGATCTTGCTTGACTTCGACTTCTCTTCCCACATCTGGTCTCAGTAGATCGAACCTGGTTCTCAATTCGCGGCCTAACATTAGATTAGCTGGTGATTCGCCTGTTGTGCAATGCTTCATTGATCGATAATCAAATAAAATTCTCTCTATTGCGTCTTGTACCGGTTCCCCGGTTTTTAACAGTATTTTTAATTTTCTCTTAAATGTCTTAACGAAATTTTCGGCGGCGCCGTTTGTTGCTGGGTGTTTTACTGCCGAAAAAGTGTGGATGACTCCTAGCTTTTTTAGGAACTCGTTAAACTCGGCGCTGGTGTACTGCGGCCCGTTGTCGCTAACTACCTGATAGGGGAGCCCAAAACGCGCAAATACATTCCTGAAAACTTTTATCGTCGCTTCTGCTGTCGTCGAGTTCATCCGAAACACCTCCGGCCACTTCGTTCTCGCATCAATTATCAATAAAAATTGTGATTCTTGTACGGGCCGATGAAGTCCGTGTGTATCCTATGCCACGGTTTTTCTGGCCATTTCCAGGGGTTTAACTCGACTTTAGGTGGATTGTCTCGGAGCTCCATGCAATAGTGACAGGTTCTTGCAACGTTTTCAATCTCGCTATCTATCCTTGGCCACCAGAAAAAGGAACGTGCCACTGATTTCATTTTTACCACGCCCGCATGCGTTGCGTGAAGATCTTTTATTACCGGGTCTTTTAATTTCTCGGGGATTATCACCCGATACCCCCACATAAGACAATCTTGCTCTATTGTCAATTCGTCTTTCCTTGCCTCGAAAGGTCGTAATGTTTCCGGGATTGTCTCCCGCTTTGGCCATCCCTCCCGTATGAATCTCGTGACTTGGGCTAGTACAATGTCTTTTCGCGTTTCTCTTGCTACGACTTTATCGTTAAAACAGGCAAATGACCCGTGCGCTACAAAATGTAAATATGTAAATTCTTTTTTCGTGTCCACGTCTTTCTGTGCCCTCGGCGACGGAAGTCTCGAGAGTCCGTCCGCGCTGTTATTTTCCGATCGTACATACGCGATCTCGTAGTCAAATGCGCTTAAAAAACTAGCGTACCTTTGCAATCTGCGAGCTGCCATAATGGGTATGCCTTTCTTTGGCCCGAAGATTCGCACGAGTGGCTGGTGGTCCGTTTTTAACAAGAATTTTTTTCCGTACAGGTAGTCGTAAAACTTTGTCACGCCGAATACGATTGCTCGGGCTTCTTTATCGATGGGTGCGTAGTTCCGCTCGCTTGTCGTTAACGTCCTCGAGGCGTAAGCTATCGGCCGCTCGCCTTCTGGAGTAACGTGTGCCAGTACAGCTGAGACGCCGTAGTCCGATGCATCGCACGTTAAGGTTATTTTTTATCCGGGTCGTAATTTATGAGTACTTCGGCAGACTTTAATTCTCGTTTGGCCGTCTCAAAGGCTTCCTGACACGCGTATGTCCAGTGGAATTTATCCTTTTTTAAATTATCGTACAGTGGATACAATTTTGTAGCTCGGTCCTTGATAAATCTCGCATAGTAGTTTAACATTCCGAGAAACCCCTGTAATTCTTTTTTTGTTTTCGGCGCCGGTGCCTTATCTATTGCCTCTACCCGCTCACGTAACGCGTGTACCCCTTGTTCGTCTATTTCTACGCCAAGGTATCGAATTTTCCGAACTAACAGTTCACATTTTTTCCTTTTCAATTTTAGTCCACACTCGCTCAATTTATCTAGGACTTCGCTCGTTCTCTGTACATTCTCTTCCGGTGTTCTACCCTTTATTATAATATCGTCTAGAAATTCATTTACATCCGGCATTCCCGCGAATATTTTTTCCATTTGTCTTTGGAAGAATCCCGGTGCCGATGCTATACCGTACGGCAGCTTATTCTGTTGGAACGAACCTCAGTGTGTACTGATCGTTAGTATTTGTTTCGATCCGTCGTCTACCGGCACCTGCGCGTACGCCTCCTTGAGGTCGATTTTGGGGAAGAACCGTCCTCCCTGTAAATTTGCGATCAGATGCTCTATCCGAGGGAGTGGGTGTCTATCTATTAACAATTTCGGGTTGACGGTTACCTTGTAGTCCCCGCATAGTCTTAAACTGCCGTCGCTTTTTACGACCGGCACGATCGGTGTTCCCCATTCGCTTGCTTCGACTTGCGAGAGAACTCCTTCCCCGATTAGTCTGTCAATCTCCGCGCCTACCTTGTCTTTTAAAGCCAGCGGCAGTGTACGTGGTTTAACGTACGTCGGTACTACCCCGTCCTTCATTCTGATTACGAATTTTGCTTTCGTATAATTCCCCAGTCCTGGCGAAAATAACTTTGAATATTTATTAAGGAGCTGATCGGCCATTCCTCGAATTTTTTTGTCTTTGATCTTCTTTCCTGTTACTTGTTTTATTTCCACGATTTTCTGTTCCGATTGCTCCTTTCCTAACGGCCACAACCCTAATTTATACAGCCAATCGCGGCCTAATAGCGGTTTTCCCGTTTTCCCCATTACGTACAGTTTCCCCTTTGTCTTGATTTTCCCAAATTTTACCTTTATGTTTCTTAGCATCCCTAGTGGCTCGCTCTCTTCACCGCCGTAGTAATTCACGGTTGTGTCCGATGCGACTAACGGTATCCGTGCAAACTTTTTCCGATACTCTGTTTCGCTTATCAATGATACGTCTGCGCCGCCGTCGACTTCCATCTCCAATTCTCGACCCTCTACCTTAACACATAGAAATTGCGGTTTTACTCTAATCGTATTGCATTTGTCTCTTCCCCTCTTAACCGAAAAGATATCTGCATACCACTCCGACTCGGAGTCCGTTTCCGACTCGCTCGATTCCTTGCTACGTTGCATTTTCTTGACCGGCTTCCGCCCGCGCTGCGGCGACTCCTTGCAGACACTTTGCAGATGTCCCCGTACTCCGCACTCGTTACAGACCCGTTCTCGATGCCAGCAATCGTCTCTTATGTGGTCCGGTCTGCCGCAGCAAAATCATTTTGGTCCTCGCGACGGCCCTGGCGTCGGTGAGCGTCGGTCGGTTCGTGTTGGTGAGCGTTGTTGATAGTTCCGCGTCGCCGAGTTTCGCTGTTGTCCATACTGCTTTGCTCTCTCGTTCCCTCTGTTCCCTCGCAGTCCGCCGCGGTTCCGGCCGCGTTTTTGCAAACGATCAACTTCGGCTGTCTCCTTCTGTTTTGCGGTGTTGTTGCCTTCTATCGCTTCGACCTTGAATTTCGCCGCTGCTTTGTGGGCTTCCTCGATTGCCGTTGCCGTCTCGATCGCTGTATCCAGTGTTAGCGTTGTGATCCGAAATAAAGCAATTTTGATATCTTTGTCGCGGATTCCACTGAGCAATTGGTCCTTTATTGCTTCGTTTTCGGCTGCAAACTTGCACTCGATGGCCAGGTCTCGTAGGCTCGACACGTATCTCGCCACCGGCTCACCCTCGGCTTGTATCCGTTCGCGAAATCTTGATCGGAGCACTGTCACGTTTGTTTTCGGTTTCACATATTCGGGTACTTTATTTTTTATTTCCTCTAGCGTTACCTCTTTCGGTTTCTTCGGGGCACATACTTTCCTCACCACCGCGTAAGCTTCCGCGTCGATCTTCGTCAGGAAAATCGCTTTCTTTTTATTCTCATCCGTTATGCCCTTGGCCTCGAAGTAAAAGTCTATCCGCTCGACAAATTGCTCCCAATCATCAACTCCTATTTTAAAATCGAGTTGTGTTGAATATTCCATCTCTGCCACCTCTTCCCTCTTTACCGCACCGTTTCCCGTGTCCGTCGCGTCCTCTGCCTCGCCGGCCTCTTGTTCGGCTCGTACTGCTTCCCTTAAAGTTCGCCGCAGGTCCTCCAATTTCGTTTCTTCGCCCGCCACCGTTCCTCTCTTTTGCAGTTCTTCTAGGACGTCTTCCTTTCGCAGTAGGTATATCCACGAGAGTCCTTTTCTCGTTTCAGCTGCACCCGCCATTCGCGGTTACACGCGTTCGCGACTATTCGTTTATCCTCGTCGCCATTTGGCTTGTATTCTGGTACGTATAGTCTCGGGAAGGACCGGTGAGGAAAGGTAAACACGACTGGCTCTGGTCAAGGTGTATATTTCACTGCCGGACATAGGTTACACAAATCTGTATCAGCTCTCCCCCACTCTTCATCCATCCATACTCTCTCTTCTCTTGTACATACACTACAATTCCCTTGAGCAACCATTAACTATTTTAAAATCATTCAAAAATTAATGAATAATCGATCGGAGTTTTACTAAATTAAAATGTCGATAATTGAGAATTTAGAAGCCGAGGTTTGTCATCTTTCTTAAAGAGGACCAGGGTATAGAGCAATGAACTCGACGTTTGGTGATAACGCTAGCCTTCAGGCAGTGGCGGCCATCATTGCCGGACTGTGAGAGATCTAATTACACAGCCTTGCTACGGTATGTCAGGGCCACACGGAGTATTGTATCTGTTCGACGTAGTAAACACCGTAGTACGCGTCGAGTAGAATTATATACCGAGCCATAGTAAACACCATATGGTAATCATCGACCTATATTCTTTCGGCATGCATTCTCAGCCCATCCCTGAATAAATTTCCGAAAGGTTAGATTCAAAAGGGCACTGTTCTGATAAAGCGTCACATGCCATAAACGCGTAATAGGGAGAGAAAATCCTTGACCGTAGATGCAGGAAAAAGCTGATCAGGACGTAACACACGCATCGAGGAAGCACGCGAGATCGTACCTATTTCTGACGCCGATCTACTCCCCTGCATACCCCTCGTGTTGGAAGGCATTGCGCTCACGTGGTACCGCGGAGAACGCGCACGCATCCGCCAGTATCGCGAATTTGAGGATACTTTCTTAGCTCGGTTCGGCGACCCCGAATTATTGCGTCGAACACAAGGAGAGGGGGAAGATACTGTTGACTTTCTGACTTGTCTTCGAGCCTTATTAGACCGGGTCGTCCCTCCGTTCCCGTTGCGCGAGCAACTCGATTACGCGCACCGGAACATGCTATCGCGGTTACAGATCGCGATTCGACGAAACGATTTCCATTCGTTTACCGATCTCGAACGCATCGCCGTACGGGTAGAACGAAGCTACCTCGCCGATCGATATTATCAACCGCCTCCACACCGGAACGATCGGCCTTTCCCGATCTCGCGTAATTTCTCGTACCGACCGTCGCGATCCTATCAACGACGAAGCGACGCAAATTACGCGGTTTTCGGGGAAGCACGCGCACCCGACTCCGAGCGCTCGCGACGTCCGGACTCTCGCGACGCGCGTAAGGGAGAACGATCGCCCTCCGCGGACCGCCAAGGTTATCGAGGCCGTACTCCGGAGAAAGGAACCGATCGGGAAACTATCGCGCGCGTACGCCGGATAAACGGGACGAAAGGGGGGATGAGCGCTCCCGATACCGGTCGCCAGGCCACCAAACCCCACAATATAACGGGCGTCAAACCTATTCGCGTTCCGACTCTGCGACGCGACACGTCCGTTACTCCGACGAAAGAGATCGGGCCAGATCTCTCGAGACGCGATCGAAAACGCCGCCGGGAGAATACCGTTCATTGGCTCACCGTTCACGCACGCCGGGACGGACGGGAACACGCGACGCCACGACGACCAAAGAATTAACCTGCTGGAATTGCGGGAAAGAGGCACATCGATCGATCGGATGCCTTGCTCCAAAAACCGTTTTTTGTTACCGATGCGGGAAGAAAGACGCGCGAACCACCGACGACCATGAGTGTTCGGGAAACGCGTCCCGGAGCCACCCGTGAGCGCGACAGTGGCTCCCGAAAAATCGATACCGATCTCGCCCAACGCGTTCCGGACCATAAACGATTTCCCGGACTTTCCAAAATTATTAACCGAATATTTCTGTAGTCCTCTTCATAGCTCGCGTAATAGATTGGTACTACTCGTCGTCATAAAATTAGGGGAACACCTCGTGCCAGCTATCGTGGACAGCGGGTCTACAAGCACGTACATCGGCAGGGAAGGACTCGCGATCGCTACCGAGCTGGGATATCTTCCCCGGAGTGTACCTCCAGCCTCCGCGACTATCGCCGACGGGGGCCAAATTACGTGCGACGAGGAAATAGATTTGACCATCACCCTTGAGGAACGCGAACGGCCCATCATAGCGCACGGATTTCCTTCATTACCGGTACCCTTATTACTTGGCTTAGACGCGCTTAGCATCTTCGAGATCGTCGTCGATCACGCTCGGCGCGTGTGGAGTTTCAGTGGCGATGGCTCTCGCGAATTTAAATTCATGGGACGCGACTCTGCCGCGCACGCGAATATTCTCCTCGGTATATCTGACCTCGAGCGAAGCGAGAGCGAATAGCTCTTCGCCTTCCTAAATCGCGAGTTACCGAAACTTCGCGCTGCACCGGGACGATCCTATTTAATTACGCATCATATCGACGTCGGGGATAGCGCGCCGATCAAACAACGATACTATCCCGTCACCCCGATAATTCGCGAGGCGATGAACGCCGAAGTAGACCGAATGCTCGAAGCAGGCGTTATCGAACCATCGAGTAGTAATTGGTCCACGCCCATCGTCATGGTGAAGAAACCGAATCTCACCTACCGGTTTTGCCTCGACTTCCGCAAGGTGAACGGGGTCACGAAAAATGACGCCTATCCGCTCCCGTATATGAATCAAATTCTCGATCGGTTGCGGTCGGCGAAATATATTTCCACTCTCGACCTGAGCCAGGCTTACCATCAGATCCCGCTAAGTCCGGAGTCCCGAGAGATCACCGCGTTTACCGTACCCCAGCGCGGACTTTTCCAATTCACGCGTATGCCGTACGGTCTGACCAATGCTCCCGCGACCTTTCAGCGACTTTTAGACCGCTTAATCGGGCCCGATATGGAGCCACACGCGTTCGCGTATCTCGACGATATTATTATCGTAACAGAGACCTTCGAGGAACATCTCGCGTGGCTCAACCGCGTTTTCGATACGATCACGGGAGCGGGTCTACTGATTAACCCGGACAAATGCGAGTTTTGCTGTCCGGAAGTAAGATACCTCGGGTTCCGCGTAAATCGCCACGGTCTACAGGTCGATCCCGAGAAGACCGAGCCGATTCGGAATTTTCCGGTGCCAGCATTAAGCCATTGAGACGATTTCTCGGTATGGCCTCATGTTACCGGAGGTTCGTTTCCCACTTCGCGGAAATCGCCGCCCCACTCACGAAGCTCACGAAAAAGAGCCAACGGTGGCCGTGGGGATCGAAACAACAATCGGCGTTCGAGAAATTACGCGAAGCTCTGACACTGTCCGACACTGTCTTGCCCTGATTTTACCGCGAAGTTCACACTGCAAACCGACGCCAGTATGAGCGGCTTAGGCGCCGTACTAACCCAGTCCATCGAGGGCGTCGAACACCCGATTGCGTACGCGAGCTGAGCCCTCTCAGCTGCCGAACGAAATTACTCGACGACCGAACAGGAGTGTGTTTAGCCATTCTTTGGTCGATTCGAAAATTCCGCGCCTACCTCGAGGGATACCGCTTCACGGTAATCACCGACCATCACAGACTTCGGTGGTTACAAACGCTAAGGGATCCCGCCGGAAGATAAGCGCGTTGGGCCTTACAACTCGCCCAATACGATTTCGAGGTTGTCCATCGGAAGGGTGCGCTAAACCACGTACCCGATGCTCTCTCTCGAATGTTTGAGGGACAACCTCCGTCGGCTGAAAGTGTTCCCGATACCGTCGACCTCGCGTCACTAGCTCTCGTATCAGGCATCACGGGGGGAGAATTAGTAGAACGCGAACCGATCGACGAGCTCGCCGATCGCTGGTACGCGAGGAAAATACGCGCTGTTGAGACCGCGCCTAACAGATTTCCGAACTGGAAGATTATCGAAAATCGGTTGTACGTCCATCGTCGCACGAAACGCCGAGTGTTACCGAGAGGAGACTACTCGGAATGGAAACTCGTCGTTCCCAGAAGTGCACGCGCCGAGGTATTACGCGAAAGTCACGACGCCCCTCGGCGTTGACAAGACCTACGCGGGAATTTTTAATTCGTATTTTTGGCCCAGGATGATTCGCGACGTAATTCGCCACGTACGTCACTGCGGCGTATGTCAACTCCCGTGGAGAGCCAGGAGGCAGCCGCCACGTCAGCCGACGCGGTTCGTCCACTCGACTCACGGGTACGCCCGGTCACCATTTATCCGGGGGGAGGAGCCCCTCCCCAGGTCGTATACGAGCCGATCCCGGATACGAAGACGACTGGAACCGTAGCGAAGGCCCGGAAGGCCCCTCCACCACGCCAGTGGACACCGGCTCCAGCGGCCAAACCGCCTCCACCGGTATTGCCGCGTCCGCGTCCAGTACGCCCCAGCCGAAACTGCTGGAACTGTGGAGAGGAGGGTCACGAACGACGCCAGTGCGGGCTGCCGAAACGCCCGGACGTCGACGTGTGCTACGTCTGCGGTACCGTCGGCGTCCGCGTGAACAAGTGCTCCCGGTGCTCGGCGCACTGGAAGAGCCTAGGCTACCTCACCGTGCAGGAGCGAAGGGCTGCCGAAGACCTTCGCCGCGTCCTAAAGGACCGCCAGCACGCCTCCACCGACGTCAGGAGCGGCCCAGGATCGCCGAAAACCGCTACCGCCAAGCCCTAAATTTTCTGTTTTTTTTTCCTCTTCCCCTTCCCTTATTCTTTTCCCCTTATTATTGTTAAATGAACTCGGCCCAGAGGCCATGTATCGCGCTTTCCGACCGACCTCGCGGTAACGAAATAACGGCCAAATCTAACGTACCATAAAAATTACCGAGTAACCCACCCCTCCCCATTTCCCCTCCCGGAATCGACCGTCGAAGGGGGTTAAAGGAGAGGTTGGAAAGGAACAGGTAACTGTGATTGTTCTCGTGTAATGTCCATGCATGCTACGTTTGGAAACGCTCGCGGATCACCGATCGCTAATTAATACATGCTATCTTGCTTCTTTACTCACGCTACACGATAGTGACCATGTCTGATTGCCCGTGCGAGGACTTGCCGTCTCGCGAAACTCCGAGCCACAAATATTGCCCCCCCGAGCTGTACCACGGTCTCATACGGCCGAGGACGGCCTTACCGTAGGGGGGAGGAGTTGAGACGGGGCTTTTCTGCTCCCGCCACAAAGAGAGCCCAATCTCAGGCTCTCGCTCGTATCGGCACGGCACACTGCGATCTTCCTACCGGGAAGATCGCAGTGTGCCGTCGGGACTTCCGGCGGGACTTCCTACCGCCGCAGCCAGCTACCGTCAGCAGGCTGGAGCCTAGCTACCGACCTCGCCACAGTCACACACAGCCAGCACCTCGACACGTCGCCAGCCGTTCGGCCGCGCCGCTACCGAGGTAGCGCGCGACGTTAGCGACAACGGGCCCTCCACCCTCCAAAGCCGCCTTGACACGACGAGCCACCAGCTACCGAGATCTACAGCGTCCGGCTCGTCGCTATGGCATCACCTCGCTCGTGTTACCGAAGTTCCCGTGCCTGCGCGCAACGACGTTCGTGGATTCACCTCCCACCACGAGCGTAGTCAACCCCTCGCGTTCACGTCACCACGAACGCGAGGAAATTCAAAGAACCGCGCGAGATCTCCGTAATTCGGGGAACTCGGACAAATAGGGCAGAGGGCGAAACGAAGACAGGCATAGGGTGGGGGAAAAAAGGACCCGCGATCGCGAGAGCGTTACTTCTCTCGGGGACTCAATCGTAGGCTCCCGAGAAGTAAGGACGTCGTGACCGCTGCCGATCCGTGCTTAACGTCTTGCGAGAATACCGACATCTTGTCATACGCGAAGTGGGACTTCTGGCCGAGGACAACTCGAGAGGTTCCCGCAACTGCAACGAAACCGGTGAGATCGTCGTTCGTGTTCGGTTTGAGGCTAGAGTAAAATAGAGCAAACTCGACTCGTTATCGTGGGGACGGCACGCCTTCGCGCGCGGAACGCGGAATTCGTTCTCGGGGAAAAATTCAGTAAAGTTCATATTTTTCAATTTCACATAGTTTTCGTTTAAACCTTTTGCCTGAAAGGTTCTCATTTCTTTTCTAATCTCATCCAATAGTTTGCGCCTCGTGCGAGTCCATCATTTAATTTCCGCTTATATAAATTTTCTTGCTACTAATTAATAATTCAACTTTTCCGATTTCTCATTATATATTTCTTTTGCGAATTGTCGTAACATTCCGCGTACTCCCGCTGCGATCGGGCTAATTTAAGGCCAGCTTACTCCAAACAATTTTGAAAAAATCGAAATTTTTTTTTTTTATAAATTGCTACTGTATACTCGTAGAAATAGTATAGAATTAGTCCCGAAGGTCAGCAAGACCGAGAAGCAGGTATAAAAGAGTGGGGAGCGCTGCGGTAAATCTGGCCGCTCGAACGCCTTCAGTAGCGGCAGCTGCTGCGTGCCTTCGGATCGTCTTATTGTTGTTTTACACGTAGGCAAGAGTATATATAGACGTGGTAAAGAAGTCAAAAAAAACCATGCAAAAATAAAGAAAGCTCTGGAAGCGCAAAAAAAAGAGAGGCAATAGAAAGAGGTGAAGAAGTACCCAAAAAGAAGAAGGCTCAAAAAAGCAAACAACCTGTCGTAAAATCTTTAAAATTTACTGAAGCGCAACTGTCGCTCTTATCTAGTTATTTTAAAAAAGCTGTGCTTACTCATCCCGATTCTGTGCCAGACATGAAGAATGCAATTCTAGCCTCATTGTCTCACAAGTGTTCCACCGATGCTAAGCCACAACACCAGTATTGTCCAGCCGGAGCCGATTCATGGTGCGCTTATCAAAAGGCAGTAGCTACAAAACAGAATTACAACCATCCTCCAGCTTTCGATCAGGAAATTCAAGATCTTTTACAGCCAATTTATGAAGAACTAACCGACGAAAAGTTGCTCGAGAGATGTTTAGGGGCTAACACGCAAAACAATAACGAAAGTTACAACTCATGTGTTTGGAACATAGCCCCTAAACATAAGTTTGTTGGGAAAAAAACGCTTGAAATTGCTGCTCTCAGTGCTGCTTGCATTTTCAATGAAGGGCTTTCACCCATATTAAAAGTAATGGAAGTTATGGGTGTCAGAATCGGCCCGGAAGCAAGGCACTTTGCTGATAGGGCCAACAACAGACGTGTTGAACGAGCTGAGCTAGAAGCTACTGAAGCGTCTAAGGAACACAGAACTGCTTTAAGAAATGCAAGAATTCTTCAGAATGATGCTTACGAAGACCAGGAAGGAGTTGTGTATGAAGCTGGAATGGATATGTGAGTAAAATTCACTTTTTTTACGATTTTTCACGAATAAAAACTTTGAACTGATTTTTCTCCGAACCACGTTTTTCCGCATGGATGACACTCTCATTTCAAAACTATTGCACTTATCGATATGAACCAAACGGCATTTTACTCTTTAGATGTCTGGCTATGGCCTCAAGCAGAACCAGAAATATTCATTATTATTTAAAAAAGTTATAAACAATTAAAAGTGAAAAAAAGGGTTAAAAAAATGCAAAAGTCCGCCATTTTGTTTTTTTTTCATTGAAAATGTTTCATTCTGCTTGAGGCCATAGTCAATTCGATACAGAACATGAAACCGTTTTGTTTTTTGCTTTCAGATAATTCTTTTCCAAGAAATGATGTCATCCATCTACGAATCAGATGAGTTTCAGCAGCCATTTTCAGGACCGCCATTTTGAAAAAAAAAAAAAAAATGTCAAGTAATTTCATATATGTGCTTTCATATGTAAAAAAATTGATTACTCAACATGTTTTGTACTATAAATAAAATGTATTGAAAAAAATTACGTTTTTTGGAGTAAGCTGGCCTTAAGAATTAACGGTTGTGAAAGGTCCCGTGGCTGCGATCCACGTTAGTCGTTGTATGTGAACGCCGAAATTCGAAACACTGTCTGTCGCCGATTCTCTGTTACCGATTTTATGTTACCGAATACCGTTGTGAATTATCGTCATCGCATTGTCAAGCTTTTGGGTTATCCAGGGAACGAGCGTGCACGCTAGCCGCTTCTCGGCCACGCTCCCGATATTAATGTTTCAATAAAATATCTTTTGGTTCCCCTCATTTCGTCTCGGTCTCTGCTTCCTCCTCGCGGAGGTGACCGAACCACCCCCTCTACCAATTTCCCAAGGCTGAGCAACGCCGGGTCGCTCTCGTCTCTCGTTCGGCTTTTAGAATTAAAATTTTGTCGCGGGAGCTCTCGCTCTCGCGGCTGGCGCCCTTAAGGGTGAGTGAGACGGGTTTTGTAGCCGTCACGATTGGGTAAATTCAGGATTGTGGAAAATACGGTTACAGTATACATGAGTGTTACATAACACTTGTTCATTTCTTGTATTTTGTATACAAGTAACAATATATCTATATATATATATATATATATATATATATATATATATATATTGTGACGTGATTTTTCGATCACCGTCACAAAAACACAAATAAATTAAAGTTTTACGGATACGGCTATCGATTTAGTTCGGTTAGCCCGTTACAGCTCCCGATTTACTGCTCCTCGGACGTCCAGTTACCGTCCAGCTCTCGTTTAAGTAAAGTTCGTTAAGGTCACGACCCAGTGTAGACTTTACTGACGAGCTTGGGTGTGGGATAAGCTTGGAGATAAGTGCAGAAGATTCAGTTCAGGTCGGAATCCTCGAATCTATTCGGTGGAGGGAATCTCGAAGTAACGAGAAACACGAATAGAGGAGAGCCCGACGAGATCTCGTCGCGAATACGTCAAAGTCCGGTGCAAACCCGGCACTCCGTTTGGGTGATAATGCAGGACGTTGGAGAACAGGCGGAGGTTTAAGTACGGTCCGGGCAAGGTCGGAACACCTTGTGCTGTGTTTTAGTAAGAGAGAGAGAGCCTTGTTTTCACGTCCTGAATTTGGAGTAACGATCGCGACGAATCTCAAATATTACCGCGTTACAGTTTCGGTTCCCGCTTAAGTGACGCTTTGGAAATAGTTTAAGAGGGCAGTAGCTGTCGGCTAAGGATTTGGCGATAATCATAACGCTTCCTTAGAGTATCGTCGTAGGCTAATCAGTCTACCGGGAGTCGTCCTCGAGGCTGCTCGGACCTCTCGCGCTATCGATGTTTACGTTCGGCCTATTGTCTCGCGCGGAGTCATTCGTTCTCGCTCGCGCTACCGTAGACTCCGGCTATCGCTCTCGCTCCGGTTCGCGTATCTCGCTCGCGCTACCTGTCACTTGGTATGTTCGGTAGTTGACTCGTGTGCGCGGTGTTTCGTGCGGATTCGGTTCCGATTTTCTACCGATTTTTCTGTGATCGAGATGCGTTCTTGGGAATGCTCCTGGAGGTGCAGTGATTGTGTACGAGTTCTCGAGGCATCAGGTGATGCAGTTCCCGCCACTTCATTGGATTAAAAGTACGCTGATTCGGTGAGTCTATCGCTAAGATAAATTATTCGATCGCGTATCGAACCGTTCCCGTTACGCTCGCTCCGACCCCCCGTTCAGCTGAGCGCTTCCGATGCCCTCGTGTACGATCCCGTGGCTTAACAAGCCAATAAATTATTGCTCACGTTAATTAAGAATTTCGGGTTCCGATATTTGAGATTTCGCGTTTTAGATTTCGCGTTACTTTATTGGCGAAGGATCGCGACCCTTCTACCACAACCCGCATCCTGAGCAACCGTGCATTTCCGCAACCGTTCGCTTTCGCGAATGCACCGGCGTTAGTTCTCGTACCGTTCCGTTCTCGTTGTGTGATCTCGTTCTTTTTGTTCTGTTTTCGCGTATTTTTGTTGCGGAGGTCGACCGTTCCATCGACCTCCAGATTAGTCCGGCTTGGCGATTCCGGCGAAACAAAAATCGACCCTGCGGAGGTCGACCGTTCCATCGACCTCCAGATTAGTCCGGCTTGGCGATTCCGGCGAGACAAAAATCGCCCCTGCGGGGGTCGGCCGTTCCACCGGCCTCCAGTTTAGCCCGGTTGTTGATACCGGCAAAATAAAAATTAACTGGCGCCCACCGGGACGCCGATGCATGCGTGGAAGCGGGCGGCCGACGGTGACGTTTTCCGAGTTCTCGATTTCGTGCTCCGCTCCCGTTCGGTTTGAGCTTCGTTTTTCGCGTTTTCGGTTTTGTTTTTTCGTGTTTCGTTTTCGCGTTGAGATCCAGGAAAATACGTCACAATAAATTTATTTATTTATTATGAAAGCTTTATATATGTCATTATTACTGCGGTAATGTGTATTATATAATTCCTTTTCCTCTTCTTTCCTTAGTCTTCGTCGCTGCTGTCATTCAGATTAATGTGAGAATACCGAAGTCGATTTAGGTGAACTATTTTTACCTCTCGACCGACTTTTATTTTGATATTCCCATCTCTCTTTATCTCGAGGATCTCATGTGGACCGGTATAATAATCTCCTAATTTGCCAATTTTCTTTCCTTTTTGTAGATAGACGCAATCTCCAAGGTTGAATTCGACTGGATTCATTTTTTTATCGTAATACCTTTTCGATCTTTCTTTCGATGTAATTAGATTATTTTTGACAGTTTCCTGGACGTCATGAAGCTTTGTAGCCAATTCTATTAAATAGTCTCCGTAAGTACGCCGCTCCTCCTCATCTGGTTCTCGTTCGTATGACGGTTGACGTGCTAGTTTACCAAAAACTAGCTCATACGGAGTATGCTTCGTTCCTTCATGGATGCTTGAATTATAAGAGAAACTAGCTAGCTCCAGCCAATCGTCCCATTCTTCGTTGCTGTTGACATATATTTTTAAATATTCCACCAGGGAATGATGAGATCTCTCTAGAGAGCCGTTTGATTGTGGGTGGAAAGCGGTAGTTCGACATTGTTTAATTCGAAATTTCTTCGCTACGTTTTTCATGAAACCGCTCAAGAAGTTTGCCCCTTGATCGGTCAATATCGTTTTTGGTGAGCCGAAGATACATATACAATGCTTGATGAGCGCGTCTGCGATATTTGCAGAGGTCGCTCTTGGCAATGCTACCGCCAGTGAATATTTTGTCAATAAATCCTGTACTGTAAGTATATCTTCATTCCCCTTTTTTGTTATCGGCAAGGGCCCGACAATATCCATTGCAATCTTGTCGAATGCCGAGTCTGGGGTATCTGTGATGATCATTGGTTGTTTAGTTTTTACCCTGACGAGTTTTTTTAGTTGACACAATGTGTTTAGTTGTAGACAATGTTCAATAAATTCTTGAATTCTACCTTCATATTTTCCCAATAATATCTCTGGCGAATTCGATTCGCGTCCCTCAAACGCTTCATTAATCGCTCAACCTTGAGTTCATGCTCTTCTAGGGATGTGGCGTATATTACCACATCATCAAAATATACGAACGCATTTATTCCTTGTATACCAGTCAAAACTTGATTCATAAGACGCTGAAATGTTGCGGGAGCGTTTTTTAATCCGAATGGCATTCTTGCAAATTCATAGTGACCATAAGGTGTTGAAAAAGCGGTCTTATGTCGGTCTTCAGAATGCATAGCGATTTGATGAAAACCTGATGCCAGATCGAACGTGGAAAAGTAAATAGCTCCTCCGAGTTGGTCCAGTATCTCGTTTATGAGAGGTAACGGATATTGCGTCTCCTACGGTTTTTTTGTTTAACGCACGGTAGTCCAACACCATGCGCCACTTTTTATTGCCCTTTGAGTCGGCCTTCTTTGGGACGATCTACACGGGTGAATTATATGGCGACTTTGAAGGCTGTATTATTCCTCCATCGAGTAGCCCTTGCACTTGTTTGTTTATTTCATCCTTTAACGTCGGAGGATAACGATATTGACCTGAGTTTATTGGTATCTCATCCGTCGTGAGTATACGATGCTGAATCGCATTTGTAGCCAGTAATTCCTCGCCTGGTAGATGATACCTGTCTTGGAATTCTTCGATATGTCCCTCTACACTCTCCCTCTCTTCGGAGTTGAGGTGCTCGAGACGCAATAAGCCTTTTATTTCTTCTACCCGATTAGTGGGTCTAATAGCAAGAGTTGATGCACTCTGATCAGCATGATCATCTAGAGACGCTGTTTGCGCTAATTGAACAGGGTTGTCTTTCCTTGACCCTTGATAATTTCTCAAGCCTGCACTGGGCTGAATTTCTTCTTGAATTTCTACTGACTCAGGATCATCATAAGGCCCTATGTTTTCGGCGGATATTTGATAAATCCCTTTTGGACCTTGACAACGGTGTGGCTTTATCCTTTTAGCCCCCATTCCGTGTATTATGTGGGAATCCCGAGGTTGACTATCTGACAAATATAGTTCGTTTTCCTCCTGGGATATAACATTTTTCCTTGATTCGAGCGTTGACGGGCTTGATCCCATCGTAGCTTCGCTTAGACATGAATTAGATAATTGATTTTTCCCTTGATTTGGAGACGATTGGAAATATTCGTATAATGAGTACGATTTCCCTGAATCTTGCTGCTGAGATGGCTCAGGATACAGCAAAGGTTTTAAACACATTTCTTCGTGTGGATTATCATTCGATTTTTCTTCAAATGGCTCAATTTCTATGATTGGTACCGCGACTTCCACGTCTTCTTCGGTAGTATTAATTGCGTGAAGATATGCTTTTCCGTTGTCGTTACTGACTAGCGCGTCTCCCAAATATATTCCGTTTGAAACCTTCTGGCGTGGTAAATATCCCACCTTTGCATCGGGATTAGCGATGCGCCCGTAAAAATTTGCTTTTGTGCGAGCAAGTACCACAATGGTTTCTAGTTTCATGAACGGAATTTGGTTTGGACCCCATTTCAAACATTGCTCTGTATAAGATATGTCAGCGTTGTGTTTGAGGAAGAACTCCGTCCCGATCAGACCGTCGTCTTCAATTGGAAAATCATCGTTTACTTGGTGAAAAGTGACCTCTTTACCTAAGATACGTATCTCAGTTCTCCCCAGTGTACAAACATAATCCTTTGTTATACCGCTTAGTTTGATGATGTCGTATTTATCGACATGAGCATGGGGCACGACTTGTCGACTTTTAATTATATTTAATGCAGATCCTGTGTCGATCATTAAGAGTGCTGATTTGACGGCATGTGCTACACGAGCGAGCAGTTCGCCGCGTAGATACTCGGCGGAGAGAGGAAATTCAAACTCCGGCGTTCGCGCCTGGATCTCGCGTGAGACGGCCAACAGCTGTGCCGCTGAGAGCACGGCTGGGTCATAGCGACCGTCTCTGGCGGCCGTTATCACGCGCAGGTACTGCCCGCACGCCTCGATGTAGCGGTCGGTAGCTCTCTTCTCTATTCATGTCCCTCTTCATACCTTTATCATACAATTAACTTCAAATCGTCAGTTCTCTGTCCATCATTTCTAATCTCTCATCACACACATTCGTACATCATACCGTCGTTTATGTTTCGCCAAGAAAATAGAATAATAAATAGGTTAATTGTACGTTACATAACTTTTCTGTGGGTGATTTTGCTTCCTCGTTGGCTCTTTCGGACCTCTGGGGCTCGCCGATAGAAATGGGTGTATCACCGGCTGGCCAAGCGCGGTCGAAGGCGTCCGACACGAGATATTTCTCGCTATTCCTCGCTACTTGTTGTTCCACCGAGCACGACGTCCCCAGAGCGAAAGAGGAAGAGACAGAGGTGTGCTCGCTTATATCATGCTACTCGGACATGCGCAGATGTCCCTATTTGGCCATATCGATATTGGTCATCGATCTTTCGATTTCGGGTCTCTCGTTCTACCGCTATCCGAGTTCAAATTTAAACCTGCACTCTTACATCTTCCTTCGGAAAATCGCTCAGAATTTTCTCCACATCGATGAACGTAGTCACTCTCCAGTCCACATGCTGCAGTCGGAGCGTAACCACACGCTCGAAGTAAAGTCCCGGTTGACTGGTTACGGGGGTAATATGGTAAGCATTTTCGGGGCTTAAATTTCCCCGCACGATAACTATCACGCCCACAATCGCGATTAGAAGCTTCATTGTTCCTTGGCGAGCCCTTCGTTGTCACTATTGCGTGTTAGCGCGATGTCTGTGAACACAACCTTTAATTATTTATTCGCGATATACACAATTAATTTTTGTTTTTCGGATTCATTCCCCACGCAGTACAGTATGGTTTCCTTGCCGTAGAGATTCGAGTCGAGCACAGAAATTTACAATTAAACGGCGACTCGACTGTGGCTCTGAGACAGCTGTTTTTTGTCTCTCTCTGTCGTAGGCTTCGCGCTACGCGTCGTGTCTTTGCACGCCGCACAACGTTCGAATCTTTATGACTTACAATTTCCATTCATACGTCATTCATATGCCAGCTTGACCTTGTCAAAATGTTTACGAATTCTAACTCCGTTAGGGGCTTCTAATATGACATTACTTCGATCCGAAATTTCTATTATTTTATATGGCCCGTGATATTGACAATCGAACTTTCCCTTTCGCGGCTCTTTTAAAACGTAGACGCTATCACCTACCTTGCCTTCGAAAGGACGGACTTTTTGAGATTCTCTCCAGCCATCGCACGCAATTCTGCAAGACGCTTTATCAGCGCGACGGTGAATGAATTGTAGGTTTCTAATTTATTGCCCACCGGAAATTCACTCGGTAGTCGAGGTAACTTCCCGTAAACAATTTCGTATGGCGTAAAATTGGTCGCCTCATGCACGCTAGTGTTATAACTTAGCTCTGAATAGGGCAGCAAGCGATCCCAGTCGTCATACGTCGTGGCATAATGTTTTATATATTCGGTTAACATTATGTGGCTTCTTTCCAGTGCTCCGTTTGTCTGCGGACGATACCCGGACGTAGTCAACAATTTTATTCGGAATATTTTCGCAATTTCTGCGAAGAGGCTGCTGGTGAAGGCCGAACCCCGATCCGTAAGAATCGCGCGAGGCGCACCGAATTGAGCGATTAATCGTCGCGCCATGGCCTCGGCGATAGTCGTAGCCTTGAGATCCGGTATCGCCTCGGCGAGACAATATTTCAATAGATTATCCTGCATGGTCAAAATATGCCTATTTCCATGCGGTGTTGTCGGCAGCGGCCCTACAGTGTCGAGTGACACCTTATCGAATGTATCGGCTGCTGTATCGGTCAGCAGCATCGGCTCACGAGTTTTCGCTCGAACAAGTTTTTGCTCCTAACATCCTTTACATCGTCGGATGTAGTTTTGAATTTCATTGCGAAGTGAGGGCCAATAAAAACGTTCCCGAATTTTTCGGTAGGTTTTTGTCACTCCTCGATGTCCTCCTATTAAGCTCGAGTGAAATTCTTCAATTATCCGAGGGCGTTCTTCTGCCGACGGCAGCTGCAAGCCGCCGTAACAGACAGTCACACCGATCCCAGACTTTCCGAATATTTCATGCAAAATTTGAACAATTCGGTCTCCTGCCAAATTGTCGGAAAAATCTCCCGCACGCGAAATTCGAAATGTTTCGACGTTCGTGCGCGTAAGAATTCCTTTCAGGTTCGTTAATCCCTTGATTATATTATCCTCGTCCGTTCGGTCGAAATAACGGGATTTTACGACGACGCTGTACACCTTTCGCTGACCGATCGGTGTTACAGCTACCTGTCCAACCTGTAAAGCCCTGTTCTTTATTTCGGACGCATCGATTTTTCCGAGGTCGACCAGCAATCTTCCGATTATGGTCGATAATTCACCGTCCGCGGATACGAAGTGAACGTAATTGTCAGCTTTATACGTCAGGCATTCTCGCGTGCCGACAACGGGACGAATCGATTTATCTATGTCCGGCTCAACGGGCCTTTTTCCGACCTCTTCACTCTCGGGATCGGAGGAAGATAATCCCATGATTATGGGCTCTTTACCGATTTTCACGAGTTCTTCTGGAGCATGCACAGTTGTCTCGGTCGCCTTCCCCCTAGATATTTCCCTCGGAATTACACGAGAGGAATGGGGAGTCGACCGAGCATCAGGTTTGACTCCTGCAGGGGCCAACGACCACCTAACTGTTCGCCTGGGTTTATTAAGTATCTCCGTCGCATCGGCCTCCGCCGTGGAGTCGGCCGTGCCTCCTTTATCGGCCACTGCCTCACCCTCGTCGTCAGCCTCCGTTCCATCCTCTGGGTCTTTGACTGGACCCTTCATGCTTACGCGCCGGAGTAATTCAGCGTCCGTCACACCGGACTCCGTCGCCGATAATTTTTCTAATCGTCGGAGAAGTTCTTGGTCACCTGAGTCGTCGAAGGGGGCGATATCGTCGAGTATGCGTTGTGCCTCGGGGTCGACATCGTCCCCCTCTGATATAAAGTCAGGCCATTCAAATTTGTCCTTTTCCGGGACGGCTCCGTCGGGAGGTTGCGTCTCATCGTTGTTCGCGAAGCGCTCCTTCAATAGTCGTATCGTCTCGTCGAATTTGTTTACCGATTCCCTAATCCGTCCCGCCTCGTCCCGGACCGTCGCGCTACTCTTGTTAGCATATCGCTCCTCCAGTTCACGCAGCGATTTATCAAACTTACAGATTGATTCTCGCACCGACTGAGGAGCAAACTCCGAGCTTCCCGGCGGCAAAACGTCCGCGGCCGGCCGGAATAACTTGTCGTCCTCTGTATCCTCCGCAGGAGGGCTTAGCGTCACAGCGATATCCGTGCCGGTTGCCTCGGCGGCAACGGAAGGGTCAGGTATCGTCTCGGGCTCCACGCTTCCCGTGACGGCAGCAGGCTCGGCAGGTGTGATCGGCCGTTTCGGTGGAAGAAGAGGCACCGGCAACGTGTTGCGATGCACACGCTCTGCGGGGACGTCCGAAACGTCCGAGCTCGAGTCTACCTCTTTGTAATTCGGTGGTGGAGCAGGCACGGGCCGTAATTTCGCACGCGTGCGTGCGGCCACCGCGTCTTGCCCAGATTTCGACGTAGACGAAGCTCTCTCTCGGCTCGCGGACAACGCTGGCCTCAATATGGATTTCGGCTTCAAAATTTGACGCTTCGGAACCGCGCCCTTACTGGCGCTAGAAGATGAAATCGGTAATACCGCGTGAACCTCGCGTGTCTCTTTCTCTGCGCCCGAGTCGCTACCATCGCTGGAACTTGATTTTTCCGGATTTACTGGGTTACGCGAGAGTGCATCGGCATTCACGTTTAGCCGTCCTGGTTTATACACGAAATCGAAATCGTATTTTTGTAGCCGCATCTTCCACCGAGCGAGCCTCTTGCCTGGATCGAGTGTGGTTCGCATCCATTTGAGGTCGCTCACGAGTGTGAATTTTTTTCCGTATAAATATGTCGCGAATTGCTCGATTGAATCAATAATCGCGAGACATTCTTTTTCCGTTGTCGAATAGTTCGTTTCGGCCGGGGAAAATATTCGCGAGTGATAAGCGACGGGAAGATCGAAGCCGTCATGATCCTGCGACAATACGGAGCCGAGTGCGAGGTCCGACGCGTCCGTCGTTAGAGTAAACGGCTTCGTCACGTCAGGATATTGCAATATCGGCTCCCTGCAGAGTGCTTTTCGCGGTTTTCGAAAACTTCTCTTTTCTGGTTCACCCCAGTGGAAAGCTTGTCCCTTTTTGAGCAAGTCCGACAGTGGCTTGGATTGCGCAGCAAAATCTTTGATAAAACGCCGATAATAACCGGTTAAGCCGAGGAATTCTCGAATGTTTTTCTGATTTTTCGGAACCGGAAAATTCCGAACAGCCACGAGCTTTTTCGGGTCCATTCTTAGACCTTCACAGCTCACGATGTGGCCGAGGTAAGCCACCTCTTTGCGCAGAAACTCGCACTTGTCGGGCTCTAAGCTCAGGTTTGCCTCCTCTAGGCGCATCATAAGTCGACGAACCTTTATCTCATGTTCCTGAAGAGATTTCGCGAATACTACGACGTCGTCCAGGTAGACGAATAATTCCGTCCCCTGGAGTCCCACCAGCACGCGATCCATTAGACGCTGAAACGTCGCGGGCGCGTTTTTTAATCCTTCCGGCATCCGAGAATATTCGTAGTGTCCGTTAGGAGTGGAAAACGCGGTCTTACAAGCATCTCGGGCATCCATAGGGATTTGCTGAAATCCACTGGCCAAGTCAAAAGTTGAAAAATATTTCGCCCGGCCGAGTTGCTCCAAGATCTCTATCATGTTCGGTAGCGGATACGCGTCTGAGATCGTCTTCTCATTTAGCTTCCTAAAATCGATGACCATGCGCATCCGAGGTCGTCCCTGCGAGTCAGGTTTCTTCGGCACAATCCACACCGGTGAATTGTACGGAGAACGCGAGTGCGTTACTACTCCGTCGCCGAGTTTCTTTTGTACCTGACTTTCGAGCTCGCTACGATGAACAACGGGAAACCGATATTGCTTCGCGTTCACCGGCAAATCGTCGATCGTCGGAATGCGATGATACACGAGATCGGTTCGTTGTAATTTGTCTCCCGGTAGCTTAAATCGATAAGGAAATTCCTCGATCAATCTGCACACGTGCGAACGTTCGGAACCGTTAAGATGATTAAGTCTCAGTATTTTCATAATCGCGCCTACTCTGTCGTCAGGAGGAGCGACGTCCCGATCGGTGTCCTCCGGGTCCGATAACGAATCTGCACCGTCCGGGTGGCCGTATTCGAAAGGCTCAAGTTCCTGGGGTGCCAATTCAATTTCCACATCTTCAAAACGCGTATTAATCGCCAAGACGCGGCATAACCCTTCCTGATTGGTCACGATCGCGTTACCGATATATACCCCCGCGAGAGTGGCTATCCGCGGCAGATAGCCTACGTTCAACACGCTGCTCGCGACCGGCAATGAAATTTGTTCACGCATCCGCGCGCGCAGTTTAAATTTCCTTTTTGCGGGTTTTTCCTGCGTTATTAATATCTTTTCCGCGTCCCCGGATTGAACCGAATGATTTTCGAGAAAAGGCTTAGGCCGAATCGGATCATTCCGCGTGACTAGAGATTTATGGTGGAAGGATATTTCAGCTCCTTCTTCATAAAAATACGGCTTCCCGATAAGAGCATCGCTTTTCAATGGCAAATGTCGCAACACGTAAAATTTCGTCGGTCTTTCCGAAAAATGGAGGAAAACCGATCCCAGCGTAGGAATCCGGGTTTCCTCCAAACCAGTTATCCAAATAATATCCTCGTCATTAACCCTCATATCCTCGTCGAGGACGCTCAATTTTATTAGACTAGCCGCGGAGCCCGTGTCCAGGAAAAATTTACCCTTATAACGCAGCTCCGGAGCTGACATCTCTACTGCTGGGTCCTCGACGGGGTTTGGGGTCCAGACGACGAGACATTGTTCTCCAGGAACTGCACTGACGGTCGGCGTTCGGGTGATCGACCCGCCTGCCTCGGTGAAGATGGTCTGTTTTGGCTCGTCGTCGGGGTACCGGGACGAGCCTCCTGCGAGTTTAAATGAGCATCACTACTCTGTCGCGGCTGTACGTATGCCCGATTCCATGGACAACACGGACATCCCCGACCGTACCAGCAATAGCGGTCACCGCAACCCTCCGTCCGAGGATTAAATTCGGGACGACGGTTCATCCGAGGAGACAAAGACGCATCTCGTCGTGCAGGCTGACTCGAGCTGAAATTTCTATATCCATCCGGTCGCGGGGAATTCGCGCGCGCTTCCGATTGATTCGTACGCGGCACGAACTCTCGTCGTTCTCCGTCGCGAGAAAAAAAAACTAGCGCGTCTGTCCGTCCTTCCTGCCTTTGCGAAGGAAGATTCGCGTCTAAATATTCCGCGAGCTCATAAGCCTCTTCGAGGGTTTTGGGCTTTTGGAGGAGCACTCCCGCGCTCATCTGCGATGGCAGTCCCCTAATGAAGGTGCCACGCCCTATCCCGTACAACGGATCTTTATCTTCCGCCGGCGGATCGGCGCCGTATTCCGTCCTATACGCGTTCCTGCCGCAGGCAATGACGGTCCGGACCCGGTCATAAAAATCGCCGACCGATTCGTCCTTTGACATGCGCATTGATGACAATTTGTTGTTATAATAATCGTACGTCTTTCCGGTTGTGTGACGTTTCTTTAAAGTTTTAACAAGATCTGCAATGGTGTTTATCTGCAGGCCGTGCAGACAGTTACGCAAGGCTCCGCGCAACTTGCTTATGACTATCGCGACGTAGCTGCTCTCGTCCTCGGCCGGCACACCTATTGCCAAATTTTGTACATCTTGGAGGAAATCTCGTAAGGAGATTCCCTGGCCGTCACAAACGGGCAGACCATTAAAGCGATTTTGCAGGGACATTCCCTGCATCATGCTTGTCATGTTCTGCACGGATTGCGCGGACACGTCGAGTGCCCGAACAACCTCCGGATCAGCCATGATTTAGGTTTTTCTTTAGAAATTACGGAAAAGCGAATTTACGGGATGTAACCGGTATCCCTCTTCTGACACCAGTTATTTGTGACGTACGGGCGTTAGCTACGTCAAAATAACCCCGTCGCGTGAAGCGCGACGAGTTTATATTTATTGTTCGGGATCGTTCCCGGTTCGTCCTATACAGGACGTTTCCCGTTAATTCGCGCGGGTTGCCAAATAAGTTACGCGGTGCTTCAGATCAATTCGCGTTTAATGACTCTATAGAATATCTTACATTACAATCGTACAGGGTTAGACCGGCAAGAACTCACTCTCTCATCGCACACACGGACTCACTCTCTTACTTACTATATATCCTTAAAGTTACGTGTGTTGGCGGACCCCCTTTCTCCACACTCCTTCTCTCTCTCTCTCACTCTCCACACTTCTTCGCACACCTTCGTTCCGTACACGCACTTAATTCTACACGACAGAATCGTTCGTGGCGTTTGTTGAAAACAACTATGATCTAACACGATCAGGCTCACCACCGCGGGCGCATCACTCTTTAGGCTCCTTTCGGCCCTCGCGACTTTACCGCGTTCCAATAGACCGGGGTGTTCCCTCGAGATTTACTTTGCTTTGCGGGTGCTAACCGAGGAGTTTCTCCGAAGAACAAGCTCGCGCTTTCAGTATCTAGACGGGACTGATTTCCCCGGCTCGTGCATCCGTCGATCTCTCGACCGTCGGATGTCGAGCCGGGGAGGATTTCCGCAAGACAGCGAAATTGCACCTCGTTCGAGCGAGAGGCAAGAGGAGGCACTCGTATGTCTCCTCGAGCCCTCGGAAAAATATCACGCGATCCGCGACGCGTAGAATAACGCCGCGGTTAGCGCGACACTGAAGGAATTAACTCGAGAAATTAAATACTGGAAAGGCAACGGAATACATCCTGGTATTCCGTCCCTGTTATAGAGGTTCAGTCGTCTGAATGAACCTCTATAACAGGGACGTTGCTTTAACGATTTAGTAAAGCAGTAGCAACTCTTCTTGGTCTATGATCCTCTTCATCTGGTTGCACATGCAACACATTCCCTGATTGATAATTCTTCTGATAGCCGCCGTTGCGCGAATAATGTGGTGAATTACCTGCATTCGGTCGATTAGGTGATTGTCCAGCTGATTGTTGTTGGAGCTTAAGGGTGTTAAAATATTCCCGTTTACGACATTCTTTGACGATGTGGCCGAATTTTTTACAATAATTACACTGTAAATGTGATGTTCGGTCTTGCATCCCTGGCTCTTTTCCCTCATCGTCACGATTTTGGTATCTACCGACCTCTCTGCGATCTACTTGCTCATTGTTGAACTGTTGGCGTGGTGCAAAATTTCTCGATCCCGAATTTACGTTGTAGCTGGGACCTTGTCTAGGAGTCTGAGAGTAATTTCGGCCTTGGAGTTGAAAACATGCATCGGCTGAGGGTCCGCGTCGTTTACAGAATTGACAGGTAGTCGGCTCTGTTTGAACGTGGTGAATCCTATCCCTCTGCTGGTGCTTGTTGCCCGCGAACTCGTGGGTTTTTGGTGGACGAACGCTTCGTTCTTCATTGTTTTATCGAAACTTTCCCCACCAGTTATTTTATTTTCGATTTCCGCTTTTAATCCTCGCGTAAAACAGTTGACTACGTCTATGTCGAGATTTGTCTTTAAGTCTGCGGTCAATGGTTCTTCGTGCGCTGCTTCATGTAACTCGAAAATTCTGATTCCCAAGTCTTTAACACGATTCGCATAGGATACCACTCCCTCATTGTCACTTTGAAATACTCTGCCGAGCTCACCTTGTAGTTCGTATATAGTTTGCGCGGGCGCGTAAAGAGATTTTAGGAAATTGCTAATTTCCGTTATAATCGTAACTTCTATACCGTGCACGGCGCGGCGTGCTTCACCTCTTAATTTATTACGAAGAATTAACGCGAGATTTTGTTGTGCTTCTGCAGGCATCATTTGCCCAGCCTCTTTCCATCCCTCCAGGAAGTGTGATAGAGGAATGTTGTATCCATCGAAGACTGGTACAGCTTCAAGTGCATATTTAACCGACACTGGTAGATTTGGACGTGCTCCTTCACCGTTAGGCATGTTGGATTAAATTTCCTCGATTTGTTCGAGTATTCGATCAACTTGAACACTTATCGCCTCTACCGTATCTTGGACTTCACTGATTTTTAGAGTATTTAAAAAGGTCATAGATACAGTACCGGTTTTATTTGTTACTTCAATTTCTTTTGGTATTGTACCGGTTTTAGGCGTTTAGAGATTTATTAAATTTGCATCTTGACTACGACCGCTTGGAAGACCGTGTTCTTGATTTATGTACGGCTTAGTCTCTTTTCCTGTTTTATCTTCGGGATTCGCTTTTTCGTTCGGTGTTCGACCCAGCGTCATCCTCCATTACTATAGTGAGGGCGTTTTAAAATCCCACTTCTGACACCAAATTTTTATTTTATGTTACGTCCAGCCCAACTTGTGAGAGTGTAAGGGAGAGCGCAACACTATCGGTTTCTCCTTTCGGGTCAAGGCAGGGCAGCCCTTTACACCGGGGACGGAAACCTCGCCTTTACGTCGGGGACGGAAACCACGCGACGGAAAAACCGATGGGTTTTAGATGATCGCTGTCTACGATACATCGGCGCGGTTATTCGAGCTTATTTAAACACGGGTTAAGGTTGTAACGAGGAGACAAAGGTTGTATATACTCACCTAGTTTTTGACACACGTTAATTGTTTTATTATAAACGACGTTACATATAACTGTGCTTTTATTAGCTCAAACCGTAATTGAAATCCGGAGAATTAGTATCGTTGAGACTATTATTTTAATTACTTAGAAGACGCAGCTTCTACTGAATCGCCGTACGAGCTATGAACTCTGACTTTCAATACAACTGGCTTCGATGAGTTTGACAGGCGTGTAACCCAGCGTCGTGAGTACAACGGTTCGATGGTAACTGAACTGAACTACTTAATTTTATCATTCCTTATATACCAATCATCCCCTATCATCCCTCGACAACTGGAGGGGTTAAAAACCACCAACTATGGTGCTATTTGGTGGTGAAAATGCTCCAATAAGCTAATTCCCCCTTTATTTGTTTTGGGAGGAGCCTCCTGTGGTTAAGCGTGAGTCTTTCACGTATTGATTTGAACTATTTATAAAGAGGTGATAATCCGAATGGTCTTTGTGTCAGAAGGAACATTCGACTCGTGTCTTTCTATTAGAATTAAAATCGGAACATTTATATCGGAGATGCTTTTCCTCCACCCTCTTTCTCGACACTTCTACTCTCTCTCGCTACTCACACACTGCTCTCAATCCTTTTCTTCCGTACCGCGAATTACACTCTTAAAATCACACAATACTGTTCGTGGCGTTATTTGGAACAACTATGACCTAGGACGATCCGGCTCACCACCGCGGGGTGTAACACTCTTTAGGCTCCTTTCGGCCCTCGCGACTTTCTCGCGTTCTACTAGACCGGGGTGTTCCCCCGAGATTTACTTTACTTTAGCGGGTGCTAATCGAGGAGTTTCTCCGAAGAACAAGCTCGCGCTCTCAGTATTTAAACGGGACTGATTTCCCCGGCTCGTGCATCCGTCGATCTCTCGACCGTTGGATATCGAGCCGGGGAGAATTTCTGCAAGATAGCGAAATCGCACCTCGTTCAGCGGAGGCATTTCTGCAAGATAGCGAAATCGCACCTCGTTGAGAGGAGACATTTGCATGTCCCCTCGAGTCCCTGACTCTCGAGAAAAATATCGCGGGAAATTAAATACTGTAAAGGCAACGGAATACATCCTGTGTATTCCGATACCTTGACAGTCGATCCCGCGCTGACGCGCCCGAACGTGCCATTTCGCGAGTTCTGTCGCGAATTGCGCAGGAAGATTTAGAAATAAAAATCGTCGCTGCGCGGAACGTGACATGTATTGCACACCACACTTGCACTGGACACCTATTTTAAAACCCAAGCCGCGAGAACTGGATTCGCCGAATTTGATGGTTCCTTTACACTGTTGACACATGACGAGTTGCGAGATCGCAGAGAAAACTGATAGGAACGCGATAATGCGATATCCATGACCCGCGTCCACAATGATCTCTTTGTCTTCCGCTGTTGACGGTTTCTGGGCCGACGTACTTGCAAACGTCGTTTCCGTTTCTCGAGTGTGAACATTCCCAGTAAATTTTCTTTTCTTCGGTCTAGCAGCACGAGCATGAGAATCACTTCCGTGTTTTCCATCCATGGTGTATACGCGTCTGTTAGCAGTAAACTCTCATTCGAGACTGAGCGACTCTCCACCGAATATTTCGACCTGGCACGACCTTTAGGACTCGTCCTTCATAGAATTCAATGCCTATTGTCCGCTGTCCCGTTATTGTTACGCTCCGCCGAGCAAGATATTCGAGCAGGTGCCGGACGCGCTGATCGCTGCCGTGCGGCAAGGAGCGTGCGGCAACCGCGAGTCGACACGCAGGTATAAAATCGCTTATAACTTTGTCATATTTCAGAATTTTAATTCAAAATTTCGCACACATATTCTCAACATTTTGAAGAATATGAAACAGCGGTCACCGAAATATTGATTTTTTTTGCAAAAAAAAAGAAAATCCCCCCTTAACTCGGGAAAAACCAAGTCGAGTAACTATTGTCCGACTAGACTCAGGACATTGAGATCTTAAGGGGGTAGTTCCGGGGGTCACTCGACCTCCCAAGAATAACAGCGTCGAAACACACCTATCAGGGGTATGGTATTTTATTATTTAAAAACAGAATAAATTAATATTGTTACGGAACGGACGGTGGAGAACAGGGATCGGCAGGATCGGGGCTGGGAACCGCTGCCAGCATCGCCGAGTCCCTCCTTAACGCCGACGGCATGACAAATTTGGCTCTGTCCCCGTGAGTGGGCGGAGTCATCCCCTGGTTACCATCCCAATACCAATATACTCCGAAAGGGACAATCTCGAAAGATACATCATCTCACGCGATTGTGGGAAGGAGGAACAGAAGAGGGGTAGAGAAAAGAAGACCCCCACTCGCAAACTTGGGTGAGCCCCACGGGCGACGAGATCGGTCCCTCTACGCCACCTCCGTCTCACGCGACAACCACCACATTCCCACCACTCGAAGACGAAAGGGTCAAAGATTATTTAAGGCAAGGGAGCACACAACTCGCTCTCATCAACACCGTGAAGATCGAGTATAATACACCGTCTCTGCGATCGAGCAAGAAGCCATGCTCCCATCTTGTAAGTGGAAAGAAACATCCGGGCACTGAATGTTAGGGACCTCGTTACGCAAACGGCCCTAGCATGATGCTCGGACTCGCTTTGCGTCGCGAGGAAAAATAAGGTAGCTTCTTGGGTGTGACTCTTGGCGGGAAATTTAACCTAGCGGACGTTCCGAGGAAAAACAACGATCTCTGTTCGCACGTGTACATTGATATCCGGGATTAAACGTACGTTGATCACTAACGATAAGTAAGTTCACACGTCAAGGACCCTCGGGGGAACTTTTGAACGCAAAACCCCGAGGCTAAACAACTATTTCTTTGCGCGTGTCTAACATCCAATGCGATTTTAAGAATTGGGTGTAGAGCCCCGTGCAGGGCAGCGCCTTGGTGACCGCACGAATACTTTTAAAATTTTTTAATAAGACAAGAAGAATCAATTTTCACATCGCCATCAGAGGCTCGGTGTGTAGGCCGTTTTACTTTACTTGATTTCGTAGCAGGAAAAAAAAAGTTATCGGTGCAAGAAAAATCGAGCGCGAGCGACTATCGCGTATCGCGTCGATTTCACATAAAAGCCAACGATTGGGTGTCCGCGTTTCTAGGGACGAAGATCGACGCGAAATATTTGATTTTTGCTATTGACGCAACTCGGGACTGCGCTTGCTTGCATAACGCGGGACCCGTGAACGAGCGTAGTGCCGACTCCCGTCGACGGACTTGTAAGGGGAGCAAAACCCTTTATTTACTTAATTCATATTCATTAACAAACTTCCAACATCGGCTAAAGTGAGGCTAAACTTCAATTTTCTACATAATTAGATTCTTAATCCTGTAAACAAATCCTAGAGTCCGATTTCCTTCTGAAATCGACTCCTATTCTTTTGCAATTTAAGCCCGTAATTATACAATCTTCAATCCCAGTAAAATCTTTCCAATTTCTGTAGGGCCCCTCGCTTCACGAGGGGCAGCTTTGCCTAATCTTGACCCCCGTACTGGCGCATGATGAAGGATCAAGCGTGTCTCCGAAAGGATTGACGCCATCCCTGCTGATGCCAGTGTGAATATAAATATTACCTGAGCAATACCCGCGTAGAAAAAAGTAGTATGGATTTGACTCTGGGTCGACTTTGGGTAGGACGATGGGATGGATCTGGGAAGACCGATGGGCACTATATGGGGTTTGAGACCCAGCCACAGTGATTCCCACCCAATTCCTACCTAATTTTCGACAGTCGATCCCGTACGTTTTCCCACAGGTTTTCCCATAGTCATTCCCATTGAGTGGAGTTCGCAGGAAATTTTCGACTGTCAATCCCATACTTTTTCCAATTATCATTCCCATAGTGATGTAACGGTAAATTTCCAACAATCAATTCCGAACAGTTCCTTTATGGAATAGACGATGGGAAAACGTATGGGATTGATTGTTGGAAATTTGTTTGGTACGTTAAGAATGGGAATCACTATGGGAAAGCGTATGGGATTGATTGCCAACATTCCGTGGGTACGTCATGATTGGGAATCACTACGGGAAAGCGTATAGGATTGATTGTCCAACATTCCGTGGGTACGTCATGAATGGGAATCACTATGGGAAAGCGTATCGGATCGGTGGTCCGAAATTCCATTACATCAATATGGAAATGACAATTGGAAAAAGTATGGAATTGACAGTCGAAAATTTCGTGCGAACTCCGCTCCATGGGAATGACTATGGGAAAACCTGTGGGAAAGCGTACGGGATCGACTTTCGAAAATTCCGTAGGAATTAGATGGGAATCACTATGGGAAAGCGGTCTGAGACGGGTATGGCTGGGTCTCAAACCCCATATAGTGCCCATCGGTCTTCCCAGATCAATCCCATCGTCCTACCCAGAGTCGACCCAGAGTCAAATCCATACTACTTTTTTCTACGCGGGTATATTCTTTGATAAAAAAAGAGGGGATAAATCCCGACTGATTTACCTCACTTGACAAAACGTGTGCTATACCGTGCCCTGTGCCCGATCCTACAGCTGGTCAGCACTCACTACCTATTTCGATTCCGCGAAAATAAGTAGGTCAAATCCTCAGTGTACAAACACCAAGATTGACAAGGCCGTTGGCGAGGCCATTTGACCCTCTCGCTCGCTCTCACGAATACTCAAGATATCACAATATATGTTCCAAATGAACAAATTCATGCTTTACAAATGGTCGAAAAAATCCATACCCCGTTGTCTTAGTAAACTCAATATTTCTCATAACAAATGTCTTAAAGTATTTACAATATGTTAGTTCGAGATTTGGGATAACAATCCTACGTTATACCGGCAGCGTGAAGCGCTGCCTAATAAATCTACTATTTGCCTCCAAAAATGTTTTGCATTCCCTCTTTGCTGGCTGGACAGACTCTAAGCCACGCCGAAGGAGGGGAAATTGTAACGTGCGTTGAAAACGCCACGTTACAATATATTATTATTGTCATTAGGACTAGGAGGCATTCCTGCCATCGCGCTCAGGCCGTAGGCCTATTGTTCACCCCTCTCGATCATTTCCCCTCCCACCCTAGCCTGTCCCTCACAAGGGCCAGTAGTCCAGTCAGCGGGAAGGTGGTAACATCCCTAGGCTCCAGATGTGGTGTCTCTAGGTGCTTCAGTCTTCTCCCAGCCAAGGCCGGGCAGTCGCAGTTTACATGAATGGGCGTTTCTTCTTCCCCTTCGCACTACCTGCACGTACTGGTCTCCGCTTTGCCCAATATGTGTAGGTACCTCATACGGCTGCAGTGTGCTGTAAGCAGTCCCACTACAAGCCTTATCCCCCCTGCCCATTTCGAGTAGCTGGTTCGTGATTTTCCTAACCGGCCCGCTAATGAGCGCCTTTGTCTGCCTCATGCCCGGCGCCGATCCGATCAGGTTTCTATGCCCTCCGTCCACCCATTCGGCCGCTTCCGTCTTCACTTGGCAGCCCGCCACACCCACCGGTGGCTCGAACGTTACAATATATAAGACGCAAGCTTTTCAACGCGTCCAGTTACGATCATAACTGTTGGGTAGATTCTGAGATATGAGCTCGTGTCCCTCATGAGTTCCAAAAATATTATAAAGTATCCTGTGATGTGAGTCCTTGTGACGGATGGTCGATTGGTCAGGCGATGAGTTGAGTAAATGAGTCAAGTGATGATTGAATATTAGCGAAAGGTATTTATTAGTCGGAGGGTATTCGGGAGTGTACCGGACATGTCGGTCGTCGGAGCTGAACGGATTTGAAGCAGGCGTGAAGCTGAGGGCTTCACGCTCGCCTTTACAAAGGAATGAAGAGTCGAGGATGTTTAGTCTAAGCTGATAACGGGCCGCTCACGGCGGTCCGGATGAGCGATAGCCTTAAGGGCTTTTCTGAAAAGCGTATCGAACGGAAAGCAACATGCCCAGTATCGATACGCACGAATAAATATTAAAAGTTAAATAATTAGGCTGCGGTCGTTACATCCTCGCGTCGACTGCGCATGCGTCCGCCAGTTGGCTCCTCTTCCATCTCTCTCGGATTTTCGCACCAGCGCAGCACTTTCGGGGACTGTCCGCTGTGGCGAAGCGCTGCCGAACTCTCTCGCCATCTCGACGCAATCGATCTCCGTGAAATTTGGAAGGAAGGAGGCTATTGTACCGTTCGACCGATTCTCGGAGAGGCCTAGGCTGTTTTATCTGGACACTTTTTACACCAAACTTACCAGTAAGCCTTTCACAACCCGTCGAAAATAAACTATTTATCTTTGTCGACGCACCGGCGTTGCCGTCGAATTGCACGCGGGGTACACTCGGTCGAGGCGTCGACTGCCGTTCCGGTCACATAAGAAAGTAAAAGAACAATTCGCTTGTCGATTATCCGGTAATAAAATTGAGCCTAAGTTGGAAAGTGGGGATAGTGCACTGTTCGGGTTGTACAGTTGCGCTAATTGGTGTCGGAAAGTGACACGCGCGATACCGGTACTGAGTTCGCGGGCGGATCTGGCCGGGAACTCTGGAAGGATTTGTGCCGTCTTTATTGGTTTCTTTGCGTTGCATTCGTCGTCTCCTAAGATTATTTTTGAGTGCGCGTCGTGCGGGTCTCCATGCCGTTTGTCGCGATTGAAAATTTCGTAGCCTTCGTCGACGGCGCTAGTCTCCCGACAGGTAAACCGGCGAAAATAAAGCGAGAACGGCCCGTGTCCATATCGCCCTGGCTTCTCCGGGCTGCGCCTCCCATTTACGTGTATTTGTCTGCGCGTTTTCGTTACCGGTAAGCAACGAGGAATTTTGGCCGGCTTCCTCAGCGCACGGAGATTCGCGCGTCGCCGAGCGTTTCACGGCGGGTCCTTCTGACCTTGACGCGTGACCGCTGCCGCGTTAGCCGAGCCGCGTTGCTCGTTCGCCTATTGGAATATTTTGCCTCGCGTAAGCTAAGACACAATATAGTAGGGAGCTAGGGCTCTTCATTTTCGCGTTATCTCTTATTTTCCTCATTATAATTGAGTATTTTATGTAATTGGCTATTAATCTTCGGGCATTAGGCCACCCCTTCCGACGGTGAACCGAGTAGCCGCCGGGAGTATAGTAGGGATTTCATGTACCGGGTAGCCGTACGTTTTGGTAGACGCAAAGAGAGCGAGAGCTTTTGTTTTATGTGGGATCTGATTCTACCGTAACTTTCTTTCAATAAATTATTCCATTCGTCTCTCATAATATTGTATCGAGGATTTTGATTATTTTCGACTCGATTGGAATTTCCCGAACCGCCCCTCTGCCATTTCCCCCAAGGCTGCAGCTAGCCAAGCGCGACCTTGGCTTCCTCTGTACCATCCATACCGATCGTGTCGCACGCCGTGTCGTACGCCGTGTGCGGCTGGCGCCCATATTGAACAAATAATAAACGATTGAGGGACTGGGATTTTGTGTCCGAATATCGGTAGTGGAGTTTTGAGGATTTCGCCTCCACCCCGGAATATCGCCTCGCAGTATATACTTGTTGCATATAGTGGCAAAAGGCATCCACAACTTCACACACGGATGCCCTCGATGCTCTGGAACTTGACAGGTACTGCGTCGGGATCAAAAGATGTATTTACCCATCATGCGAGAGAGATAAGTTTTTTTAGCTACGCATGATGACAACCACCTCCTGATCCTGACGCATCTGCCTTCGAAGGTCCACATTAAAAGCAACTGCTTTAGGAGCCGGAGGTGCCTTTCGTCACTATCCAAAACAGGTAAACTTTATATTATTGCTTCTGCCCCAAAGCTTAGAATAGGACATTTCTTCACTCAAACCATGTCCGCCGATATAAGTCCAAATAAAACAGAGCGATGATTCTGCTTTACTTAAACCAATACATCGCGCAGAAACAGTGATAGGACTATCAAGCAATTATACTATTTTATATCAAAAATAATTTTAATCAAGAAAAAAAAGTAAAAAGTTACGCCAAGTACTTAAAATTTGTAGCCTCGTTCAGAAAATGTTTATCAAAACAGTCTCTTAAAAAATCCAAAAAATGGGTCTATGAAAATCTAAAAAAAAATTCAAAAAAGACTAAATGATATGAGTCAAGTAGTAGTAAAAATACTAAAAAATTCTTCAAAAAATATGTCTCAAAACAATCTAAAAAATAAAAAGAAATACAAGATGCAAAAAATCTTGACAAAGAAATACAAAAAAATGAAGTTGTTAATCATATTCATAAATCGGGCGATAGTACAGAGAGATGGCGTACAAAAACTTGGCGTGCCAGTTTCTTTTTTACAATAGCTGTTTATATTTATATATGACATTGTCAGCCAATGCGATATTAATCCTCTCATGATCCGATCCAACCGACGTCTTCAGTTTGCGTTGGGTCTGCAACACAGGGGCGTTGAAGTACGCGTGTGTTGCACTTTCGACGAATCACATCTTCTACCTACGATTCCAGTACTGTCATATGCACCGTTTCCACTCTTTTTTACAGCGATATGTACCGTGCATTTGGAACGAATCAATTTGGATAAACCGGGCGAAGTAACAATCCTTGTGTGCTAATACTTTGTTGTTTCTATACGTTTTCCGTATTATCTGAGTTTTAACTTATTCGCGGAACGCCCTCCCCACATTATCTCGGACACACGAGGTTCTACTGTATAAGAATCCACTTCAGTCGACTAATACAATTTCTAATTTTCTCAAGATCTCGACATATACCTAAATATTGGATACATGTAATTCTAACTAGAATATGAGTCAAGTAGCAGTTGCATAAGTGGCGAATGAAAGCCTAAAGGTGCAGTTACTTCCCCTCTCCCTCGATTATTTAAACTGGCACGCCAAGCTTTTGTACGCCATCTCACTGTACTATCGCACGATTTATTAATATGATTAACACCTTATTTTTTTTGTATTTTTTGTCACGATTTTTTGCATGTTCTATTCCTTTTTATTTTTTAGATTGTTTTGAGACATCTTTTTTGAAATTTTTTTTTTTATGTTTACCACGACATGGCTCAGATGATTTAATCTTTTTTAGATTTTTTTTTGTTGTGAATTTTGATAGACATATTTTTCGAATTTTTTTAGATTGTTTTGATAAACGTCTTTTTGGAAGAATTTTTGTTAAGAGACTGTTTTGATAAACATCGTTGCGGCAGATTTTTTTATTTTAATGTATACGCTGGGTATGATTCGGAGAACATTTCCACGCCGCATAGAACGTTACGACCGCAGGCTCGTATAGCTGTGAGGCGGTTCGACGTAGCGTAGTAGGCTCTACCCAAAATTGTTATAATTCGACTAATTTTTGGAACCTTTCCAAAATGATTATTGCAAATTAAAGGTGAGACCTTAGGCTATAAAAATATACCATAAAAAGCATATTTTTTACTTTAGGCTTATGCAGACCCCTTACGCAATTACTCATGGGCTTTCTTCATGCGAGTACGAGAAAACCATCGCGGTGATTACTTTGGGAATACGCATACGGCTTACAAGTGTAAAATGGTTAACATACCTGTAGTGGAAGGGGTTTAGTTTTTCGAACTGATTCTATGACAACAGTGGTGGCTGTTATGCTGATGGCGCTTCTATATTTCCGAAGGAAATACAATATCGGTAAATGATCCCAGTGGTGATTCGTTGCAATCAGAATAAGTTCGGATACAGTCACCACCAGACCTTCCTAAACGTTCCGCTGCCTGATACAATTTGTTGGCGCTCCGGCGACTCGATGTTTCTGACTCCGATGAATCTTCGCTTGGTCTGAACAGAAATAAGATATTTAAGGGTTTACGGATATAATATTCTGACACGTCAAATGATCACACTATCAAACCGCGTGATCGATGGGATCCCCAAACAAGAGACCACGCAGTATCGGTATGGATTTTGTAATCTTATTTTCTTCATGTCCCAAGATGTCAGATATTTTCGTCTAGTTTATGTTGTGGCATCTTTTCGAAGGCGCCAGTGTTTGTCGAAACGACAAAATATTACTTAAGGGGTCTACCCTAATTAGAATTTTCAAAAAATCGTTTTTTTTGCATATTTCGAAAGTATACATATTTAAAAGTATCATAAATAAAGTCTAAGTGTACTTTTGAGCGACGTTTACTTAGCTACCTGAGCGCGCTAATATACGCACCGCTCGGAGCGATACTAGTTACCTGCCTTTGCATACATAAGGAGCTGCTACCTTTTGTAAATATGCTATCCGTACTGAAACTATTTATTTATGATCGCTTATTCGAAATGCGCTATGAAGAAACTGAAGGCATAATGTATGGTGCAGGCATCGCAGATTAGACGTAAGTAAGATTTTTTCACGATTTTTCGTTAAAGAAAACTTTAACGCGTTTTTCTCAAAATGACGTTTTTGGATGGCTTGTTGATAAAATCTCCGAAACTATTCAACCGACCCTTACTATTCAACCGATCTTAGTGGGCTCAAAATTCGCTTGAGTGTTCGCTTAAAAAAAAAAAAAAAATTTAAATTGAAATTGGAATTGATTATTATTATTTAAGAAAAGAGGAAAAATTGCAAATTGATTATTTTAGGTTCGCTCTCTTTCGATCCGGAATAGCTACGGGTATTTGTTAATTTCGGTTTCGTGATTTTGGAAATTATATTTGGTGAAGGATTGGTGTCGCGAACGGTTAGCCGGCCGAGTTGAACTTGTCGGCCGAGACTACCGAGCGTGTTTATGTTTACGTTTGCGTCTTTTGTTCCGTCCGTTCGAGCGAGCACGGTCCGATACGGCTGCCTCGCTGGGGACTCGGTAGCTAGAGAGTTTGGCGGATCGAGAAAATTTCATCGTGTATCTCAGGGAATAATTGGAAGAATATTTGGAACGTTGAGAGTCGTGCGCGCTGTACTATCTTCGTGGCAAACTTTGGCTTTGGACTTGATGGCCGTTGCCGAGGAAGAGTGGGCGACGCGGGCGAGCGCACAGTGGTGACAGCTGACCGGTATACCCGGTGGCTCGTGGGATTTTCTATCCGCTCTTTTAATTGAGTTTTTTCTCATGAAAGATTTATTTTCCCTGAGGTATTGAAATTGATCCTCGAAATTGTTTATGAATCGTGGCAATTATTTGTTTATTGTTGTTTCTTACCGGTATTTACTGGTGGGGCTTATTTGTTATTGGCAATTTTTTAATATTCTGTTCAATGGATTTTATTGACTATGTTACGTCCTGTGAATTTTCCCGGAATATTTTAGATATTTATATTGGGCAATTGGTTAATTAATAAAATATTTGGAATTTATTAAGTCGATAAAAATAAACATTGGATAAATTGCCATTGTTTAATTTGTTGAATTTAAAGTATGAATAAATAAATAAAATACCAAACGGAGAATTCATCCATTTGGTAAAAATAATTAGCCTTCAGGTGCGACAGGTTGATGTACAGAGGTGACTACGAAGCAAGTCAACCGTACGAGAGTCAGTAACCTGAGGCGCAAAAATGCAGATAAGGATATCGGCGGAGTGCTCCTCGCAGTTGTCGAACATAGGCCTGCTTGTACAGCGCGTGTCACGATGGACACGATGCTAAGATCGACCGTCGGGGGTAATGAGTGCAGCACCTCCTGGACAGTGAATATCGATGAATGCTAGATCATCGTTATAGTCCAGGAGTATCATAGTTCAAATAATAAATAGAAAAATACATAGAAAACAGGTTTAAGGGATAAATACACGGGATCGATATAGCATTTTTGGAAACAATTGATAATAGATTCAGGAAATAAAATACAGTCAAGAAGTAAAGGAAGAAAATTAAGTCATATCGTCATGATAACATTCAACATAAAAATAAAATAAAATATTAAGAAAGAGGAATAAATATAAAAACAATAAATAATCAATAAATAATCGAATAGCAAATAACGAGGGAAAATATAGAAAATTACGAAAACAGGGAAGAGATGTAAAACCATTAACGCCAAAATTCAGGAAAATAATTAGAATAAATATTGAGATAACAATTTGTGTCAACTAATGTCAACTTCGCAATGAAAGGTCGTACAACTTTGATTCAAATTTGTGTGTTTATAAAATCCGCGATAAAATTTAAGTAATAACAAATTAAGATGTCAAAATTGATGTGAAACTACGAAATAGGTAATATTTAATTAGACAGTCAAAGAAAGGAATCAGGTTATGAGAGTGGGGAGACGAGGCGCAGGTGTGACAGCGGTGACGCGGCGGTGTCCGGCACCGAGGTTATTTATTCGCGCGCCCACAGCCCATTCGGCACTTCTTCGCGACCGGGGCAACGACCTCAATCTTGTCTTGTACTTAGAATCATTGACAAAGGAACCAGCGAATTATCGACTTGTAGACTTTTGAAATCAGTAGTCAGTTTAATTCAGTTCAATAAATCATTCATATCTTTCCAAATCATTTCATCGAATTTGAGTATATTCCTCCTGAAAATCATTTAATCATCGAAATCATCAATCCACATCGTTGAAATCTGGGAAGGACGTTCATTTCTGGAGTCGATCGTCATCATCACTCGATTCTGATTCGAGTATTCGGCATTTTGGAAGGACGTTATTTTCGGAAATCAGTCATCATCATTCGATTCTGATTCGAATATTCATCCAGATTGGGAAGGACGTTCTATTTCGATATCGTTATTCTTCATCCATCAATCGGATCATTCGACCATTCATTCTGAGGTAAAACCATTTAAATCACATCGTAAGTTTTGAAAATGTATCATCTACATCTCAAACACTCATTTCTTCTGGATATTTAACTGTCAATGATTATTTATCAACGTTGTTCATACTCCTGAAAGGTTAGAATATTTCCTTGGACAATATATATTCGTGTTGGTCATTTGTATTTCAGCTATATCAGTGCGCGTTAAAATATTAGGATAGGTCGGGAGAAAGCAGTGAGTGAGTGTGATAGCGAATCGTCGCGAGGCGTGCCTCGAGGGTGACGCGCGAGAGAGTGAGATAGCCGCGTATCGTGTTCCATTCTATAGAAAGTGTTAGCATCCAGAATTTTCTTGTCCAGTTTAAAATCGTCACTTAAAATCTAGTAAATTCCAAATTTTAACCGTCACTAAAATTTCCTCAATATCAAATATATACACTCTAGGCCCTATTCCGAATTATTTTCCGAAAGGTTAGGTTCAAAACAGGGCCAAAACCTCGATAAAGCGTCATCTCCGAATAACGTGTAAAGGGAGGGTGTAAATTCTCCTTGACCGAGATGGAGTGAAAATTGCTGATCGGGACGTAACAAAAATTGGGGGCTCGTCCGGGATCTCAAAAAGAGTGTATATACAAATTTATTAATAAATAATAAAATAAATAAAATAATTTTTTTTTTGTGAATTGTGTAGTAAAGGGTAAATAAAATCATAAATGACTTCAACTCGCTCAAAATGTACTGTTCCGGATCAGATCTTGCATGCCTATCCAGAAGACAGGAAAAAATCGGGAACAAGAAAAGTGGGAAAATTAATAGAACCGAAAGAAAAATTAACGCAAGTGACAGATATCCCAGAATTTGAAGAGGAAAGCAGATTAGTTACTTCAACTCCATATCCCAAAGATTCTTTAGCAAATACAGGTAAAATATCGGAAAATTCGGGAAATAAAGTTGAATCGGACGGGACTAAGGCTCTTGGACAAGAGATAAAGTTCCTTGCGAAGAAAATTGACGAGTATTTACGTGAATTTCCGGACACAATCCATCCAAATTTCGGGAATCCAGTTGCAACCAATTCAAAATGTGAAACTCTTAATGCAGAGACAGTCGAAGTAGAATCAGTAGAACCACAAATTATAGACAAAACCGTAATTAATCAGCTAGACGATTCTGGAAGTTCTTTTACGTCAGCAACTGGACAAACCACACCCTGGTTGAGATTGAGTAGTAGTTCAGGTACACAATTAAGATCGAGATCCTCAGAAATAGATACAACACCGAGAAGAAGACCTTTGGTAAAATCCTGTTCAAAATCTGTTTCATCCAGAAGGAAAAGTGCACCAGGTGGTAGTGAACATTTCTTTGTAAAAGCAGCGAGAGTATTCGGGTTAATCGGCGATAAAAAAGAAAGTTCAATCATCAAAAACAAGTCAAGATCAGAGATAAATTTTTCAAAGGGATTTAATAGTTTTTCCAGATTGGCATCATTGTCAGAAAAAACATGTTCTAGAAAAACGGGATATACTGTTAATAGATTGCGATCAAGAAAAGATTCGAGTCAAAATTCTAAAGTGTCGCATAGAAAAAAAATATCGGGAAAAGTCGTACAAAATTTGTCTAAAAAAATGGCTCCAGTCATTTCATCTGCTCAGCGAATGAAAAAGAATAGAGAGTATGAAACTGGGAATACAGGTAAAAGTGGCAGAAATAATGACAATATCAACTATGATCAAATCGACAATGCAGGTAGCAACGAAGGGCGTGGCGGTGACCACCGTGGCGGCGACGGCGGCAGCGGTGGTGACGGTGGTGGCGACGGCGGTGGCGACGGCGGAAGGGGTGGAAGGGATTATGATAACCCGAACAAAAAACCGTTTCGTCGGACGAGACCGGATGCAACGCGACCGATATTAAATTTGAGTGCAGGCAGACACGGAAACTTGAGAGACGCTCTACAGGTGATACCGGAGTTCGATGGAAAACGAAGCTCGTTGGATCGGTATATCGTCGGATTGGAAGACGGTCTCGAAATAGTCGGAGTGGAAAATGAGCTACATTTGTTGAGATTGGCGAGGTCAAAGTTAGTGGGAGACGTATGGAATAGGGTTTCGAAAAACAAATTCGAGAGCATTGAAGAATATATCGAATATTTGAAGACAACTTATGATCCTCCAAGAGATATTTATCAGTTGCAGGGAGAATTAGGAACCAGTGCACAACTGAATGCGGATACAGTAGACCAGTACGCGCATCGTATTCGGGAATTAGCTGGGAAAATCAACGAGGCACATTACTACAAGAAAGGATATTTGGGACAGGAAGAAATGGATATGATCGATGAAATGGCATGCAGTTGCTTTAAAAGAGGATTGAAATTGGAAATACAAGATAGAATGGGAAAAGAAGAAACTACCCTCAGCGAAGCGATTCATGAGGCTAAAAGGATTAAACGAGAACTAGGAGATATGAAGAGATTGAGAGAAAATGCTGAAGCAAAGCAAAAACCGGAAAAAGAACCTGAGAAAACTTCAAAGAAAGCAAGCGTGAAAATCATCGAGGAAGCTAAGGAAGAATCAACTGTAGCCGTGGTAAACACCAATACTCCAGAGGTGAATATTTGTCAGATCTGTGGGAAAAAGGGACATCTTGCTACAATTTGTTGGAGTGCTCCAGGCGCAACTCCACCTAATAAATGTCAGAGTTGTGGGAAACTGGGTCATACAGCCGATAAATGCAGAGCATCGGGAAAAATCGAGCCACAGACTGCATTAATTTGTCAATATTGTACAAAATCAGGTCATTCTGCGGATAATTGTTTTTAAATGTCTGGTTTAAACGCACAAACAAATACGATCATGATTTGTCAGATTTGCGGAAAAAGGGGACACACGGCAGACAATGTTACAGTAATCCATGTAAAAATTGCGGTCGAAAGGGCCATTTGAGCGAATCCTGCCGTAGTGTAGAACAACCTATACAGAATCAAGCAAATAATTTCGATCAGATAACTCAGCAAAATCAGCCGAAAATTCCTCAAGGTCAGACATCTCAAATTCAATGTCAAATCTGTAACGTCTGGGGACATTCAGCTCTGGCATGCCACCAACAGAAACAGGGAAATATTGGAAATCCAAATGTCGCAGGAGCAATGAATTATTCGCAAGCATTGACAAAACAAAATTCAATTAATCAACAACAAAATCAAGCTAATCAAGTAATTTGCAATTATTGTAAAAATCCAGGTCATTATTTAACAGATTGTCAGATCCGCATCAGCAACAACAACCGGAGGGCAGCGCAACAGGGAAACGCGGATGGCCAACCAGCACAGGGTGCCCAGGCACAGGCCAGCGTGAATACTCAAGCGCACCCAACCCTTACGATCAAGGCTTGTACCGATTCGGGTCGGAACCAGAAATAATCGACGTATATTTAATAAATCCAGAAAAATACGTAATAGCTCCTACCGTCTTGTTTCCAAGTAGTGAGCTCTCGGAAACAGTAATTATGATGTTGGACACAGGTGCTAGTAAAAATATTCTGAAAGAAAGATGTTTGCTAAACAATTTTCAACTTTATCGGGATAAAATCTTGAGATTGAGCGGGATTACAGACGAATTTGTATATACTTTGGGGTATGTAATAATTAATGCTTTGGGACGAGAAACGGTTTTTCACGTGGTACCAAACAGTTTTCCGACCAAGCAGGGAGGACTACTGTCAACTGAGTATTTTCGTGATTATTTGGCAAAAATTGATTATGAAAACAGTACACTTGAAGTTCGAGACAAGAAAATAGAGTTCCATACTAGAGAAAGTATGATGTTCCCACCGAAAACGACGAAGCTATTCTATGTCCGCTTGAGAAACGATTACGTTCTTGAGGGATATTTACCAAGGCTCGAAGTTGACGAGGGAATAGAAATTGAGCAAGGATTGGTGAAAAACGTTGGTGGAAAAGCTTACATCTACGTAACTAATCATCGCAACGAAAGGGTCCACATAGAGATCCCTGTCCTGGAATTGACAGCGACTCCACAAGGAGAAAACAAAGAAAATTGTGAAAAGAATGTGATGACTAATTCAGTGTGTATTACAGGTGATCCAGTCTTCAGAAAGGAAATAAAACAGGAAAATTTGGAGCAGTTCAGAAAGTCGGAAAATTTGGAGCAGTTCGGATAGTCGGAGAATTCGGAGCAGTTCGGAGAGTCGGAGAATTCGGAGCAGTTCGGAAAGTCGGAAAAGTTGGAGCAGTTCGGAGAGTCGTCGGAAAATCAGGGTAAATTCGGAAAGTCGGAAAGAAATCAGGGTAAAGTTGGTGAGTCGAGGAAAAATCAGGATAAGAACGACTCTGTGAAAAACACAGATTGTTCTGTATTCGGAAGGGAAGAAAGAAAGGTAACGGATTTAGATAAAATTTTCACTGAAGAAGAATGGAAAATCGAGATAAATAAGTCGGAAAGATCAATTCAGAGTAAAGTAGAAGAAAATAATGGAAAAACGGTGAATGATTTTACGGTGGCAGTAAACGCAAACACCGGAGTAAATTGTCAAACGTCTGTTGGAGATATACTATTACACACGGGAGAGAGTTCGCAAAATATAGAGGAAAATCAAATTGTCAAAGAAACAGAGGAAAAACTGGAAAAGTCAGTCAGAGAAAAAGATAAAAACATAGAATCAAAAGAAATAGAAGAACTAAAACCAAGATTTATGTCAAAACAGGAAAATAAAGTAAAAAGGAAAAATAATTCTTATTAGTTTGTCGATTGTTTGAACGGAGTAAAATTCATGACGGAAAAATGTTTTACTATAAAAGAAAGAGAAAAAGATGAGGCACGGTTCTCTAAAGTTTTGGAATTGCTACGATTAAAGCATTTGGATGGAATAGAAAAAGAAGCAGTGCATAAAATCATCGAATATGGAGTAGATAGATTTCACATCAAAGGATAAAAATTAGGCGCTACAGACGTGGTAATGCATAGGATCCCAACGACGGATGAATTTCCGGTAAATTCAAAGCAATATCGGTTTCCTGAGATTCACAAAGAGGAAATACGAAAGCAGGTAGCTGAATTCTTAGAAGCAGGATTAATCAGGCAGTCGGAATCTCCGTATAACACACCGGTCTGGGTAGTACCAAAGAAATTAGATTCTCTGGGAAATAAAAAATGGAGAGTAGTTCTTGATTTTAGACAATTAAACGAAAAAACGATCGGAGATGCTTATCCTTTGCCAAATATCGTAGATATATTAGATCAGTTGGACGGTGCTCGATATTTTTCGGTGTTCGATCTGGCTTCGGGGTTCTATCAGATAAAGATGCATCCAGAAGATTGTCATAAAACAGCTTTCAGAACTCCATATGGACATTACGAGTACGTCAGAATGCCTATGGGATTGAAAAACGCTCCTCCCACGTTTCAGCGAGCAATGGATATGGTATTAATGGAACTACAAGGACAGGAATTATTCGTGTATCTCGACGGCATCGTGATTTACGCGAAAACTCTGGAAGAACACGACGAGAAGTGCAAGAAACTAATCGATCGTCTGAGGACCGCTAATTTGAGTTTGCAACCGGACAAGTGAGAATTTTTGAAACGGGAAGTGGCATATTTAGGTCACGTGATCAGTGAAGAAGGACTAAAATTAGATCCGAAGAAAGTAGAAGCAGTTCGGGAATTTCGAAGACCAATTAATTTCAAGGGTATTCGGCAATTTTTGGGACTAACGGGATATTATCGTCGATTCATAGAGGGTTATGCAAAATTGGCTAAACCACTGACAAATCTTCTCAAAAGCGAAACTCCTTTCATATGGGGAGAATGTCAAGAGGGAAGTTTTCAAGAACTGAAAGAGAAATTATGTACAGAACCAGTTTTGATTTTTCCGGATTTTTCAAAGCCGTTTGTTGTAACTACGGATGCGTCCGGCTACGCAATCGGGGGTATCCTTTCACAAGGACCCATTGGTGCAGATAGACCGGTGGCATACGCTTCACGAACATTAAATGACGCAGAATCACGATACGATACATACGAAAAAGAGGCGTTGGCGATTGTCTACAGTGTTTTACACTTCAGGCCGTATTTATATGGCAGAGTGTTTACACTCGTGACAGATCACAAGCCTTTAGTTTGGTTTAGAACTTGCAAAGACGGAAATGCACGAGTACTTCGATGGAGATTGAAATTGGCAGAATATGAGTATGATGTAGTATACAAAGCGGGAAAAACGAACGTAAATGCAGATGCATTATCCAGAAATCCAGTAGAATCGGACAAAAGTAAGAACGATATGGACCAAGAGATATTCGCAGTACGACAAAGAAACAATGATGGGTTGACAAATGAAGAAATAATGCCGCTCTTCGAAAATGAAGAGGATGATTTTGAATTTGAGGAAGGTGAGGAATACAACGATGAGGAGGATCGTGAGGAACAGTGGCGAGAGTCCCTGACAAAGGAAGAACTGGCGGAAGTAATTGAAGTAACAACACCAAAGAAAACACTGTAACGGCCGCAGCCTAACAATTTCAATTCTTTTAACTTTGAATATTTATTCGAGCGTATCGATACGGAGTTTCCGTTCGATACGCTCTTCAAAGAAGCCCTTAAGGGTATCGCGCATCCGGACCGCCGCGAGCGGCCACTTATCTACTAGACTAAACATCTTTCAACTCATTATTCCTTTGTAACAGCGAGCGCGAAGCCTTCAGCTTCACGCCCGCTTCAATCAGTTCAGCTCCGACCGACGATCAGAACGGTACACTCTTTACACCTCCGAATTACACTCTCCGACTAATAAAGACCAATATATATATTCAGACTTCATTTAAGCAGTGCCTGACCCATCGACCATCCGTCACAACACCGAAGGAAACTTTGTATAATTTGGATGCTGATAACGAACCAATAGTAAACCAGGATGACGAAAACATAGAAGAAGAGAAGGAAAAAGATGAAACAGGACAATCAACTAGGAAAAAGACCAAAAACAAAGATTCACCGGAACGTCATACTATGACTACTAGACGTCAGGTGAAAAATCAAAATAAACAAGAAAAACATGAAGAAACAGATACAAAAGAAAAAGCTAAACCACCAAAGGAAACTCGAAAGCCAAGGAAGAAGAAAAAGAAAAAGAAAATTTCGGAAACAACAGAAGAAAGCAGTACAGACGAGGAATCAATAGTAAAAACGAGAAAAAGAAAGAAGATTCCACAAGTATCGGAATCAGACGAAGAAAAGTCCTGCAGTGAATCTGAAGAAGATGATAAGGAAGAAGATGACAATAACATGGACCACAATTCAGACAATGAGAAGCTAGAAGATGAAGAAAGACATTCAGAAGAGGAAATCGAGAAAATTCCACCGGGAAATATCATACAGAGTCGTGATCTTTTCTTTACTCGCAAGGATGCACTTAGTTATTTTTTGAACACAAAGGGAGAATCTCTTGATTCAGGATCGCGGAAGTTGGCAGATCGAAACGAATTACCGTATTTTCCGGGTCTACAGTTAGGAGAGGCTAGTGCAGTAAAAAAGGGAAATAGGTATCATATAGCATTGCCGGTTAGCGATAACTCAGGAGAGGGACCTTCACTGATTTTAGATCATATCAAAAGAGTAATGAGCAGTTTGAAAAATTAACAGAGGAATTGGAAATTCAGAGTGCAAGCTTAGCAAAGACAGATTCGGCAGAAAATGTTCTGTGGGATGGAATTGCGACGGAATTACGCTTAGGATTCTTGGGAAGTCCAACTAAAGTAATAGTTTGTCATGGGATTCTCAGATATCCTAGTAAACAGGAGCGTGAAGGAATTATACAGGAAATGCATGGATCGGCTGTAGGAGGTCATAGAGGGGTTACGAAAACCTTTAATCGAATCAGACAACATTATTATTGGGAAAAGATGAAAGTAGATATTCAAAATTACATACAGAGATGTTTACCATGCCAACTAAAGAAATGCGTGAGAAACAAAACGAAGCAACCAATGGTGTTAACCGATACACCAGGGTCAGCTTTCGACAAGGTAGCTATGGACATGGTCGGACCAATACCAAAGACGAAAGACGGTAACGAGTATATCTTGACAATACAGGACCAATTAACGAAATTCTGCCTTGCTATTCCTTTACCAAACGCAACGTCAGCAACCATCGCGGACGCGATGGTCAAAAACTTTATCAGTATTTTCGGACCACCAAAGTCAATATTAACCGATCAAGGTCAAAATTTTCTCAGTGGATTAATCAGACGAGTAGCTAAAAGATTTAAAATAAAAAGAATTCGGACAACAGCTTTTCATCCGCAGTCGAACGGTTCATTGGAACGTTCGCATCATGCACTAGGAGAATATTTGAAACAATACGCTGATAAGGAATTTGACTGGGACGAATGAGTGCAATTGGCAATTTTCAATTATAATACCAGTGTGCATGAGGGTACAAAGCATACTCCATACGAATTGGTGTTTGGAAAATTGGCAAGGGTACCATCTAGTGAACCGTTGGGAGTTGACGATGAACTTCCGACGTACAGTGGTTATTTGATTAAGTTGGTAACACAATTACATGAAATTAGGAGAATGGCTAGAGAAAATCTAATAGAAGCAAAAAATCAGATCCAAAGAACGACACGATAAAAGACTAAATGTAAAATCATTTAAAATAGGTGATTATGTATTCTTGGAAAATGGACCGAAACCGAAAAAACTAGCAGATCAATACACTGGACCACACGAGGTGGTCGAAATAATGGGAAATCAAAATATAAAGATAAAAACCAAGAAAAATGTTCAGATAGTACATGCAAACCGACTGAGATTTTCACATATTGTACCGGAATAAATACACCATGTTTAACGCAATCATGACAATTACAGACTACTCAGACCACAGACAATGTCAACCCAAGGAAAGTCGGACGGACGTAGACCAACTGAAGGCAAAGTGACATTGAGACAGAACAGAGTCATTGGAAAAGAACGAACGTTGCAGTATGAGGAATTACCGAGATTGCCGTATCAGAAGGTGCCCTATCGAATTGAGGCAACTTTTGCGGGATTTCGCGCTGAAGGAAGGGGGCGAACTAGACAAATTGCCAGGCAGATAGCTGCTAATGGGTTGTTTTATAGAGTATCGAATCAGATGGAACGGAAAGTTCAAATTGAGCATTGGGAACAAAAGGTAGTGCGTCTGGTTAGTTTAGTGGTGAAATCTATTTTGGATAGAATCGATGGAGAGGAAGAGCATGTCACCTTCAGTGACGCGGCGGAATACCTTGAAACCGTGACAAGGGCTTTGAAAGAAATTAACGCGAGATATGAGATTTTGAAGTACCAAGGGGAAAAGGAACACGTAGTAGTAATGACTTTTATTTGGGAAAAAGAGGAACCGGATGTAGTGGTTCAGTTCGGAGTGGACGAATTGACTATCGAAATGAAAGCACTGAAGTTCATGTTGCGAAGAGTATTGTCTAAAGTAATGAACATGGAAGAAACACCTGAAGTGGAAATAGAGAGAGATGAAGTAAATTAGGAAAGTCATTAATTAAAATTATGACAAAACAAGAGAATAGTAGTATTTACGTAACATTTTGGGGAAAATCATTTTAGTTTAGGGGAAAGATCGGTAGCATAAAATTAAGGAAAAATGAATATATATACATCGGTAATAAATTAAAAAACATGTAACTTAACCAGCACAACAATATCATTGTGTTATCAACAAATTTTACTAATAAACAATCTATATGTATAACTAAACAAAAGGGTTAAAATAATAAAATAAACAATTATTATAACTCCGTCATTTTCTTTCTTGTATAGATCAAAATGAGAGAGAAAATACCCTTGTTTGTGATAGGGGTTATTCTGCTATCGAGACAATGTATGGGGATGATCGGGTACGATTGTGGAACAGCTAAGTCCAACATCACAACTGTATCGCTTCTGGAGGTGGAGGAATGCGATATTCCGTCACCAGCGTTGAACGTTACGGCAGTGCGAATTCAACTGCTTCAGATAAACGATTATGCATCTGTATATGTTGGACAGTGCAAAGTTGAGATTAATAGAGATGTTCGAAAGTGCGGGATGTTCTCGCATACCAGTGACGTAACGAATGGAAAAGCTTCGTACGTGTACGAAGTATCGCGAGACGCGTGTGATCGAATGTACGAGCACGGATCCTTTCAAGTAGAAAAGACTCTGATAATGGGAATAACGGGTAATCACAGCGTAACTCATCCTGTAACAATGGCAGGACAAGTAGGGCAAGATGGTGCTTGTAAGGGAACGGCGTATTCGGATCCTTTCGGTAATTGGGATGAAGTAGTAGTATTGGCTGAAGTAAAAATCACTTTGAGAGACTATCGTGCTACGATCGCTTTAAAAACCAATAAAATTTTCTTGAAATCGGGAATACGTTGTGAACTAAACGAAGGACAATGTGTGGATATGGAAGGAGACATACCTTTTTGGGAATCTGTTCCTGTTGGAAATTGCGGTAATGGACAATATGGAGTGTTGTATGAAGGCATAGCTGAAAAAGGGGTAGACCAGGATCCGAAGGTGTTGTATACCGTTACTACATCGGACATAATTTTCGCGCTTGTAGTACGCGGATCAACAAACGTATGCGGACAAACTTTGGTGCGAACGGAACACCCTAAATTATTCATATATGAGATCGAAGATGGACAAACGTTTTTACAAGGACAATCAATGGAAGTGATAAATATGGACATGTACACTTACGTAAACTCAAAGTTCGTTTATATTGAGCGACATATTCAGACACAAGCTCAACAGGTATATCATGATCTTCTGACTCATAAGTGCGAACTGGAAAGAGAAATGCTGAAAAATCGTTTGGCAATAGCCACGGAGATACCGGATGAATTCGCATATCATCTGATGAAAGGACCGGGTTACATGGCTGTAATATCTGGGGAGGTGGTACACATAATAAAATGTATCCCAAAGGAAGTTCGAGTACAGCAGCGAGAAGAATGTTATACGCATTTGCCAGTAACCGAGGGAAACAACAGCTATTTCTTGACACCAAAGACTCATATTTTAATGAAAACCGGAATGCAAATCACATGCAACAAGATGGTTGCACCTACATATTATATTGACGAGGATTGGTATGCAATGATGCCTGGACCAATACTCATATATCCACCTGAGAAGATGAAACCGAACACCAAGCCTATGTGGACCTACAAAAGTACCAAGTCATTGGCAACCAGCGGGATCTATACGAAGTCAGAACTGGAGCAGCTTCGAGAGCACATCATGTTTTCGGCTGAGAGACCTGCGGTGCTGAACACTGTGGCGAGGGGTTTGTTAGGCAAACCAACTGTGGCACAAGGTGGTTCATTCGCAAAACTATTGGACGGACCGGAGCTGCAGAAGCTAATGGAGAATGCGTGGAGAAGGATGTTGGAAGGTCTAGTTGCATTCGGCAACATAAGTGCAGGTCTGATAGGAGTAATTATGGTCATAGAGGCAGTGCAATTGATAATAGACACACTCATACACGGATATGCGTTGCACACCGTGTATGGATGGTCATTATTTTTGATCGGAGCAGTATGGGATTCAGTTACAAATCTTTTGCTGCATCTGAATAAGGGAGTAAAGGGGAATGAGAAAAAGAAAGAGGATAAAACAGAGAGCATAGAAAAGGGTAAAGTAGAATCAGAGGGAGAATATGAATCGGAGGAAGAAGGAGAATATGAAAGACAGACAGGTGAAGATCAGAATAAGGGAGTTCAACCAGTAAACGGTAAGCAGGGGAATGTATACCCACGGCTTTCGTAAATTTAAGGGAAAAGAAAAAAGAAAGGAAAAAAAATATAATAAAAAAAAAAAATATATATATATATATAAAATAAATAAAAAAATAAAAAATAGAATTATTAAATAATAATAATAAATAGAAGTTATATATCTAAAGGAAATAATCTAAATGAAGTAAGGTAGTCAATAGAATTTAATTTGGGAATAATAAATGGGGAAATGCCATTGGCCATCCACGAATGAGATGGTCCAATGAGCGAAGAGTAGCATTAGGGCAGTAGGAGAAATCGAAGGGAAAAATTACCGGCCAGGATAGTAAGGTAGCCGTCTGGAGACGCAGCTACATGCGTACTCCCATATGCGGCTCATGAATGTAGGAAAGAGAAAGGTATAGGGAAAGAAAGAAAAGGGTAGAGCACGACGAATAGCCGCACAAAAGGGAGAAGCCGAGAGCGGCTGACGACGTGACGTGCCGTACTCCGCTCACGGCGAGTCGCGGGCATATATTAAAAAGGGCGACTGTACTACGAGCGTACAGTCGCACCCGTATATATATATATTAAAAAAAAGGAAAATAAATACATTAAAAGAAAATAAATTGAATAAAATAAAATAAAATAAAGAGGGAAGGAAAGAAAACGGTAGACAATATAAAAATTAGCACATGTTTTTATTAATAAACTTAAAAATAAAATAAGAATGAAATATTGTGACGTGACATTTTGGCGTCCCGTCACTTCGCACGGTTTTGGTCGGGCAGTGGGCCGGATTTACGGCCCTGAGAACGCCGCTCGTCAACCGGCTGGATAGTCGACTCTACGAAGGAGAACTCTTCCGAAATTCTCCTTTAATTTTCGTTTTCTTTTTTTTGCGTTCTCTTTTGTGTGCGTGTGTTTTGCGTTTTTTCTTTAAGTTTTGCAGGCCAAGGGCACTCTCGCGATTCTACAGTCGGGCCGTTTTGCCCCGGCCGCGTTCCCCGGTGGAGATTGGCCTAGGAAGGCCGGAGAAGAATTCGCTCGGTAAGCAGGCGGAAGCAAGAGACCTGCTTCCGCGGACTAGGAGGCCAGAGGGACGCGGGTTGTGACCAAGATACTGAGTTTCTCGTCCCTCCCGACTACACGGCCTGGAGCCGTTCCTGTTCCGTCGAATTCACGGACGCCGCGGACCGCTCATCACGGCGCCTCCACTTGCGGGGATTACGAGGGAAAAATGCACGTCGAGGTGCAGTTATGTGGCGTACCGAGTGGGCCCACCGCGGAGGAAGAGGGACGCCTTAACTCCGCGAGGGAGGCCTCCCCTCACGTTCATTTTGCCCCACCGGATCCTAGGAGGAAGGAGTCCGTGGACATCGACAATCATCGCTGCGAGCGGAAGATTCTCACGGGTAGCGGGGAGCGGCCGGAGGAGAAAGCGTTTCTCCAACGTCTTAGCCGTCTAGCGTAGGCTACTATTCGGGAGTCGAGAGAGAGGGGGGAGCGCTGGTGCCGGCTGCATAGGCAGCACGCGTCCGTTAATTTATTCGGGAGTCTTCGATCTGGTGCGGTGACGAGTGGCAGCATCTTTTGTTTCGTCCAGCGCTCCCGGGCTGTCTCCATCGGTAAGCCCCGTCTCTCTCTCTCGCGCTCTGTGCTAGCCGGCGATGCCGAAACCGGACCCAATTTTATTGTAGAGTTTTGTGTAGAGATTTTTCCTTTATTGCCTTTTGCTTGCGTAGCTTCTTTATCGCGTTTTCGGCCCTCGGGCGACATAATGGGTCCGGCGAAGCATTTCCGGCTAGATTCCTTGTCTGGCCAAATATTTCATTTCTCGCTTTTTCTGTGTTTCGTTTTCTCGGCTATCTTTAGTCCGGCACATTTATTTCTCTCGCGTTTCGTTTTCCGTGTTACTTCAGTTTATTCGCGTTTCTTTCGGCTACTTTACCGTGTTTTCTCTACCTAATCTGTCGCGTACCTCGTCCTAACGCTTTCGGGATTAGCAAGCATCATGTTGTTTGTTCGGCTATATCCCGCGAATTATATTGTATTAGGGCTAAGGCGAATTCGCCGGTTATCTTGGCTAAATTTCCTCCAGCGAGACAAAGGGGTCCCGTGCGCGCTGGATCGCGTTTCGTTAGGCCGGTCGACGGCACGTTGGCTACAGCGCGCATCAAAAGGTCACGGGCACGCCGTGTTTACATCGGGCGGCCCGCTTCGCGAACCTTCTCGGTTACTTTGGCTATCTGGCGTACTACCTTCGTTCTAGCGAAAGTTTATATCTTTTGTTTTATCGCGCGTCCAACTTACCGGTGAATTGGCTACATTTAGGATAACTGTTTCTGGTAATCACAACTTTTTCATGTCTTCTCCCTCTTTCGTTACTTCCTCGCGTCTTCTCGAATATTTTTGGGTTAATTATTCGTCGTTGTAAATGTCGTCTTTCAAGTCCCGGTTACAGTTACGTTCGGCAATGTAATTTTCGGCTACATTTAATTTTGGTAAGGCAATAGTTTATTTTTCCCTGGCTACCTTTAACTTCCGGCAATAGCGTATTTTCTCTTGCTACATTTGATCTTCCGGCAATAGTTTTATTTTGTCTGGCTACATCTAACTTCCGGCAATAGCGTATTTTCTCTGGCCACATTCGATCTTCCGGCAATAGTGTTATTTTGTCTGGCTACGTCCCATGTTCGACAATGGTTTATTCCCTCCGGCCACGCTGGTTAGTTATCACAGTTAGTCTACGAATTTTGGTTTGCGAAAATTATGTTGTCAAACGACGAATAAAATATTAAATCATCGTATTGCGTTTCGTCACTCGCCCGTCCACCCCCTCTACCATTTTCTCCCAGGTGGGCTGAGCTAGTCGGAGTCTCGCCGGTCTCGCCTTCACGTTTCCCTTGCTCATTCCCGCAATTCGCCGCGAGAATTAAAGAAATGCCGCTCTTCGAGCGGTGGTACTGAGGTACCTGGCGCCCAAATGCGTGCGGAAGCATGGCCTAACATCGGCCATGCGGGAAGGGGGGGCGTACGTTCGGTATCGGTAGTTATCGAAATCTCGTCGTGGGTTCGAGCCCCGAGATTCGGTACCGAGCGGCGCTTCCAACCCAAGCAAGGAAAATCGCTCGTTGGAGAGTTGGGGCCGAAGCGTACGGGAAGGTGAAATTTCTCGCTACAAAATGGCGCCCAACGTGGGGCTCCGAGTGACAATTATTATAGGGAGGTTGCGATTGCCAGAAAATTTAGTGTTGTAATTTACTTTAGAATCGAAAGATAGCGTGGTGTTCTTCTTTTTTTTGTGTGCCTAATTCTTCGTAGTTATTGTACGGTCGTCAATCCTAAGCCGCAGACAAAGCGTAGGACTGTTTATTCGCGTGCGACCTTCCCTTCGTTTGAGATAATGCTCTGTTATTATTATTGGGTTTCGATTCGAGGAATTTCAGGGTTCACGTTCTTATACTTGGCTTTGTTCTCCGTGTTGTTATCCCTCGCCGCTTTGTAGCGCGAGGTGTAAACATTGCGTGTTGTTAGTTTAGTAGCCTGTTGGTGGGCACCTTACCATATTAAGGCAGTAGTCTGCTTTAGGAGCCGAAAAAAAGCGTTTTTTCAACAATTTTTTTGAAAGGGAAGGAAATGATTGCGGTAAACGAAATTTTGAGACGATAGTATATTATATTCAAGCTTTAAAAAACAATTTTTATTATTACAAATTATTGAAATTTGCCAAAGTTGTAACGATTTTTCTGGGGCGCCTGGAGTGTGCACTCGTAAATCGGTGCCGGTGATGGAGGTCGTGCGATGCATCTGAAACAGTGGAACCAAATTTTTTTTTAGTTTTTATAAGTTCCTTTTCTATATGAACTAAAAAAATACCGAAGAAATGACGAAATTCCAAATTTTTTCGAAGTTTGAAAAAAAATTCACTTTTTTGAAAAAAAAAATTCACTTTAAGTTGCAAAACAAGTAATTTAAATAGTACTTTTGTCCAACTTTTTTAGTTCAAATAGAAGATAATTCAATACTGAAGCTAGATCACTTTGGTTTTTTTCGATCGGACATATATTGTTTTTACTATCGCCGGTACCGTTTTCCAAAACTTGTGAAAATGAAAACTCGAGAAAACGGGCTGTAAAGTTTTCGGTCCAAAAAAATGTAAGTTTTTGGATACTTACACTAATTAGATGTTAATCGGCTATCCCCGGGCCATACAATAATCCTTCCTCTTCTTCAAAAAACTCGTTTTGGCGGAGGCTTTCCGATCTTCGAGCTGTACGAGCCTCCTTGCTGGAAAGTGATGCGCGCCGGTTCTCCCGCGTTATGCGCTCAGCATCGACGGTGTCAGCAAAATTTTTGCATTGCTGCCCGATGACAATATCGAGGAGCTGCATGGTAGAAAGCACAGCTGAATAACCTTCGTTGAAAATGCCTGTAGCCATATTTGCTGCTATTTCGACGATTTTATAGCCGGAATTTACGTGTTTCGGATTTAGGCGCCACACAATCGAATTGAACGATTTGTTCGAATTTTGAGCGTGTCCGCCTAAGCACCGCGTCAATAAATCGTCATTTGAAAGATCATCGTAAATTGGACGAATGTGCTTCTCTACATTATCATTAATTAATCTTGCCGGGTGTTTGAAAGATGCCAGATTATTCGCCGCTTTAGCCTTGCGCCATTCGCACCAACTCTCCGGGCCTTCTGGACAATTTTTATGCCGAGGATTTTTATCGGTGGAACAATAATGGTCTAATGTTGCCATAATAGCTCTCTTCATACCTTCAACTGAGTTCACGTTTCGACGAATTGCCAGACCGTAGTAAATCGTCAATTTCTTGATGAGACTCTCCGTTAGCCCGTTCTTTCCTCCAAGTTTCTCGGTTTTTCTTTTATTCCGTAAACGAGTACCCATACGCTTTTGCACGTGTCCAACACACTCATTTTTCGTCACTGTGCACTCGTCCCCGTAAGGATTGCTATTTAAGATTGCAGTAAAAGTTTTGGAGTCGCCATCGCCGATATAATTACTGTACATAACTCCGAATTTCTCGACGGATCTCGAAAACATCTCTGTTATGGAATCTACCTCCATCTTCCCAGACGAACCTGTATGATTTGAGGAGCATGAGTCTTTATGATCCTCATACCACTCCTCAAATGCATCTTCATCCAAACTATTTTTATGTATGGTACACGAATGACAATAACCACTTTTTACAATCAGATCGATTACTTTGCCACTGTAGTATCCGATGAGCGTTGTTACACCGTACAAAGAAGTATAACCGCGCTTTTTCCACGATCCATCGCCCGAAACATTCAAATGATTCGCAGGTCTTCCATGTTCAACGTTTTTTTCTTTCTCTTCCGTGACGGCTTTTTCGCAGGTACTCTCGAACAGTGTCTTCGACGCTGCGTACAAATGCTCAACGATTTGTTGATAAGTAGATTTTGCAAAACCTGCAGAAATATCCATAAGGCCGCAGAATACGTTTATCCCTTCTCGTCCGATACCAAGAAGCCTCATAACAAAAACAATCCGTCTGTTGATTTCGTAGCCGGTATTTATAAATGGTCCTGACTGGATTTCGCGTCGACCACACCTACACTGAACAACAATTTTAAATCCTAGGCCTCGATGACCGCTTTCTGCAAACGTTAATTTTTGTTTGCATGATCTGCAAATTGCGATTTCCGAAAGAGCGAGAAACACCGATATGAATTCAATAATGCGGTAGCAGTGCGATGAATGAATAATAATATCATCGCTGCTTGCTGCCTTCAACTTTTGCTCACTGCGACTCGTGTGTAAGTCTCCGTCGTCCGATGATACACTGGTAAAACGATTGCCGTGAAATTTTCGCTTTCGCGGTTCCGCAGCACGCTGTCTTTTACATCGATCACCTTTCGGGTAGCTTGACATTTCGATGTGCGCTCGGCAAAATCAAAAATGAAACTGAAAGCTGACGCTACAAATAGCAGTGTAGAAGCCGATTCCGAGAGCTATAGTTGACCGTTATATTGTATACCGTTATCCCAACAACTACTCAACACAGACCTTCTAGAACCTCCAAATAATATTTCAAAGGACCGTTCAATGCTTTCAGGTATATACGAGTATAGTCAAACAATAGAATACACGAAGGGGTGGAGCGCGCGCGCTCGGGTCTGCCCGAGCATTCGCACCTGCTCGACGCTCGGCCACTAAAACTGATCTAGCTTCGAAAATATGTCAAATTGGCCTCTAAAATTTTGAACACATATTCTTGGATAGTTTTGGAATAGATTTAAGACAAAAACGAAAAATCGATTTTTTGAAGTCTGTAAAGCAGACTACTGCCTTAACCTTTCTCGCGGAATAGCGAGCGACGTAAACACTTTCTTTGGACGCTTGGTATTAGCACCGAGTATCGGTTGCCACACATTATTTTTTTTTCTCTCTCTCTCGTGTTTATTTTGGGACTTTGTTTGTCGCCTATCGGGTAAATTTCACCGAAGCTCGCGTCAACGGAGAGCGTGTTTCTTTTGGTCGCGTACCGTCATCCATTTCGCCCTTGTTAATTTTATTTTATTGTTTCCGTCTCTTTTCTTCTCCTCCTTTTCTTAGTTGCTGCGACCTTTCCTGGCTCTATTTTCGGTCTAGGCTCTATCAGCTTGCGCCTTATTGCCAAATCTTAACCGCTTTTACTAACGCGTTCGCACGGTTTACAGCATCACTTTTTTTTTGGTGCTTCCGCACACTTTTTTTTGGCTATATAACGCCTGCGTTCTCGGCTACATACCGTGGCGGGAAGTGCCTCCGCGATCGTCCTACATCATGTCGCCACCGCCAGACAGCACCTCGCGAATTGAGCAAGACAACGACGCGCTGTCAACATCGTCGTCGATAGAGATACTGGACTATGAGCCGGACAACGAGGTCTCCACGAGCGGCCGTCCCACCGCGTCGAACGGGCTATACCACGAACCCTCGTTCGTTCACGTGAGCGGGTTTGAGGACGACTCGACGGAGGAAGAGGTCACCCCGCCCCAGTCCCCATCCGCACCACGTGCCGGGGCTCGCGAAGGAGACTACGATCCCATCGACGAAGAGGCGTTATTGGCCGGATCGGAGTCCGAGTTGGACGTCGACCCAATCCCGGAGAATATCGACCGCGAGAGCGACACCGACAGTGTCCTCTCCGAGGACTCGGTCCTTGAGGAGCTGCTCAAGCACCGCGACGCGCAGGAGGCCATCGGTATCGACGCCAACCCGATCTGGGACCCCATCCGCCCTCACGCCCGAGAGTTCGCGGCATTATTCGCCATGAAGCCGTCCATAGCCTCCGATTTGGCCAGGCAGGTGATTGCCCTCTCTCATCAAGGGGCAGGGTATTGTCCCATCGCAGAGGGACTGGCTCCCGGGACCCGCGAAGCGACCGACTGCGACGTCCACGACCCCTACCTACCGGTGAACTTCGCCATCCAGGCCGCACCGGTCCATTGGACTGGCCGAGCCGACGCCACCCCGGTCCTGGTAGGACCCGCAGAAGCCGCCATCCCGGCGACCCCAGTCATTCGACCAAGCCCGACTGTCGCCATGCAAACTCCGGAAGTGCCCGTAATGGTCAGCGTGGAGGTGCAGACCGACTTTCCGGTGCCTCTTCGCGACTCGGCGGGCCAGGCGGAGGGAAACCCTGACCCGCCAGCTCGTCCGGTAGCTCCGGAGATCGCCCCCGGGCCTCGTTATGGGCGATGCTTTAATTGCGGTAGCCCATCACACGACAAAAAGAGGTGTGTCAAGCCGAGAACCCGGCATTGCAACCGTTGTGGACATCCGGGAGTATCCGTGCGGGAGTGCCCCCTACATGGCCCGGACTGGAGAGCGCAAGGTCCCTGGGTACCCCAGTTGGGTCGGAACGTTCCTCGCGACGAGATATTGGAACGTCCTCGACCGCAACCCCCCAGAGATCATCTGCAACGCTCGGGGAGTCCGCCGTACCCCTACGGTTACAGGGACGACGACTGGCACCGTCATCAAGAAGGCGATGAGTACCCGCCGCAGCGACGCCAGCGAAGGGAGGACGAGTGGTAGAAGAACCAGGATGACCAAGACCGCCTAGAAGAACGAGCCGCTACTCTGTTCTACGTTCATTTTTTTTTGTCGTCAATTTTTTTTTGTTCTTTTATTTCCCTTCCGCTCGGGCATTCGCTAGGCTACATCCACGAACAACAAGTCCCGTATTTTTTTTTTTTTTCTCGTGTGTGTTTTTTTTTTTATTGGGCCGGCAAACTTAAACGTACCTCCCCGTAAGTCCCAACGACAGGCGAACGAGCCAAAAGTATTTTTTTTTCTTTTTGAGGTCAATTCCGTTTAATTCTTTTTCTTGTATTTTCTTGGGCCGGGAAATTGAAAAGAACCTCCCCGTAAGTCCCGCGACGGCGAATCTGCCAAGAACGTTTTTTTTGAGGTCACCTACGTTTATTATTATTTTTTTTTTGTTTTATGGGCCGGTAAATCGACGATACGTCGTAAGACCCCGAACCAACGCCAAAGAAAGTAGTTTAGTTTAATTTAAACGGTTGTTGTTCCTAGGGGGCATCCCACGTCTCGTGTGATGCATCCCGTGTGTTATTATATTACGCTCACAAACCCCACCAACACGCTAACCTTTGTTACCTCGACTGGCTAATTAAAAGTGCCATTAAAATACATTAAGTAAACAGTAATAGTATGGCTTAGTGATTTCATTTTTTTTGGGTCCTGCCGCCGATTTAAGCGGTCCTTCGCTGTTTGCGAACCCCTTCGCTCGTGTTAGTTCCTTTGAGTTCGTGCGAAAAGGCCAGACTTACACAGGGTGGAGCATAGCGCATATTGCGAGGACGGAGGTGATACCTGGGCTCCGAGAGGGGGTCGTGCCGGTGTAGTTTATTGTTTCAGCCCGGGAGGCGGCCTTACCGGTCCGTTGTCCGCCAAACCGTGCCGATCTAACATCTAGAGAGACAGGAGTCCACGGCAGAGGCTGTTAAGCAAAGGAGGATTCAACGAGCGTCGTTCGGAAGACGGCATTCCCCTGGCAACCTATGGGGAGGGAGGTTTGTGACGTGACATTTTGGCGTCCCGTCACTTCGCACGGTTTTGGTCGGGCAGTGGGCCGGATTTACGGCCCTGAGAACGCCGCTCGTCAACCGGCTGGATAGTCGACTCTTCGAAGGAGAACTCTTCCGAAATTCTCCTTTAATTTTCGTTTTCTTTTTTTTGCGTTCTCTTTTGTGTGCGTGTGTTTTGCGTTTTTTCTTTAAGTTTTGCAGGCCAAGGGCACTCTCGCGATTCTACAGTCGGGCCGTTTTGCCCCGGCCGCGTTCCCCGGTGGAGATTGGCCTAGGAAGGCCGGAGAAGAATTCGCTCGGTAAGCAGGCGGAAGCAAGAGACCTGCTTCCGCGGACTAGGAGGCCAGAGGGACGCGGGTTGTGACCAAGATACTGAGTTTCCCGTCCCTCCCGGTTACACGGCCTGGAGCCGTTCCTGTTCCGTCGAATTCACGGACGCCGCGGACCGCTCATCACGGCGCCTCCACTTGCGGGGATTACGAGGGAAAAATGCACGTCGAGGTGCAGTTATGTGGCGTACCGAGTAGGCCCACCGCGGAGGAAGAGGGACGCCTTAACTCCGCGAGGGAGGCCTCCCCTCACGTTCATTTTGCCCCACCGGATCCTGGGAGGAAGGAGTCCGTGGACATCGACAATCATCGCTGCGAGCGGAAGATTCTCACGGGTAGCGGGGAGCGGCCGGAGGAGAAAGCGTTTCTCCAACGTCTTAGCCGTCTAGCGTAGGCTACTATTCGGGAGTCGAGAGAGAGGGGGGAGCGCTGGTGCCGGCTGCATAGGCAGCACGCGTCTGTTAATTTATTCGGGAGTCTTCGATCTGGTGCGGTGACGAGTGGCAGCATCTTTTGTTTCGTCCAGCGCTCCCGGGCTGTCTCCATCGGTAAGCCCCGTCTCTCTCTCTCGCGCTCTGTGCTAGCCGGCGATGCCGAAACCGGACCCAATTTTATTGTAGAGTTTTGTGTAGAGATTTTTCCTTTATTGCCTTTTGCTTGCGTAGCTTCTTTATCGCGTTTTCGGCCCTCGGGCGACATAATGGGTCCGGCGAAGCATTTCCGGCTAGATTCCTTGTCTGGCCAAATATTTCATTTCTCGCTTTTTCTGTGTTTCGTTTTCTCGGATATCTTTAGTCCGGCACATTTATTTCTCTCGCGTTTCGTTTTCCGTGTTACTTCAGTTTATTCGCGTTTCTTTCGGCTACTTTACCGTGTTTTCTCTACCTAATCTGTCGCATACCTCGTCCTAACGCTTTCGGGATTAGCAAGCATCATGTTGTTCGTTCGGCTATATCCCGCGAATTATATTGTATTAGGGCTAAGGCGAATTCGCCGGTTATCTTGGCTAAATTTCCTCCAGCGAGACAAAGGGGTCCCGTGCGCGCTGGATCGCGTTTCGTTAGGCCGGTCGACGGCACGTTGGCTACAGCGCGCATCAAAAGGTCACGGGCACGCCGTGTTTACATCGGGCGGCCCGCTTCGCGAACCTTCTCGGTTACTTTGGCTATCTGGCGTACTACCTTCGTTCTAGCGAAAGTTTATATCTTTTGTTTTATCGCGCGTCCAACTTACCGGTGAATTGGCTACATTTAGGATAACTGTTTCCGGTAATCGCAACTTTTTCATGTCTTCTCCCTCTTTCGTTACTTCCTCGCGTCTTCTCGAATATTTTTGGGTTAATTATTCGTCGTTGTAAATGTCGTCTTTCAAGTCCCGGTTACAGTTACGTTCGGCAATGTAATTTTCGGCTACATTTAATTTTGGTAAGGCAATAGTTTATTTTTCCCTGGCTACCTTTAACTTCCGGCAATAGCGTATTTTCTCTGGCTACATTTGATCTTCCGGCAATAGTTTTATTTTGTCTGGCTACATCTAACTTCCGGCAATAGCGTATTTTCTCTGGCCACATTCGATCTTCCGGCAATAGTGTTATTTTGTCTGGCTACGTCCCATGTTCGACAATGGTTTATTCCCTCCGGCCACGCTGGTTAGTCATCACAGTTAGTCTACGAATTTTGGTTTGCGAAAATTATGTTGTCAAACGACGAATAAAATATTAAATCATCGTATTGCGTTTCGTCACTCGCCCGTCCACCCCCTCTACCATTTTCTCCCAGGTGGGCTGAGCTAGTCGGAGTCTCGCCGGTCTCGCCTTCACGTTTCCCTTGCTCATTCCCGCAATTCGCCGCGAGAATTAAAGAAATGCCGCTCTTCGAGCGGTGGTACTGAGGTACCTGGCGCCCAAATGCGTGCGGAAGCATGGCCTAACATCGGCCATGCGGGAAGGGGGGGCGTACGTTCGGTATCGGTAGTTATCGAAATCTCGTCGTGGGTTCGAGCCCCGAGATTCGGTACCGAGCGGCGCTTCCAACCCGAGCAAGGAAAATCGCTCGTTGGAGAGTTGGGGTCGAAGCGTACGGGAAGGTGAAATTTCTCGCTACAATATATGATCAATGGATAATATATATATATCCTGTGACGTGGCACGTCACAAGTCCCTTCCGCTGCCTGGCTCGGAGTCCCACCACTCACCTAGGGAATAAACTCGAATTAGACCTACAATTCAAGCAACGACTTTTAACATTTGTTAACCCCCTTCCCTCGACTGACCCTTATCCTCTACCACCCCGTCAGCCCTCATACTCACTCATCGAAGTCCCCGTCAGCCCTCCGACGCAGCCACCGAAGACCCACCGAAGACCCATCGCAGCCACCGAAGACCATCGAAGACCAACCTGGATGGAAATCCACCCCCTGCGCAGCCTGACCGACCCCGAACAACCTAGACAGCCCAACATTTGAGACACCGGCAGACCTCTCTGGCACTAACCTGCAAAGCCACACCCGTTCAAAAAGTCAGTCCGACGTCGCCAGCCCCGGAAAGAATTCCGACGAGTCGGAGCATCCTTCCCGACTCGTCCACCGACACCGAAGAACCCGGCGACACCCTCTCGGCTCGAATTGCCGAGTATAAACCGACGAGGTGTGTCGCATGGGTAAACACTAAATTCGGCACGCGATCTGTCAGATGCGACACTTCGCCAACGCGCCGCATGGAACCGCCACCTCTCGACACCAAGAACTGCTCGTCGACCGATGGACAAATCGATGACGAGGATGCGCGCGCCGAACGTCGCAACGAGTCTTCCGTCGCGACGATATATTCGCACGGCCGCGGGGCCAATCCCGACGCCCACCGACAGCCAGTCCCGAAATCCACCAATTGGAATCCATCATCCGTACGCTCACTTGCAAGACCGACCCTAAGGTCGGAGAAGATGCCGGAAGCAGCGAGGCTGTCTTCACTTCGAGCCCAGGCGTGTGAGAGATTAGAGAGTGTGTGATAAGCGACAGTTTTAAGAAATTATAAGGACATTTTAAGACGACTCGGCTGTTCCCGTCGAGAGTAAGCGAACTCCTTCCCGGAGAGTGTCAACAATAAGCCAAACCCAGGATACGATTTGGACCAGAACGGAATATTGACGACCCGGCAAATCGAGACAATTTATTGAGAGGAATATTGAGCGAAATATCGGACGGACTTGTAACCGATATTTTACGAGTGACCAGGTTGCGTGAGTAGCGCATAAGTTTTCCTCCGCCTGCCTCTTTCTCGATTTTTTCCATCTTCCCGACCCCTGAACATTTACCCGTGCCCTCTTTTTCGTAATTGTAAGCGTTTTTCTTTGTGACTTTTTCGACCGTCGAGTACCGGCCGCCACGTGCGCCGACATTTCTGAGTTATTCAAACACGTGCGCGTGAGTGGTGGTATTCGCGGGATTTTTCAGCGTGCGTTCCTCCAAGTTATTATTATTCTTCCCTGTTCCCCGAGACGCATTTTTGCGAGTATTTACCGATTTTCATTATTGTAATTTTTACCAGTTTTGTGTGCCGAGGTAATTTGTCAAGAAGCCCTGGAACAGTGTCCCCGGCCTGAGAAGTCTCATCCCCCTTCCCTTCCCCCTTTTCCCTGCTAGCCGTGTGCCGCGCAAATTGGCTGAGTTTCTTCCTTTTTTCTTTCTTATGAGTTACGGTGCTACACCGAGAAAGTAGCTGGCGCCCAAAAACAACCACTGACAATTTTTTGAGTTTCATTATTTTTCGAGTTTCGTCATTTTTCGAGTTTCACTATTTTTTTGAGTTTTCTTATTTTTTTCCTGAGTTTCGATTTTAGCCCGGTCGAGGTTTTTGTGTAGAGTTTTTCACCGGCCAGCCCCCCCCCCCCCCCCCCCCCCTCCTCCGTGCGACTGACCCAGACCCATGCCGTCCCGATAATTATGATAGACATCGTTTTTTTTGTTACCTACGATTACCGCTATTAAGCTCTTTTCTTTATTCTCTTCCCGATTATCATTAACGTATCTTTTTTGTAATAACACGATCCCTTCCACGTCCCGGGAACGGCGTTGAAGCTGAAATTATCTTCGATCTCGTTTTTGGTTACCTGTTATTTTTCATACGACGAACTGTTAAAGAATATAATATTTTAATTTCCTACACAAAAATTCGGAGCGTTATTTCCCCCTTCCCTTCACCCCACATTCCCCAGATCGACCCAGTTTTTGGCAGACTAAGCGAAAAGGTATCATCACAATCCTTAGGGGATGAGGGTGGCCAGGAGAAACCCGACCGCCGCTAAGTTACAGACCAGGCAGGGCCAGGCCAGATGGTTTTCCGGGTTCTCGATCATCTCTTGATATAGTAGGGTGGGCAGTTCAGCCTCAAATCGCGGTTGGCAAGGGAGCGGAGGAGTTCCCTCGCTGTTATGGCGGCGGGGGGATGACGGGGTCGACGGAGGGTCTCGCGGTGCGTTCGGGATAATCGAAATAAAGCCTGAATCCCCAGGAAGTCCTCGGGTTGGTCTTGGTCGAGGTCTTCGTCCCCGGTGTCGCCCCATATTATGGCAATCGTCCGACGCTGGCGGGTACGGGATGCCCTGACAGTTATCATGGCCCTCACCGTGTCGGATGGGCGGCGAGCGGGGGTTGATGATTGTTATGTCCTCCTGAAAAATAAATATAAGAAAAACCAATGTAACAGTAATGATAATAACGATAATAATAATAATCATTTTTTTTTTTTTTTTTTTTTTTTTTTTTTTGTGTTGAGCGATACGAGCACTCAGTCATGGACCATTGTACTCGGGCCTTGTGGGGCACTCGCAATGCCTTTAATTGTCCACGTTGCGTTCCTCAGACGCGGAACACAACCGACAGGCGTTGTTCGGGTCTTTTCTTGACTTTTTATCGCAACCTACTTCTGCGACTTGACACCTTTCTTCGTAGGAATTGCTGGTTACACAGGGTATCACGGTCAGTCCCCCGTCCCCCAGCATCCCTTCTTGGGGGTTACCGGTTGCACAGGGTATCCTGGTCAGTCCCCCGTCCCCCAGTGCCCCCCTTCTTGGGATTGCCGGTAGCCAGGGTATCATTACCTAGTCCCCCGTCCCCCAGCATCCCTATCTGTAGCCAAGCTAGGGAAACATGGTCGGCCTCCTCAGAGCCCCAGGTTGAGGAGGCAAGGCTCAAAGTATTCTAGGTTAGTCGCCTGGCATACCTAGAAGCATCGTTATGACGCACCATACCCCGGTGCCATGAAGCCCGAGCACGATAGCTTACACTCGGGCCAGGGATAGCTATTGCGGAGCGCCGAGTCTGATACACACAAACTCGTCGTCCCGGGCGATGGGTACGCTACGTCCCCTACGCCGATACGGTCTCAGGTTCGATTCCCGTCGTCGGACTTTCGTCGCGTCTCGCCGAGAATGAAAACAATGGAGTACAGCTATATACATCCGACACTCACACTTGGAATTACCGTGTGCGAGTGACCGATGTATATGTCTGGAGCTTCGTCTCGTCCATGTTTTTTTCCCTTCTCGTCGAAACATACGAAGCCGGGAATCGAACCGTCGACCTCCCGATGCTTAGGCTTAGAGGCGAGCACGCTAACCACTAGACCACCGCACCGGTATAATAATAATCATGGTAACGATAGTAGTATAAAAAAAAATTTATAAAAAAAAATAAAATAAAAAAAATATTAATTAAAAAAATAAAAAATAAAAAATAAAATATTAATGAAAAAAAAATAATAAATAAACAAAAAGTACCAACCAATTTTTGGAGTATCCATGGAGACGGTGGCCCAGAACAGGAGATAACCCCATATGGACTATCAAACGTGAGGGAGGCGTCCATAGTACTTCTAAGGAATAAAAGGGGGGCAAGACATAAGAAATTGCAAAGAAATAAATTAAAGGAAAAATAAATAAAAAAAAGAGGAAGAAGAAAAAGAAGAAATAGGAGGGAAAGAAATATATGCGGTTTATAAAATAACTAATACTTACTTAAATTTTTGAAGCGGAGCCGGCAAGAATTACGATGTTCGTTGTCGGAACGCTGAACGAAGAATGAAGAACAAGGGATAGAGGCGTGAGTCGCGCACCGAGAGTTTGGAGGATGTTTAGAGTAGGGTCGGCGATAACACTTAAGTGTCGGTCCATCGAGAGACAAAGCGAGACTTTTCGTTGGGAAGAGGAATGGTATAGTCCATGGAAAAACGCATGGGAAGTATTAGGAAATTTGGAAAGAGGATGGTTAAACGGAGCAGGTTAAATAAATAAATAAATGAAATATTATAACAAAGACACATAATCGAATAGAAGGGAAACATAAAATAGTTGGTTAAAAGAAAACCAGTAGGGGAAATCATAAATAAATAACGAATTAAGCAAATAATTAATCAAATAAACAATATTATGGTCCTGACGAGTTGGCTTAATAATCAATTTTTATTTTATTCAGCCTCTACCGAGGTCGAGCGATGTTCTTCGAAGCAACGCTCGTTTAAGGGGGGAGGTGTTACGTCCTGTGAATTTTCCCGGAATATTTTAGATATTTATATTGGGCAATTGGTTAATTAACCAAATATTTGGAATTTATTAAGTCGCTAAAAATAAACATTGGAGAAATTGCCATTGTTTAATTTGTTGAATTTAAAGTATCAATAAATAAATAAAATACCAAACGGAGAAATCATCCATTTCGTAAAAATAAGTAGCCTTCAGGTGCGACAGTTTGATGTACAGAGGTGACTGTACGAAGCAAGTCAACCGTACGAGAGTCGGTAACCCGAGGCGCAAAAATGCAGATAAGGATATCGGCGGAGTGCTCCTCGCAGTTGTCGAACATAGGCCTGCTTGTGCAGTGCGTGTCACGATGGGCACGATGCTAAGAGCGACCGTCGGGGGTAATGAGTGCAGCACCTCCTGGACAGTGAATATCGATGAATGCTAGATCATCGTTATAGTCCAGGAGTATCATAGTTCAAATAATAAATAGAAAAATAAATAGAAAACAGGTTTAAGGGATGAATACACGGGATTGATATAGCATTTTTGGAAACAATTGATAATAGATTCAGGAAATAAAATAGAGTCAAGAAGTAAAGGAAGAAAATTAAGGCATATCGTCATGATAACATTCAACATAAAAATTAAATAAAATATTAAGAAAGAGGAATAAATATAAAAACAATAAATAATCGAATAGCAAATAACGAGGGAAAATATAGAAAATTACGAAAACAGGGAAGAGATGTAAAACCATTAACGCCAAAATTCAGGAAAATAATTAGAATAAATATTGAGATAACAATTTGTGTCAACTAATGTCAACTTCGCAATGAAAGGTCGTACAACTTTTATTCAAATTTGTGTGTTTATGAAATCCGCGATAAAATTTACGTAATAACAAATTACGATGTCAAAATTGATGTGAACCTACGAAATAGGTAATATTTAATTAGACAGTCAAAGAAAGGAATCAGGTGATGAGAGTGGGGAGACGAGGCGCAGGTGTGACAGCGGTGACGCGGGGGTATCCGGCACCGAGGTTATTTATTCGCGCGCCCACCGCCCATTCGGCACTTCTTCGCGACCGGGGCAACGACCTCAATCTTGTCTTGTAATTAGAATCATTGACAAAGGAACCAGCGAATTATCGACTTGTAGACTTTTGAAATCAGTAGTCAGTTTAATTCAGTTCAATAAATCATTCATATCTTTCCAAATCATTTCATCGAATTTGAGTATATTCCTCCTGAAAATCATTCAATCATCGAAATCATCAATCCACATCGTTGAAATCTGGGAAGGACGTTAATTTCTCGAGTCGATCATCATCATCACTCGATTCTGATTCGAGTATTCGGCATTTTGGAAGGACGTTATTTTCGGAAATCAGTCATCATCATTCGATTCTGATTCGAATATTCATCCAGATTGGGAAGGACGTTCTATTTCGATATCGTTATTCTTCATCCATCAATCGGATCATTCGACCATTCATTCTGAGGTAAAACCATTTAAATCACATCGTAAGTTTGGAAAATGTATCATCTACATCTCAAACACTCATTTCTTCTGGATATTTAACTGTCAATGATTATTTATCAACGTTGTTCATACTCCTGAAAGGTTAGAATATTTCCTTGGACAATGTATATTCGTGATGGCCAATTTTATTTCAGCTATATCAGTGCGCGTTAAAATATTAGGATAGGTCGGGAGAAAGCAGTGAGTGAGTGTGATAGCGAATCGTCGCGAGGCGTGCGTCGAGGGTGACGCGCGAGAGAGTCAGATAGCCGCGTATCGTGTTCCATTCTATAGAAAGAGTTAGCATCCAGAATTTTCTTGTCCAGTTTAAAATCCTCACTTAAAATCTAGTAAATTCCAAATTTTAACCGTGAATAAAATTTCCTCAATATCAAATATATACACTCTAGGCCCTATCCCGAATTATTTTCCGAAAGGTTAGGTTCAAAACAGGGCCAAAACCTCGATAAAGTGTCATCTCCGAATAACGTGTAAAGGGAGGGTGTAAATTCTCCTTGACCGAGATGGAGTGAAAATTGCTGATCGGGACGTAACAACTATTTATTTTGTCGATTGATTGATTTAGAAATTTATTTCTCGATTTATCCGTGACTGCTCAGCGGCGTGTCTGTTACCGTTGTTGTGTTTATTCTTGTTTTGTCGATTTGTCTACTGTCTTGCTTATTAGCATTTGTTTATTGTTTATTGACTTTTGCGTCTTGTTATTGACTCTTTTACTTATGGATGATTTTTGTGTATGGTTTTTATTTTGTGACATTACTGGTTGTTGTTTTATCTTGTGACTTTATTGATCGTCGTGTCTTGTAACGTTTATCGATTCAGGTATTGTCTTATTTGTTGACGTCTCTGGTAAATTATGTATTTATTGACCCTCGTTTATCGATTTATTTACTGACCTTTTTATTTACGATTTTAGGAGTATTTTATTCCCGGACTTTTATCGACTTACTCATTTGTTTATTCATTGACTATTTTATTTATTGACAACTATTGATTTATTTATTGACGTATCAAATGTTTCATCCTACCAGGTGAATCATTTTAGCTAATTGTTTTATTTATTGGGTTTGTTTACTGATTTGACCCTTTGTTTGATTGATGAATTTTATCGAATGATTCATGCTACCAAGTGTTTCATTTCGGTTTATTTTATTTATCTGATTTATTTGATCTAATCATTGACTTCTTTTCTGATTCTATTGACTTACTTCCTGATTTTATTTCTTGATGTACTGATTGACTTTATTAACTTTATGATTATCATGATTTTCTTTATTGACTTTAGGAATTTTTTTATTTATTTATTTCACAAATCAATTCGCTCCTCATTGATTTGTTGCGTGACTTATTGCCTTCCTTTCTTTTTATTTATGGGAAGGACCTCCATGTCTCGGTGACGTACCGAATCCGCCGTACGATTTTGATCGGGTTTCGGTTTCGCTTCTGTCTCGGCGGCGCAGTGGTTGCGACTATTATCGCGGCTACACCTTCATCTCCAAGTACCTCCCGCAGGTGGCAATTTATCTTCGCGAACGTCATCTCGAATTCGATCATCGGACGTTCACCGAGCATTATTACGTCGTCGGTACTCGTGGGTCATCCGAAAACATTTAAGGAACCGACCATGGGTCTGACGCAGTCCACGGAGGGAAAAGTCCACGAAGCACCTGAGAACTCCAGTTTCCAGGAGTACCGGTTTGCTAGTGAACTATCGCGCGGTACCGGTAAACATTGTTAAATTGGACTTCATAATAAGCTGGACCAATCGAAAGCTGTATCAGAATTGGAATTATCGAAGTCAGACACGTCCAATAAATTTGATCCCGAATTGGAGCCTCTGCTGCGGCAAAAATCCCCGCCGATTCGTTATATTTCCGATTCAATGGCCCGACATCTGGCAGATGTATGAGAAAGCCGAAGCATCTTTTTGGACAGTCGAAGAAGTAGATCTATCCAAGGACAGCAAGGATTGGGAAACGCTAAACGATCGCGAGCGTCACTTCATCTCGCACATATTGGCATTTTTCGCTGCATCGGACGGAATTGTCAACGAGAATTTAGTCGAACGATTCAGCCAAGAGGTACAGGTGACCGAAGCGCGTTGCTTCTACGGCTTCCAGATAGCGATGGAGAACGTACACTCCGAAATGTATTCGCCGCTGATCGACACCTACATCAGTAATCCTCGGGAGAGAGATTTCCTGTTCAATGCCATCGAAAATCTCCCATGTGTCGCTAAGAAAGCCAGCTGGGCATTGAATTGGATCAGCAACGATAAGGCGACCTTTGCCGAACGAGTTGTGGCTTTTGCCGCTGTAGAAGGCACTTTCTTCAGCGGAAGCTTCGCTGCAATATTCTGGATCAAGAAGCGAGGTCTTATGCCCGGTCTAACCTTCAGTAACGAGCTCATCTCAAGGGATGAGGGTCTACATTGCGACTTCGCTTGTCTGACGTTCGAGCACATCGTTCAAAAACCACCAAAGTAACGTGTACAAAGCAAAAAATACTTTAAAAAAAAAAGTAAAAAGGTACGCCAAGTACTTAAAAATTGTATGGTTGTTCAGAAAATATGTTTATAAAAAAAAACCTCTTAAAACGAAAAAATCTGCCAAAATAGATGTTTATCAAAGCATAAAAAAAAAAATATATGTGTATCAAAATCTCAACAAAAAAATATAAAAATTGAAAAGAAATCAAATGAAACCAGCCAAGTAGTAGTACATACAAAAAAATGCTTGAAAAAATATGTTTATCAAAACAATTAGAAAAAAAAAATACAAGATGCAAAAAATCTTGACAAAAAAAAACTTGGCGTGCCAGGTTTTTTTTATAATTACAGTTACTGCAGTTATTACAGTTACTTTCCCTCTCCCTCGATTATTTGAATGAACGATGTACGACAGCTATTGGAAAAAAACTGGCACGCCAAGTTTTTTTTTTTGTCAAGATTTTTTGCATCTTGTATTTTTTTTTAAATTGTTTTGATAAACATATTTTTTCAAGAATTTTTTTGTATGTACTATGTAATGATCGAGCGGAGAGTTTGGGAACCTGTAGATATTAGTATTGCAGATGGACGGGCGAAGTATCGAATAGAGAAAACATATGGTGATCACCGGGATTCGAACCGGGATTAATCGGTTACTGAGTAAGAGCGCTAACCACTGCGCTAATGTCACCTATATGCTTCTCTCATTCGAATCGTCCTCTTATATGCAATGCAGGGCCGTTACAACTACTACTTGGCTGGTTTCATTTGATTTCTTTTCAATTTTTTATTTTTTTTTGTTGAGATTTTGATACAAATATTGTAACGTGGCAAAACTGCCTCGTTACTTAAAAAAAGCCAGGACGCTCGTTTTGTCTCGGGACCGTTCCAGCTCAGGAGGGGCTCCGTGGGTCCGGCTTAAGGGGAAAATAATGTTTTGCTAACGGCATTTCATTCATTTCATGTAACTCCGGGCGGCCGCGCGAGCCTGCATCGCGTCAGCTGCGGGGAGAGCATTCCCGAGGCTGAGCCATATTCGGGAGCGAAGACACCGCGCCGTCGAGGGAAGGGCGTTCCGTGCACGCAACGCGGGAGCAGTTCGCCTGGCTGGGAGCGTCTTGGCCGAGTCCGCCGTCGCTCGTGAGATGTCCCCTGCCCGGCTGTCGGAAGTCGCCAGCATCGTTCCGTCCAGGAAGTTCCTTTACCCCGGATCAGAGCACTGATCCCGAGAATTGCATCCTTGCCTCGGGAAGAGTGCGGCATCGTTGCAGCCGGATCGGTCACCGGAGGAGAAGTTTCCGTCCGGACGGCGAGGATCGGTGCGAAGGAACCCGCCGCTGTCCCGAGTACGTGTGCACCCGGCTCGACAGTACGCAGCGTCACGTTAAGCGCTCGGGGCTGTAAGTCCGCGATGATCGGCGGAAATTACCGAGGATGCGGAAGGAGGAGCGATTAGGCCGGCTAGGGACAGGGCTACGAGAGCGAGAGCGTTCGGAGGCTCGGGGCAATCTCCGTTGAGGTGGAACGGCGATCGGACGTGCGACGAGAACAAGGCCGAGATTCGAGCATATCAAGGAGACACGGGAGGTTTTCCAGCGTGTTCAAGACCTGGAATCTGCAGAAAATCGGTGAGCGTGTCCGTCCCGGGGATTATTGTTGTATTTCATTTGTATCGAGTCAGCCGTTAGTCGGATTTGCGATATTACGTTAACGTCGACGAGCGCGGGAATCGGTCTTTCCGAGAGAAAGCGGGCTTCAAGGCCGCCGTAAGAGCCATCGGGTCGGCCTCACCGATACCCGCCGAGATCGCGATTTGGCCGTGATCTGACGCGCCGTCGCGTTTATTAATTTTGCCCAGTTAGTTCCGTGTTCAAGCCCCTCGGGACCGTGCCCACGGGGATTGTCTTTCGTGTCGTTTGCTGCGGGCGGTCAACCGGCGTTTCACGTACTCTAGTTGTCTCGTTTTGGCTATTTTGTTCGGTTTCGGTTCGCGTTAGTTTGTCGAGTCTTGAGCCGGCCGTACCGAGGACCGTCCCGCGTCGCGATGGTTTAGTATGTGTGAGCGTTGAGCGAGCTCTCGGGATTGTCGAGAGAGTGTGTACTCGGGAATTTTCCTGTATGAGTTGAGCAAGCTGACGGTTGTGTCAGTCGCGGGATAATTTTTGTAAGGGGTTTTCCTCCGGGCTCGCCCGGTTTCCCCTTGGTCGAGTCGTGGTATCTTTTCCAAATAAAGAGAATATTTTCCTGCCGTAACGGTTTCTTATTTTCGCCGGTGGAAGGTACGGAGTGCCCCTAACCAGCCCGCTCTACCGTGAGAGGCAGCAGCGAGCCGGACATACACCTGTTCCTCTTCTCGGCGCGTACGTACGCGCCTGGCGCCCTATAAAATAAATTTGAGGAGAGGCGTTTTTCGCGGCCGTTGGGAATCCGTGCCACAATATATATTTTTTTAATGCTTTGACAAACATCTGTTTTGGCAGATTTTTTCTTTTTACGAGGTTTTTTTTATAAACATATTTTCTGAACGACCATACAATTTTTAAGTACTTGGCGTACCTTTTTACTTTTTTTTAAAAGTATTTTTTGCTTTGATTTCATCTATTTTTGACATCCAGTCATGTAGTTTAATTAATCATTACCAACATACTGGGAATAAACCGAATCATCTTCCTGTAAAATATATTCGTGTAACATTTTATTGTGACGAAAGGCACCTTCGACACCTTGAGTAGCTCTTGATGCTCTGGACCTTCGAAGGCAGCTGTGTCAGGATCAGAAGGTAGATTTCATCATGCGTAGCTAACAAAAAACTTATCTCTCTCTCTCTCTCGCATGATGGATAAAGACATCTTTTGATGCTGACGCAGTGCCTCTGAAGTTCTAGAGCATCGATGGCATCTGTATGTGGAGGTGGCGATGCCTTTCGCCACTATATGCCAAAATTATGTATATAATAAATTATCAATTTTCACTGCGAGCCTTCAATTATACATCGACAGGGGGACATGTCTGAAATAGACTGCCAGCGCTGTCAGGAAAAGATTTATTCCTTGGTTTGGGTATATGTAAATAAGTTCATGTTTTGCTGACGGAGCATAGATTCCATTTTAAAAAAAACCAAATCATTTTCCTGTAAAATATATTCGTGTAACATTTTATGGTGACGAAAGGCACCTTCGACTCCTTGAGTACCTGCTCATGCTGCTCTGGACCTTTGAAGGCAGCTGCATGAGGATCAGAAGGTGGTTTTCATCATGTGTAGCTAAAAAAAAACTTATCTCTCTCGCATAATGGATAAAGACATCTTTTGATTTTGACGCAGTGTGTCAGAGTGTGTCTGAAGTTCCAAAGCATCTAGGGCATCGATATGTGGAGGTGTATATGCCTTTCGCCACTATATGCAACAAGTATAGATAAAAATATAGATCATTTAAATTTTCACTGCGAACCTTCAATTCTTAAAAAAAAAACAGAATCATTGCTCTGTACTATTTGGACTTATATCGAAGGCCATGGTTTGCCAGTTCCGTCAGTAAAAGATTTATTCCCTGGTTTAGATACCTATATGAACAGAGGTAAATAAGTTCATGTTTTCCTGACGGAGCGTAGATTCCATTTTCAAAAACTGAACCATCTTTCTGTAAAATATATTTAAAAATATCAATTTTTGACAAAAGCAAAATTAAAACGAAACTTCAAAAATAGGTTAGTCATAAAAAGATCGCGGAACTAACTTTAAAAAAAGTCACATCCAACACATTATTATTTATTTATTTTTTATAATATGAATCAATTTTTTTACACGAGTTATTTCTATTTTTCATTCACGATACGAGTGGACACATTCACCTTTTTTCATTCCGAACCGAACATCCCATATATGACATATCACACTTATTTTCTTAACAAAGAAGAATTTGTTTTGCCGAGCGATTAACCGAAGCGCGAAATGCGCTGCGCTGATATACGACGAAATCCAAGAGAGATGGGTAAACAGAGACGGGTAGAGAGAAAGTGCCGCGCTGATGCGAGCATCCGAGAGAGATGGAAGATGAGTCAGCTGGCGGACGCATGCGCAGTAGACGCGAGGACTCACATCACATCACAGGACAGGACACTTTTATAATATTTTCGGACCTCAAGAGGGACACGATGCCCATATCTCAGCATCTACCGCAAAGTTATAATCGGAACTGGGCGCGTTGGAAAGCTTGTGTCTTATATATATGAAAAAAGTGTCGTCAGAATTCCGATCCGGTGCTTCGTTTCCGAGAAAATCGAGAAGCAAGAATCCACTTCCGGCATTTTGGAGTATATATACTTGGTAGCGTCTCGTCAACTCGCTTAAAAACTTTTTTTAAGTACTTGGCGTCGAGACGCTACCGCGTCTCTTGATCCTGTCTTCCTTCCTCTCTTCCTTCGACGGATCAATCCCGGGACACGTAAATCTGCTAATCGATCCGCTCGCTCGGACTCACAACGGAGAGTGCCCTGAGTATCGACCCGCGATCTCGCTCGCTACCGTTATCCCTACCTCCCGGCCTAATCGTCACGACAAATTCGCATTATTTCGGGCATTCCTCGGCCCTTTCCGGCACAGCCGAACGCTACGCACATCGACCCGCTCATCGATCTCTCACGCGCACGCAATCTTCTTCTAACGCCGGTAATACAGAGCTCCGTCAGAGGTACTTAATTATCCCTGACGGGAGACTCCCGGCTATTAGCTTCGCTGCAGCCCGAGAGTCCGGACGACTGCAACTATCGATGCGATGCGATGACTAGAGGAATCGTAGATCTTCTCAGATGACCATTTCTTATCATTGACGACTCCGACAGCAGGGAAGTAGAACGGTACTCCCAATTCGAGCTCTCCCGGCTCGCGGCTCCAATTTCGACCTTCACGTCGGACCTCTCTCCTCGATCGGTGCTCTCGTCCCGGCGTACATGAAAATTTGTTACACTTAAATTAATAAATATCCTATCTTACCAGCTAGGCCCTGCGGTGTCGCCTCGTGTGAGCCCGAACGAGTCGAAAATTACGGCGCAAAATTTTGCCGCGTTGCATGACCAATCTTGAGACTAAGAATCCCACGAATTCGGTAAAAAACAACACCGACGATGTCCGGCTGTTGGGTATCGCGAAACAATTTTTTGTTAAATAAAATTGAAATTGATACGTCTCGCGAAACTTTTTAAATTCGAGGAAAGATGTTGCGAACTAATGTGTAGCTGAGCGATCACCCATCCGAATACTGACCGTGACCGATCGATGTTTAGATATCTCAGCATCCGCCGAACAGTTATGATCGAAACTGAGCGCGTTGGAAAGCTTGGGCCCGAGTTATATTATAAAAGTATTGTTGAAATTTTGATCTGATCCTTCGTTTCCAAGATATAATCGAAATCGAGATGCAGAAAATTTCGTGTTAACTCACCTCACACCCGTATTTCAGGTTCGCCTCATGATATCTCGGGAACCGCTGGACGATTATGATCGTAATTAGGCGCATTGGAAAGCTTGGCCATTTAAAGCATTGGGTCCGAATTATATGTTAAAAGTGTCCTTGAAAATTCGATGCGATGCTTCGTTGCCGAGATCGAGACGACCGAAAATAATCGCATTAACTCACGCACAATCGAAAATTTTTGGATCGATCGCTGATCACGATCATCATATCTCAGGATCCAACGAATGGTTTTGATCGTAACTAGGCGCGTTGGAAAGCTTGGATAGGCATTTTGTATTAAAAATGTTAAGACCATTTCGATCCGATGCTTTGTTTCCGAGATAATTTAGTGCAAACAATTACTTCCGGCATATTGGAGTATAACTACTTGGTAGCGTCTTCATATCGCTCGTCGCGCAAATTTTTCGCTTCTCGCTTAAATTTTGTTAAGTACTTGGCGTCGAGATGCTTCCGCGTCTCTTGATATATTATAACGTGGCGTTGAGAAACGCTTCGTTATCCTAGGAGACTCGCCCTCCTTCAGAGGAGCCAGAAAGCGGTCCAGCCAACAAGTCTTGAACGGGGGGACCGCGAGCGAGGGAAAATCGAGGAGATTCGTTATGTAGAGCCAATAGAACAGCGACAGCGTGCGAAACCGATAAGCCGAGCCGGTGGGACAAAATTACAATTTAAGAGGCCACAATTAATTCCTTTTAAAAAAATCTGTTTGCGAGCGCCTGAGGGGAGATCGGGAGGAAGTCGTCCGGTCCATCAGGAGAACAGCGGGGTGAAAGTCCACCCCGCCCTCGTCGTTGATCCGGGATCCATCCAGTGGAGAAAAAGCCCAGGGGACTTCCTCGTCACCTACTGCGGCAGGGCGGATTTTGCCCTGTCACCGGAAACCACCGACGCTAGGCGGCTGGGTGGAGTGCATCTGCTATGAAGAGGAAGCTGACCTGCACTGCACCCGATCAGCTGAGAGGCGAGCATGGAGACCCGGGCATCGGCGGCGAGTCCCACCCGCCCAGCTCGAGCGTACTAGTGAGTCGGTGCCGGTAAGGCAGGCCACTGTACGGGCAGCGCCCCCCCCCCCCCCCCCCCCTCGCCCCATCGGGGGTTATTGATGTTTTCCTTGGCTGAGAAGGTGACGGGCGGTTTTGCTGGTGGTGACCGCGTCTGCGACTGGAGCAAGGAAAACGGAAGTGGGCCTGTAGGACGATGGATTTGCGTTTTACATAGCATGAATCCTCCAGTCAAGGTTCACCTTGAACGATAGGTTTTTAGGGGACGTATAAGTCGCTCCCCCTGTGGGAGTGCTACACGAACGAACTCTCTGACGACAACGAAACGACTGACCACCGTTACGGGTTGCCAAGCCTCCGGGCTGGCAGCAAATCGAACGCAGTACAAAATCCAGATTTATCTGGTGGCGTAGCGGACTCGAAAGAGCCGTTGCGTCTCGATTGTTCCCTTCAAAAATGCACGAGACCATATCATGAGCATAATCAATGCGGGGATAGGAGCCGCCTAACGTCAAGACCGCACGTCCACTCTTAGCGGGCTCGGAATCAAGGCACGCGTAACGCTGCCTAATTTCGTCCTATGGAACTCAGAGTGGAGAGACGGTCGACGGAGAAGCGATCCTTCGTAACTGCTTGTGCGTGTCACGAGGATGGTGGCTGGTCGGCGATACTCGGTCGTAGTTTAGGCTGATGCACTGAGAGACGCCGTGCCCAATGCAACGGTCTGGGAAGAATAAGAGCCGTTGTGTTGATCGAACGGCTCTAAGAAATCCACGAGGTCATATCGTGTGCATAATCAATGCGGGGATAGGAACCGCCTAACCTCAAGACCGCACGTCTGCTCTTAGCGGGCTCGGAACCAAGGTATGCGTAACGCTGCCTAATTTCGTCCTGTGGAACTCAGAGTAGAGAGACTGTCGACGGGAAGGCGATCCCTCGTAACTGCTTGTGCGTGCCGGGGTTTGAGTATCCACCGCGATCGGGCTCGCGATCTCTAATGCTATGTCGCATGGTGATCCTGATGCATGTGCTCGCACCGGACGTAAAAACCGACCCGGTCAAGAAGACCTCTGGCAAGTTTCATCCCGGAGTATGCTCTGGGTGCCCGTTCCCAAGAGCATTTTCGCATATGGTTCCCGATGGCGACTTCGGTCGGCAGCGGGCTTGTCCATTGATGGTAAATGCAATGAACGGAGACCGTATATGTGAAACGAACCAGGAGGTTGAGACCGACGAGAAGTGGCGGGCTCTCGCTTTGGTTTACCCCGTGTGGCTACCGAACCACACGTGAGACAAGAACAGTGGCATCGATCACTTGTCAGTTATTGGAGCCATGGGGAGGTGATACATAGATTGTCACCTCTGATTGAGGAAGACTCTAGGGGGTACATTGCATCGCACATGAAAGTAGACTGGATGTTCGTTGCGTATGCTCTTAATGGGCGAGAGACCCTCGGGTCGACATAGAATGACGGTCTGGTGCCAGATTTCTTATACACTATATGTACGGGCAGCCGCGGTCAGCTGCCCGAATCCTGAAACTAGCACCTGCTAGTCTCCCTAGCCGCGTAAGGCTCTCCCCGCACGCCTCACTCCCCGAGTTTAGACTCGTTCGGAAGGGGGGCTGGTCGCGAAACGAGACCGGCACCTGTTGACTGGGCGCGAAGACGAGCAGAGCACCGCATCGAGCGTTCTTTATAATAAGTGCTGACCAAAAAGTCTCGAAGGACCCTTGGGAGTCGCCTTCGCGGGAGCAACATTAAAGTCCGGTGAGTGGAATCTCGTTCTCTTGCTCAACATCAGGATCGTTATTCCGCGAGTATCTCGCTTATCGTTTTAGTAGTAGCAAGCTGGGATCTTGCGAGAGTCGCTTCACGACGGCCTGAAATTTTGTAGAGTCCGACCGACTCGGCTAACGGTCCACAAAATATATATTCTTTTTTTTTGGTTCTTTATTGTTTCGATTGTTGCTTGTTTTGATAGATATTTGATTGATTTGCAATAAGTATTGGAATCGGCACCCGGGGTGCCAATCGTTATATCAGAAAAGGGGGGGGTCCCCCTTCTTTCTTGTTTAATCGAGTGGCGGTGTCTTCTACACCGCCAGAAGGAACGGCGAGCGTCGTGTGACGTTGCCAGACCATATTCGACACTTTTAAAACCTCGAATATTCTTACTCGACAATTAGTATTGTATCTAACATATCTGCTGAAATTATTATATTTTCTGTGTACTGGTGCCGTGGGGTACAGCCAGCGATCTGTTTTTTTCTCTTATCTATCAATTTCCTTATCGATTGCTTTAGATCGCCTTATATACCACTTCTCTTCTGAATAAACAAAACCATTCCCCCATATTTGAATAATAAGCAACGATGTTGTCTTTGGGAGATCGTCCGATCCCCCGTAACCACTCCCGCTTCTACGAGAGTCGTGTGCGCTAGCCGAGCGCGATCCCGACTTGGTTTTTCTCGGGTGAAATAGAAAAACCTGGCGCCTGCGGATAATAAAATGAATTCTGTAAAATTAACCGGGCGTCCATTGTAAGCGTCCCTTAACCCGACCACGTCCCGAGTTGTCGGGAAGTATAAGGGGCGCGTTACAATATATATATATGTATATAGGTATGCGTTTATTTCATGTGTCAGGCAGGCACGCCGGCTCGGACTCGACTGCCAGCTTCTCACGGTGTATACAAATACCAACGTGCACACACTGGTATACAATGCCAGTGTGTACCACACCAACGTGGCCGGCTATAGTACACTCCCTCACACTAAATCTTATTATTATTATTTGTATTATCATTTCTGATTGTGTTCCCTCCACCGAATTGCATCCTTAATTACCCCATTATCTTATGCTATTTACAGATTTTATCTTCCTTAAGCCTAAGACGTTCCGAGCGATGTAGTGCAGGTGCTTGCGGCGATTCGTTTGGTCCCTTGACCTCTCTTAAGATTTTCGCCGTTCTTGCGGGTCTCTCCCCCGCCTTAATAATTTGGTCTAGGTGCCTTTTTCATCTTAGCCCCTCTACTTCTACTAAATACACTATCGCGGATATTTTATTCACGATTTCTGCTTTTACCCAGCGTGGTGCTTGCGAACGATAATCTTTTACCCACACTCTTTCTTTCCTTTCAAATGTCTTTTGTTGATGCCCTCCACTCTGCGCCCTTTGCTTTTTAATTTTTTCTTGGACTCGATCTTTCACGCTTACTTTCAGTAAATCTAACTTCGTACGGAATTCATTCTTCAACATTAAACTCGTCGGCGAAACACCTGTTGTACTGTGCGGTGTTGCTCGGTACTGTTAAACAAATATTGTAACCGCTTCTTCGACTGTGCTTCCCGAACGCACGGAACGCTTGAGACTACGTTTAAACATTTTACCGTATTTTCGGATAATCCATTGCTTTCCGGATGGTATGGCGGCGACAGAGTATGGCGTATGCCATTTTTCTTTACAAAACTTTGAAAAATATCGCTTGTAAATTGTGTACCGTTATCCGTGTGAATGTGCCTCGGCAGTCCGAATCTCGCAAAAGCCTCCAGTAGCTAAACAAGGCCGGCTTCAGAACAAAATGTAAACAACAAAATGGCGGCAGCAATGAAGTTGTCATGGTAACCAAGTGTAAACAAAATGCCGCAGTCGATTGAAACGGCGACGACTGCACCGACGGACGGCGCTCGTCAACGGTTGAGCGGAGCGACTCCTTCCCAACCGACCAACCGACGTCAATGATGCAGCGGTGTGTCGATCGATTCGTTCGCTTTACTCGCCCGTCGATACAGCGGTAAGTTTTCAAATTATTTCTTTCCGCGCGCGGGAATTCGAATTCGACGACACTGTCGTTTTTGTTTCCTCGCTTTATCAGGAGAATACGACGGTGAGGCGTGAAGATTTACATATTCTTTTTTTTAACACATTTCATTCATGAAGAGAGCGACGCACGTGCAGAAGCTTGTGTGTAAAGTATCCGGAGAACATACTGATGCAGCGCGGTATGTCGAATCATTATCGTTTAACTTTTCAATCATTATTATTCATTTGCGATATGTCCATGACGTATCGGGAGAACATTATTCGACAGAAGGTAGATTCCGATACTTGCGTCGAACGCATCACCCCCCCTCCTTTTACGTTTTAACACATGCGTATATTATTGTATGTGATCAAAGATTATTTTTTATCTCAAACCGCACGCTAGCCTAATGAGCGAGAAATGCGGACTCTTATGCAGTTTGAGAAATGTGGTTTCTTATAAATGCGTCGTCCCTTTTTTCTATCCGCACGACTATTTCTTATCTAACATTATGCGATAGTTTGGTGAGAGAGAGCAGTAGTACAGTTTCCTCTCAATGCATTTTCTTTCTCTCTCTCTCACTCTGCGACGGTCTCGCGATAGAGAAATATTATTTTTCATCAGCTGATTTCTTTTATTCATGTTCCAACAGTTCGTTATTCCTCTATTAAGATATTTTTATTCATTATTATAAAAATTACATCGATTGTTGAACAAAGAAGAAGAGAGGTGTGTGTCTTGAAGTTTTGTGAAATTCAAAAGAATGGGGGAGAGACGAATACTACCCACTACCGGTATCAGGATGACCGAAGAGCATTATCAACGTTTGCGACAAATCAAGTGGAATGCGAGACATTTCTCCTGGCACATTCTGATTATCGATCCCTATTCTGATATTCTCATCAATATATGTAGTTGCATAAATCGATTGAGACAAGAAAAAAATGTGCTGTCACTCAATCGATCACTGTCACCGTCACTCATCCGACGCAATGACGTAAGAACGATTGAAGAACTACCACCATTTTATCGCAACTCTGAGATGACTCTCGGCGTCGGCTCCGCATCGATCGACGAGACAACGCCTCCAATGATCGTCATACCCAACTAATCAACGATGAGGAGTGATTTACTTCCGCTGTCACCAATTTCACCGATGATTGACGAGACAACATCTCCAACGATGAGGGGCAATTCACTTCCATCATCATCGACTTTACCAACGATCGACGAGACAATGCATTCAACGATCGTCATACCCAACTATCCAACGATGAGGAGCGATTCACTTCCGTCGTCACCGACTTCGCCGATTTCATCGACGATCGTCTCCGCATCGTCCGACGACATAATACCTCCAACGATCGCTCTGTCCATCAGAAGCGATTTATTTCCATCGTCGCCGACTTCACCGATTTCATCGACGATCGCTTCTCATCGTTCGGTGAGACAATCACCTCCAGCGATGAATTTTTTCTTCCACAAAATTAATGATGCATGCGCCGATGATGGAGGAGGAGGGAGGATGAAGAAAGAAATGTTTCGATTTGATGGTAGTATTTTTTTTATTTCTCTTAGCGCGCACGCGCGTTATAATACATTTTTTTTATTGATTCACGAATTATGAGACGAATCCATTCCCAACCATTTTATATGAACTTTGTTACCCCTTTTGCGCAATACTTTTTCCACCAGATATCCATCTGGCTGCTTCGGCAATAGCAATTCTTGTTCGTAGAATCCACCCTCGATAGCGTCTCCGTTGGCGTCTTGCAGCAAATACGTAATGGGATTGGTTCGTTGAACTCTTGCGATAAGAAAGATTTCCATGGTCCAATTCGGTGTGTAACCTTTGTCGAAGAGATTCTTGTATTTGCTAACGCGTACACGATCGTTGACTCTATACATTGCCGGAGGAGTAGTTTTTATATTGCTGTACACGGTTGTTATATCCGCAGAAGCTCAGTTAGCTACTCTGAGTACTGCGGGAGCTATTAGCTCAAAGGTTTTCGGGATTTATCCAGTAAAGGGTTGAAACCCAAGTGAATTATAATGGTACGATTTATTATATCAATATTAATTACAATAGTTTGTTCAAGATTATTTACCAATAGTTGTGAAGTACACTCTGTACGCTTTTCTTCCTTCCGAAGAGAGTATGTATTTTACGGTGCAACTAACTAACCGTAACGTTGTTCAGATTCAAATCAGACTGTCGAGGGTCTGCTCGTGGTCCTTTATATAGAAGTAAGAGCAGGCATGTCAGCTTAATTTTGACAGTGTCAGCTATTTCGTAATGTTTAAACAATTATTGATTCTGGGTTGCCTGTCCGGTTCTCTGTTTCCCAATAGCTGACTCGACTAATTAATTATTCGGCTATTCTTAAACGCTATGACGTCGGTTACTTCCGTATTTCGCAACGAGGCATCGCGCGCTCGTTGCCTACCGCGATTATTGGGTAAGCGCATTCCTCAAATAATCGGGCGTTGACCCGGGGTACAACACGGTCGACAGAAGTTTTTTTGTATCCTTCGACGTCACATCCATGGGACGCATACCGATCGTGCGATGTACTCAACCATTGTATTCCAACACTAGTTTCGACAGTATCTTCAACCATGGATAATTACCATTCAGTGTGAAAGTTTTCCACATTTTATTCTTCAACGTTCTGTTCCAACGTTCGATGATCGAAGCTTTCATTACACTGTACGTTGAATAATGATTGATATCGTGTTTCTTAACGAGCTCTTGAAACTCTCTGTTGTAAAATTCTTTGCCATCGTCACCCTGTACATTTTTTGGTTTATGCACCTTCCGCCCGCTCTCATTGATTATTATTTTTCGAAAGGATGTCGCAACGTCGTGTCCACTTTTGGATTTCAACGGTTCGGCCCATGCATATTTTGAGAATGCATCGATGACTGTGAGAATGTATCGATATCCACCGTTTTCTTGAGAATATTTTTGCATATCAACCAGATCAGCTTGCCACAGATCATCATAACCGCGTATTATCACTCGCCTGCGCGGAAAGTTTTTTCTCGCCGACGCATGCAACTCCTCAACCAATTTAATTTCTTCTTTGCTGGCCATTATCTCTTCGTTGCATCGCTGACGATCTCTCACCCTATTCTGTCTCTCTCAATTCTTTACTCTTCATATTATATATCAATTATGCATTCTCATCGTTGTCATTTTTTTTCTTAATAGGTGACTATTGATTCAGTGCATTATTCTTTTTCGGGATTGTAGCTTCGGACGATGATTTAATATCTTCGATGCTCTTTCTCAATGGCTCCAATTTTTCATCCACGTGTCTCATCGTTATCTCCATGGAATTTTTTAAATCTTGATAAATTGGTTCGATCAATTCAACCTTCATTCGATCATTTTTTTTGGCGTCTCTTCGTCGATTAGATTTTTCAACTCCACCATTCCCACGTCGATAATTTTCTTAAGATCATCCTCGATACTAGTCACGGCATGTTCGACGATCGCGAGCCGCGTCTCAAATTTTCCAAATATCTTTTCGGATTCTTTGCGATTCTCCCACAACACTCGTCGATATATTTCTTGTTGACCGCGTCACTCGTCGCGGTCGGATCAGCGAGAAGCGCCATCTTGGTGTTTCCGGCATCATACGCTGGATCTTCATCATTCCATCTGAGGGCCTCGTACGTTCTTTTCGTGACAACTCGCTGATTTGATTCGCTGCTGTCGCCAAACTTATTGATGAACATCTTTGAGTCGAAGATACGATCGTCGCAATTATCTCGCGAGAGTGTGATGTTTCCATCGATGTAGTGTAATGTTTTATAAGATTATTCCATTCTCACGCAACTCCTCGATGATCGACATTATCTCATTGTCGTGACCCGTGTAACGGCCGCAGCCTAACTATTTAACCTTTTAACTTTAATATTCATTCGAGAGTATCGATACGGAGCATTTCCGTTCGATGCGCTCTTCAAAGAAGCCTTTAAGGCTATCGCGCATCCGGCCCGCCGTGAGCGACCACTTATCAAGTAGTCGCTCACGGCGGTCTTGTAGAGAAGTAAACATCACAGAGACTTTATTCCTTTGTAACATCAAGCGCGAAGCCCTCAGCTTCACGCCCGCTTCAATCAGTTCAGCTCCGACCGACACCGCGAACGGTACACTCTCTCCGAACAATTACACTCTCCGACTAATAAAACACTTGCATATTTTTCAAATCATCTTCAACTCGATTTATTTAACGCAGTGCCCGACCCATCGATCATCCGTCACACCCGTGTGCCCCGCATTTTTCGACGATACGACGTTTAGATCTTTCCAATAGACATAATCGATGGATGTGTTCGTCGCGGCGCTCATTTCCTTGGGAAGGGTGCCACTCCCTCCCCCTCCTCCTCTCTTTGACGAAGATACGACACCCGTCTTTTGATGATACTGTTGTGTAAACAGAGGTGCGATTATATATTTATATTTATGTCCTTTGTTTCCCATAACTTGTTTTTCCGACGAATAATCTCGCCGATGAGCCTTCGTCGAGAGCAATATTGTTTTGTACTTTTTACAATCTTCATCGACGACGATCTCCCTATTGGGATTTTTCATGAATATTAGCTGGTCGGCGAATGAATATCATATTAAAGATACCTTTCGTTCCCCTGTAATTCGTTCCGTTTATTATGATATTGTCAAAATCGGTGCGGTGGCCTAGTGGTTAGCGTGCTTGCCTCAAGACCAGAGCACTGGCAGGTCGCGGGTTCGAAACCCGGTGCCGTCGCTTAGTCGAAAAATAAAAATATGGTCGAGACAAAGCCAGATATATATACGAGTCATCTGCACGTACCTGTACGTGTATACGTCACGTATGTATAGCTGTAGTCCATGTTTACATTCGCGGCTTCAGCATGACGTAGCTCCGGCGCCGTGAAGCGAACTTGGGACCGACCGTATCGGCATATGGTTTTCCGCAGTTTTTCTATGCCCGTGGTAAATATACCATGGCAAATGCGATACGGTGGGGAAAGACGGATGCATCCGCACTTTGGGGGGACTGGCTCGCAGGAGAAATGCTTCGGATGACGAATAATTAAATAATAATGTAAGGAAAGCCGGGCCGACCTACTATAAGACCCTAAAAGTTGGAGTCTTGATAAGGTGGGAAAATGCAAAAAAAAAAATGATATTGTCAGCGTTATCGATTTCAAGTATCGAGTCTCCGATCATAATTTTATCATTTTTGAGATAAACACCATCATTATTACCAATGAGACGATCAGCATCCTTCCCAAAGAACAGTGCAAGATATTTTCGCGACAACGGGCCGAATTGTTCAGTCATCGTTCGCTCCATTTCACTCGTTGGATTTTCCATGATATCGCGAATCGATTTTTCACTTGCCGTATCGGTATCATCGTTGTTGCTATTCTCAACCGATGATAACGTCTGTGTCATGAAAGATGATTATAGAGATGATCTCGGCGATAGTGCCGACGGTGATTATACAGGTTGTAACAGGAGCAAATGCCTTTTACAATAATTTTCCCGTATTTGCGCACCTCCTTAAGAGGAACGGGCGCTCAAACGGAAGGATTCGTGGACTCGAGCGTCTAGGAATTATGGGTTGGTGTGTCAGAGACGTTTTTATATGCCAAAGTAATGAATTTTATTTGTAAATTGACACGTTCTCATATAATTACAGGTTTTTCTCTTTCTGGAATGATTGCGTTCCTTTATTATCGTTCCAACAATTTATTTTCATTGGTAACCAGATGAGTGTAAATCGATTATTCCAATACTCGAATCTTTTTCCTCTTTATTTTGCATAAATTACGTGCTTGAAGTTAGAGTATTAATTGGCCGATTTTTATTCGCGCGTATACCGCACTGCGCATGCGCGGGTGGCTTCTCGATCGTCGCTTGATTCGGCTGGTCGTCGCGCTCGGCTGTGCTTGCTCTGACGTCACGACTCGGCGATTGACGGTGACATCTCGCTCACCTCGCGAATTGCAATTGGTGTTTACTTACAACAGGGACGTTTTTACCTTAAAATGATGGTATATGCGTCTTCAGGAGCTGTGAACCTTTCCCCGAGTATGCCTTTTGTTGTCCTTGGAGTTATCGGCTTATCCCGTGGTATTCGGGACCTTTCTGACGGTCACTTGGGTCACTTTACCAGTCCTGCTCACTGTCACTTTTAGCCGCTCCGGTCACTTGTGGATGTCATGCGGTCCCGTTCACTCGTTCGGTTATAACTTCGAGTTCAGCACAATTGTTCTAAATCCGAGATGGCACGTTTTTTTTTGTTTTTATAAGTTCGAAACGGCTCAATTTTCTAAGTTCGAAACGGCACACTTTTCACAAGTCCGCCTCGGCACAGGCTTTATGAGTCCGAAACGGCGCAATTTCTACAAGTCCAAATCGGCACACCGTTTATAAGTTTGAAACGGCACGATTTTTATACGTCGGAAACGGCACCAATTTTAGAAGTCCGGATCGGCACGACTTTTATAAGTTCACTGGCCGCGATAGTTTATAAGTCCTTTTTCACAAAGTTTATAAGTCCTTTTTCGTCACCAATCTTATCCGTTCACTTTTGCACGGAAGTTCATAAGTCCCGTTTTCACAAAGTTTATAAGTCCCAATCGCACGGATTTTATAAGTCCTTTCCGCACGATTCCACTTTTCTTTCACTTATTTCACTGGGCACTTTTACTTTTCACTGTTCCCTGGTAATCCTGGAGAGTTGCCGCTGGTAAGGTAGATTCAATACTTCTTGATCGACTGCCGAAATCGCCGTCCTTTATACCCCGATTTTGGACTCCCACTCCGTCGGTTTGGCAGATTTCTGGCGGGCTCGCGTCTGCGTGCGATCGGCCGATTGTTCATTTTATGATTGGTTCTCCGCGGGAAGCTCCCCTCGCCCTCCAATACCGTGTCGGTATTGCTGTGACGAGCATCCGGTGTTACCTTCCGAGCTAATGATACCCTCGGTCGGTGCCGTGTGCAGCTCGTCGTGTCGTTATTTTCGTCCAATCAGCCAGGCCGATTTTCCCTCGTTTTCACCTTTCTGCGACCTTGAGCGTGCTTCTGCATTGATTCCGCAGCACAGCGCCGCTGTACTTCCGCAGCCTTGCTGGTGCTGGTGATTGCGCGTGCGTGTCGGTCGACATCGATCGTGCCGCCGCTTGATCCCGTCGGATGGCGCCACTGGTCTCTCAGCGGGCTTGTCCGACGGCTACAGTCTTCCCGGCTGACAGGATCTCCCGGGCTCTCACGGTGTGACGTCACCGGGGCCACACGGGAGATTTTGTTATGTAGGGGAGTTACATTCTCCCCCACATGACTGGGGAAGCTCGGCTCGAGCTTCTCCAGTCATGTTTCTCTTTTATTTTTATTTATTTTTATTTTACCTTTAGTTTATTTATTTTTTTTTTTTTTTTTTTTTTTCTATCTTACTTCTGTACGAATAAAAAAAATGCTGCCTGGATCTATTTTTTTTTTTTTTTTTAATTGTATTTGTCCGGTAAACCGGTAAACGGTGTAAACCGGACACCCGGTTTGTTTGTGTGTTTGTGTTTTTTTTTTTTTTTTTTTTTTTATAAATTTATTTCCATGTTTTCTTCCTCGTCGTCGTCCGTCCTGTCATCACTGCCGTACCCTTCGTCGCTGTCGTGTCCTTCCTCCCATTCTTCCCATTCGTCGTCGTCTTGCTCGTTCCCGTCGTCCTCCTCCTCCATATCTACGTCCTCGTCCTCTCTCTCCTCCTCGACTCTCTCCGGCCGCTCGCAGAGCCGGCCGCCGTCCTCTCCCCAGTCGAATTGCCTGGGATTTGGACCCCATTGTGCCTGTCCGGTTCTGAGGAGGTGATCCCGGAGCGGCTCTTCGTCGTTTCCGGGCGACTCCAACGCCACCCAGATTGCGTCGGTGCCCGTCTCCCGGTCCATCACGTGCAGGTCCCAGTACTCATACTCCAGGCGGTCCCTGACGTATTGGATGGTGGCGGGAGACCATGGGTCCTCTCCCATTGGCCGGGTGGCGTGGAGTCCACAGGCAATCGCCTGGAATCCGACGCTCCGGTGTTCCCAGGGGACGGTGAACATTTTCCCAGGTCTGGCATTGAGCTCCAGGGCCCAATCGCCCAGCCAGACCGGGATGTCACCGTCCTGGTCTCGTCCTCCCGTCACCACCCCCCGGTAGAACCGCCGAATGTGTCGGACGTACACCGGAGCTCCCGGGTACACGTCCTCCTCTCCCACAGCGCGTACCTCTGGGTGGTCGGTGGTGGTGTTGGCGTAGTAGGCGAGGAGTGCCCTCTTTCCCTCCGGGTCCGGCAAGTGTATGTAAAACCGGCTGGGGGTGGCGACCGTGAGGACCTCGACTCCTGCGTATCTACCCTCCAAGTTCCGGGCCGGGAAGTTTCGGAACGTGTTCATATTTTTTTCTTTTCTGTTTGGGATTGAATATCATCCCTTTTTATTGCTTTCCTTTATTTTGTCTTATTTTGAATTTATTTTATCCTATTTTAATTTATTTTTATTTTGTCTTATTTTAATTTATCTTATCCTATTTTATTTTAATTGATTTTTATTCTATTTTATCTTAATTTGTTTTATCCTATTTTAATTTATTTTTATTTTATCTTAATTTATTTTATCTTCTTACCCCTTTCCTACTTCTTTCCTCTGTCTATCTTTTCTCTTCTTCACTTTCGGATTGCCTGTCTCTACTGCTGGTCGCTTTACTAATATCGGACTCTCTCGATAATTCGGCTCGATAGGCCGTGAAATCTTAATTCTGTTCCCTTCCCCCTTTTTCTTATCTTGGCGAATTTTCGCCTGTTCGGGAATAGTCCCGTTATGTTTGTGGAGCCGGGATTCTATTGTCCCGAGGTGGCCCTGAGTTTCGGAGGCATATTCGTTATTTCGTAGATTTCTGCTGGTCATTTGCGTTGCCGCGAGCTTCTCGGTTCTCGGGATTGTTTGTTGTGGTTCTCCGAATTCTTCGCCCTTGGATCCTTCGCCGTCTGTGGTTGCTATCAAAAGGGGGGGGTTTTCTCGCGCTCGGCTGTTCGAAAGCTCGTGCGGGCGTCGCGCTGTCTCGATGTCTCGGACACGGTGGGATGGCGCGCTCTTCCTTATCGATTCCTCGCTTCTCGATCTTTGCTGCCGGTTATCGTGGTCGGTCACAGCGGTTCCTTGTTCTTCTTTCCGCGAGTGGTATCTTCTCGCTATCTTATTCTATTCTTAATCTTTATTTGTGTCGTTATGTTTATTTTCTTTTGATTTTGATTTTCATGTGTGTTTTTATTTTCTTTCTACAATTATTATTTTATTTATCTCCTACTTAACCCTTATCCTATTCTTGTCTTCTTTTATTTTTATTTTTATTTTTATTTTTATTTTTATTTTTATTTTTATTTTTATTTTTATTTTTATTTTTATTTTTGTTTTTGTTTTTATTTTTATTTTTATTTTTATTTTTATTTTTATTTTTGTTTTTATTTTTATTTTTATTTTCTTTACGGTTACTCTTTCCATTGCTTTAATCCTTATTCTCTGCTTACCATTCAGCCTTTCTCTTCCTTTCTGTTCTTAGTTTTCTTCCTTTGGTTTTAATTCCCCAACTTTCTTTATCCCTATCCTACTTCTAATCTTATCCTGTCCTAATTATTATTCTATCTCGATTTTTGTTTTTCTTGTCTATTTATTTTCCTCTTCTGAGTCGTCCGGATCTTTCCCGTTTCTCTTGCTTCGGTACTTCTTCAGTAGGCTCGAGTGGAACTTGCCTCGTTCTCGGTGAGTGTCAGGTTCTTCGAGCAGATACGTTGCCAGTCCCACGCATGCTTTTATCCGGTACGGACCCTCGTAAAGGGGCATGAACTTCGCGGTGACCTTGTCCATTTGGTGCGAGACGTTTAAAGCCTTGACCAAGACGAGTTCTCCCTCGGTATACGTCGTCATTCGATGGCATTCGTCGAATTTTTCGGCCCTTCTTCTTCCCTTCCGGAGGATTCTTAACTGGACTTCCTCGAGCTTTTTCGTGTAGTCTTCTATTTCGGCTATTTTTCCTCGTAAGGCCGGAATCCAGTTTTTCCAGGGGCGATGTGGTTTCTTTTTTGTTTGTAATTCCGTCGGAGTGTACTCGGTGGTGTCGTGTGGCGTCTCATTAATACAGTCTTGTATTATTGGTACCCATCTGGCCCATGCTGTGTGGCGATCGGTTAGGAAGGTCCGGAAAAATCTTCCGAGCTCTCGGTTTACCCTCTCGACGATATTTCCTTGTGGGTGTCGAATAGACGAGAATACTCCGTGGATGTTTTCATCTTCCAACCATTTTTTCCATGCCTTGGCCGTGAATTGCGTGCCATGGTCGAATTGGATCCTTCTGGGTTTGCCGTATTTCGGGATATAGTCCTCGCTGAGCTTCTTTATGACCGTCTTGGTGTTCGCCGTGCGCATCGGGTATAGGACGACAAATTTCGTGAACGCGTCCAGGGTTACTAGGATGTGCCGAACTCTCCCTGTGGACGTCGGGAGTGGGCCAAAGAAGTCGATCGATATTAGATCTCCCGGTCCGTCGGGCACAATCGTCTGCATATTCGCATAACTAGTTTGGACCGCGCATTTCGTTCGCTGACAGGAGTCGCATGTGGCGAGCTGGTGCCTTATGCTTTTCGCAAATCGGGGATACGCGAAGTCTTCATTCAGCATCTGAAAAACCTTGTTCGCTCCGATATGTCCATACATCTCGTGGCATTCCTCGACCAGTATTTCTTTTATCTCTTCCGGCAAGGTTATTTTCCATTGGCCGGTTTTCGCGGCTTTTTGTAGTACTCCTTCCTGAAGTCGATAATTTTTCGGATGGTTAAGCGTCTCCTTTTCATCCTCGAGTAGATTTATAATGGCGTTGAGATCTTCCTGGTTCCGCTGCATCATACCAATTTGTCGCATCTTTTGCGACAGCGACTTCGACGGTTTTTGCGCGAGGGCTGCGATAACGATTTTTCCCGGCAGTGTTCCATCGGGCTCGTACGTGTGATCGCGGAGTCGGCTTAGCGTGTCTGCTACTTGGTTCGATCTTCCCGGTCGGTGTTCTACCGTTAGATCATATCCTTGTAGCAGCAATGCCCATCTCAACAATCGGTCACTTGTAAATCTGCACGTTTTCAGAAATGTCAAGGCCTTATGGTCGGTTATTATTGTTATCTTCGCTCCTTTAAGATAACTTTGGAATTTTTGCAGCGCCCACACGATGGCGAGTAATTCTTTTTCCGACGTGGTGTACCCGACTTCCGCCCCCTTAAGTGTACGACTGGCGAATGAGATCACTCCGACTTCCCCATCTTCGTCGGTTTGAGACAATGTCGCGCCCAGCGCGTAGTCACTCGCGTCCGTCGTCAGTGTATATGGCTTCTTTACGTCGGGATGTTCGAGGATCACTGACTCGCAAAACAGTTGTTTTATTCTTCCGAATGCCGCTTTGTGGTTGTCAGTCCATTTCCAACTCGTCCCTTTTCTCAATAGTTCCAACAGCGGAATAGTCTCTTCGGCGTGTTTGCTTGTAAACTTAGTATAAAAATTTACCAGTCCGAGAAAACCCCGCAGCTGCTTTACGTTTCTGGGACGTGGAAATTCTTTGATCGACTTAATCTTGTCGGGCTGCGGCAGTATTCCTCTGGTCGTTACGACATGTCCGAGAAAATTTACCTCTTCTCGGAAGAAATGCGATTTTTCCATCTTGAGAGTCATTCCATGTTCTCGTATTCTCAAGAATAATTGTCGGAGATGTTGCAGGTGTTGTTGGGCATTCCCCGACACTACCAATAGATCATCCACGAAATTTACTATAAAATCTCCGGTGTTGCGAAGGACGATGTCTAGTCCTCGAACCAGCGCCGCGGTACTCGTTTTTAGCCCGAATGGCGTAACCGTAAACTCATAGCATTTATTTTCGTGTCGAAAAGCCGTGTATTTCCGTGAATCAGGGTGTAACGGGATCTGCCAGAAACTGCTGGTTAGATCCAAGGTCGACATGACCTTTGCGCCTCCGCATTTCTGGAAAACCTCTTCGGTTGGTAACGCGGAGTCATAATCTCCTTCGAGGTGTTCATTTAATAGCCGTGCATCCAGACACAACCTGACGTCTCCGTTGGTTTTGATAACGGTCACTAAAGGGTTAATGTAGGTACTCGTTGACCTTTGAATAACCCCTTGAGCGAGCATTTTGTTGATTTCATCCGTTACCTTTCCGCGGTACGCCATTGGAACGGGGTATGAGCGAGATACGAAGGGTTTTTCGTCCTTAAGGACGAGCCGGTGCTCATATGCTTGCATCCGCCCCGGTCGTTTACGAAATACGTCTCGATATTCATACACCAATTCCTTGAAGCGTCGCTGAATCTCGACGTCGACGTCGGTGCATTCTCGGAGCTTCTCATCGACTTCGGCTTCCCGGAGACATTCTGAGCTGGGATCTTGTATTTGTCCGCTCATCACATGTTTCGTGACCGTTTCTCCCGGTTCTTCTTCCTCCACCGTGCCTTCGGCTCGCGCGAGCATCGCTCTACTCTCCCCCATTTCTTCGTCGCCTTCGGTTATATTACACCGGTTCTCCTCCATCTGCCAGTAGCCTCCTACGAGGCGTCCGACGATTTTATCCCGCACCTTTATGACTCTCCTGTGCGTGTCGACGTAAACCCCGAGTTTGTCCATTCCGTCGATGCCAAGAAGCACGGATCTTTGCAGTTTCGGTACGACCAACAGCGTTACGTCTCCCTCTGAGTCGTACACCTTTGCTGTGGCCATTACTTGCTGTTTGATCCGTCCCGAACCTCCTCCGAACGCACCCACCACATTTATCGATATCACCGGTAGTGTTGGACAATTTCGAAAGGCTTCCAGATTCTGTACGTAGAATTCTTCGGAGATACACGAAACCTCGCTCCCACTATCGACTAACGCACTGGCCAATGCTCCCTCGAGACCGATCGGCACCTCGGGGCACATTGGGCGCGTTTCGTCATAGGTCACGCCCTCTCCTGGCCGTGGCATATCGAGGAGATAGTCCTGAGGGCTTTCGAAAATCGTTTGGACCCTTTTTTCGGTCCTTTTGGGAATCGCTCCTTGTCCGATGGCGATGACTTTTTTGTCCTTCGTCGTCATTGGCACCGAAACCGATGCGGGCCCGACTTGGGGTAGACCATCCCTCCTCCTTTCCTCCACGGCACCGATCTCTTCTTGATCTCGTCCGACCTTCTTCCCCCCTTCTATAGGCTTGGTCTCTCCCCCATTCTTCGGTAACCCTTCTCGTTCTTCCAATGATTCGGCATAACAGGTTGTCATCGTCTCGTAGTTCGTCGCTTCTTCTCTCGAATTTCTTGCTGCCTCTCTTTCTCTCTCTCTTTTCTCTTGTCGTTTCTGCCAATATTCGTCCTTTCGCCTTTTTCTTTCTTCCGCTTTCCTCTCTTTTTCTTCCATTATTTTCTTCTCCTCTTCCCTCTTTTCTTCATCTCGTTTCTTCTTTTCTTCTTCGTGTTTCTTCTTCTCTTCTTTCTTCTTCTTTTCTTCTTCTTGTTTCTTCTTTTCTTCTTTTTTTTGCGCTGCCGTTGCGTCTCGTGGTTTCTCTGCATGCCTTACGGACGCAACGTTTACGCGTTTCCCTGGTTCGTGGTCGTGAAGTTCGCATTAACGCTTTGTCCCTGCTGCATCGCTTGTGCCGGTGTTGGTGGAGGCGACATGGGGTAGACTGGTGGCGGGACCGAAAAATTTGGTGTTGTGACCGCCCCTGGTGGTCCTTGCCACTGATTATGATTTTGCGGCGGTACCTGGGATGGGCCATACTGGGCAGTTTGCCACTGGCCTTGCATTCCCCCTCGTTGCTGCCACGGGCGCTGTCCTCCCCCATTTCCTCGCCCGTTTCCTCGCTGTGGCCCGTATCCACCTCCGTTCGATCGATCATTGCCGCGGCTCGCGTTAATCGTGCCCCCGAGATCGTTGCTTTCGAGCAGCTCGATTAATTCACTCACCTTACTGACGTTTCGGACAAGAATCGCCGTCCTTATGTTTTCGTCAAAGTGTTTTGCGAGCCGTCGGATCGTCTCTTGATCGCTGATCGGTTCACTTAGATCGCGAACGTTTCCGATGACCCGAGTCGCGTACTCTGCCTTCGTGAGGCGTTGCCCTTCGACAAAATAAGTTCCATACTCGAGGTGACGCTTTACTTTGTCTTGTAGTTCGCGTCCCCAGTATCGTGCACGGAAAGCTGCCTCGAATTGTGCAATGTTCGTGATCTCGGGTGCCACCAAGTGCCACCAATCCCTTGCCGTCTCAATCATAGCCTCTCCTATCATGCATCGGAACTCAGGGCCTTCCGGCTCGATGGCGCTAAAATGATCCCGAAGCGTTTTTAGATACTGCATCGGGCGTTCGACGCCATCGCCCCTAAACATCGGGAGCTTTTTCGACGCAACGTATGCCTTACTGGCGTTCAGGCCGCAGAACGTTGTGTTCCCGAGCATGGTTTGGGACAAACCTGCTTGCGCCCTCTCCGCATATTCCCGGATTCTTCGGGCGTTTTCCTCGGCCTTCCGCAGCGCCTGCGTCGATTGACCCGTTACTTGTTCGAGTTTCCCGATCATGTCCACGATAGTGATGTCTTGTGCTGCGAGTCGGTCTCGAACCAGATCGTTCGTCGGCTCTTGTTCATCCCTTATAATTTTGCGCATGTTTTCCACTTTCCTATCGGTATACTGTTCGACGTCCTGTGCCACCTCCGTTAAAGCGTTGAGCATTTCTCTTTTTATTTCAGTACCCCGAGCAACGCACGCCCTTTCTTGACTTTTTTGCGTCCCCTTGAGTTCCGCAAACTCTTTTTTATTGTCAGCGGCCATGTTCATGAGGAGTTTAACCACATCCTCGAGTTTAGCCGCGCCGTCTCCGTTTCCTCCATCCTCCTCCGTCCTTCTCGTCTCTTCCGTCGGGTTTTCCCTCCGATCGTTTTGATTCGGTGGGGTATCGCCGCTCTGGTGCGGTATCAGTGACATTCGGTTCAGTCCCTCCTGGTTCCGGATCCCTACGTGTCCGAGCATGTGGTCGGCGGTGGTCGACTCCCAATTCATGGTTAAATTGGTCGCGTTGGCGTCGATAATACTTCTTTCGGAGTCGGAATCCTCGACCGCCGACGTGCGAGTATTATCTATGCCGACGATGGCCGCTCCTGCGGAGTTGCGGCGCCTTCTTTCCCTGTCTCGCAGTTGTCGGCGAGTCCGGTGAATCTCCTCTTCACCTTCCATCAGTTCGAGCTCCCGGAGTTCTTGACCGACCGATTTTACCGACATTGTTCTAAATTAATTTGTCCGATTTCAATCCGAATCGCTCCTCTGACACAACCAATTCCGTTTTGCTCGAGCCCCACGTTGGGCGCCAAATGTAACAGGAGCAAATGCCTTTTACAATAATTTTCCCGTATTTGCGCACCTCCTTAAGAGGAACGGGCGCTCAAACGGAAGGATTCGTGGACTCGAGCGTCTAGGAATTATGGGTTGGTGTGTCAGAGACGTTTTTATATGCCAAAGTAATGAATTTTATTTGTAAATTGACACGTTCTCATATAATTACAGGTTTTTCTCTTTCTGGAATGATTGCGTTCCTTTATTATCGTTCCAACAATTTATTTTCATTGGTAACCAGATGAGTGTAAATCGATTATTCCAATACTCGAATCTTTTTCCTCTTTATTTTGCATAAATTACGTGCTTGAAGTTAGAGTATTAATTGGCCGATTTTTATTCGCGCGTATACCGCACTGCGCATGCGCGGGTGGCTTCTCGATCGTCGCTTGATTCGGCTGGTCGTCGCGCTCGGCTGTGCTTGCTCTGACGTCACGACTCGGCGATTGACGGTGACAGCTCGCTCACCTCGCGAATTGCAATTGGTGTTTACTTACAACAGGGACGTTTTTACCTTAAAATGATGGTATATGCGTCTTCAGGAGCTGTGAACCTTTCCCCGAGTATGCCTTTTGTTGTCCTTGGAGTTATCGGCTTATCCCGTGGTATTCGGGACCTTTCTGACGGTCACTTGGGTCACTTTACCAGTCCTGCTCACTGTCACTTTTAGCCGCTCCGGTCACTTGTGGATGTCATGCGGTCCCGTTCACTCGTTCGGTTATAACTTCGAGTTCAGCACAATTGTTCTAAATCCGAGATGGCACGTTTTTTTTTGTTTTTATAAGTTCGAAACGGCTCAATTTTCTAAGTTCGAAACGGCACACTTTTCACAAGTCCGCCTCGGCACAGGCTTTATGAGTCCGAAACGGCGCAATTTCTACAAGTCCAAATCGGCACACCGTTTATAAGTTTGAAACGGCACGATTTTTATACGTCGGAAACGGCACCAATTTTAGAAGTCCGGATCGGCACGACTTTTATAAGTTCACTGGCCGCGATAGTTTATAAGTCCTTTTTCACAAAGTTTATAAGTCCTTTTTCGTCACCAATCTTATCCGTTCACTTTTGCACGGAAGTTCATAAGTCCCGTTTTCACAAAGTTTATAAGTCCCAATCGCACGGATTTTATAAGTCCTTTCCGCACGATTCCACTTTTCTTTCACTTATTTCACTGGGCACTTTTACTTTTCACTGTTCCCTGGTAATCCTGGAGAGTTGCCGCTGGTAAGGTAGATTCAATACTTCTTGATCGACTGCCGAAATCGCCGTCCTTTATACCCCGATTTTGGACTCCCACTCCGTCGGTTTGGCAGATTTCTGGCGGGCTCGCGTCTGCGTGCGATCGGCCGATTGTTCATTTTATGATTGGTTCTCCGCGGGAAGCTCCCCTCGCCCTCCAATACCGTGTCGGTATTGCTGTGACGAGCATCCGGTGTTACCTTCCGAGCTAATGATACCCTCGGTCGGTGCCGTGTGCAGCTCGTCGTGTCGTTATTTTCGTCCAATCAGCCAGGCCGATTTTCCCTCGTTTTCACCTTTCTGCGACCTTGAGCGTGCTTCTGCATTGATTCCGCAGCACAGCGCCGCTGTACTTCCGCAGCCTTGCTGGTGCTGGTGATTGCGCGTGCGTGTCGGTCGACATCGATCGTGCCGCCGCTTGATCCCGTCGGATGGCGCCACTGGTCTCTCAGCGGGCTTGTCCGACGGCTACAGTCTTCCCGGCTGACAGGATCTCCCGGGCTCTCACGGTGTGACGTCACCGGGGCCACACGGGAGATTTTGTTATGTAGGGGAGTTACAAGGTGTGCTAGTCTTCTTCGGACGTTGTAGCCGTCGTTGTCTTTTAAATTTTGGCTCATTAATATTTTTCTTCTCACTATCGTTCGAGTCGTCATCATCATCGTCATCGTCCTTTTCCTGTTTTTTTTTACCGTTTTATCAATTTCCCTCTTCATAAGTTTTTGTTTCTTCACAATTATATTCTCCTGAACCAATTGATGCAAGGGTTCGACTATCGGCCTGTACGATTCTTCCAACAATTCTTGCTTCTCCATTTTTCCAAATTTCAGAGCTTTGTGCCTCTTCCTCACACTGTCACTCGTTTTTACAATTTTTTCAAGAATTTCTTTGTTTTTCCCAGAGATGATATCACCTTTTCGAGCGGCAATGGTGGCGGTTGCAGCCATTCTCCGCACAACACACCGTTCTCAATGAATAAAAATGTGATGTACGAGACAACCTCATCGATTCACGAACGATCGACGACTGATGCTTTCATTCAGACTACCGCAAACTCATTAAATCCTCTTCGATATCGACCGTTGTGTATCGCGCTATCTTTATCGTTTTCAAGAAATCCATAAGGTTGTTTCCAACAGGCGGAGCACAGTTCCATAAATTCCTCGTAACTCATATCGGTGATCACGCGATCATCGTAAATGTGTCGCAGATTCATACCATCCTGTTTAAAAGCGATGATAAAATTAGCATTGTCGCGAATCAAGTGTTTTGGAATTTTAGCATACGTTTGACACAGATAAAAACTATTGATGTCGAAGTGTCTACCCATAGCGAAATATTCTCTTATCGTATTTTGTTTATCACATGCCACGTCATCGAAAATGAAGATCGAATTGGGCATTGCTTCGTCCGGTCGAATCACTTCACTGTTGTTCGAAAATGTCTGATATACGATATCCTCGCTGAGTAGTTTTAAAATATTTTCCAAACAACGATATTTCGCTTGCTGCAACGATTTTGAATAGACGTATACGTTCTCGAATCGCACACCATTCGAACTCTCGATCAAGCTCACGAGCAGATTAGTTTTACCACAATTCGATGGACCGCACACGATTGAGCGTATCGTGTTCGGTAAGAGTGCTCCGTGTCGGCGATTTTTTTTCCTCTTTTCAAACATTTCTCTCCTCTTGTTGTACACCACTCTGATCGACGTCGGCTGTCTCACGAAACGCATGACGACGGTGTCGCGACTGATGATCGATGACGCCGATAAAGAAAATAATTCACATTTTTCTATACTTTTGATGATTTTATAAAATTATCGAAGGCGCGAGGTCCTGAGGTATTTATCGCCGATACGATGTCTCGAATTGCATCTATTTTGTACCTCACCCTCTCTGGAAGGAATAATTTCATTATTTTGAGATAACTTCATTGGTGAAAATTATCATTCACACCATCCCCACCACTTCATTGATAAAAATTATAATACGCACCATCCACCTGAATATATTGACATCATCCGATTTGAAAATATTGTTATCGATCAGCTTGGGAAAGAGTGTTTAAATATTAATTCTCGCTGCGATAATATTGCACGCAAAATCGATTATCTGACGTACGCGTTGTTGCGTTCGTCCAGTTTTCACAATTATTTTTTCTTTTTATTCGCTGGATATGCCCAGAACGTAATGATGGAGAGGTTGTGGAACGGTGGACGCGAGCGAGCGATAAAGCTGCGGTTCGTCGTTCATCCTTATATTTCCTCTTCAACACTTTCTTTCGCACCGTAACATCGCAGTCTTCGTTGTCGTCGTCGATAAATAATTAGAGACTCTTCCGAGCGTCGTTCGACGTTAACCGCCACGACCACATCATTTTTCTTCCTGCTGCTGCTGCTGCGCAAAAGAGAGAAATAAATACTAGAGATATTAGTATTTATTTTTCTTGTTTCTTTGACTTCTCCGTCATATCTTTTTCCCTCTCTCTTTGCTCTGAAAATAATAAAATCTCTGTTGGAAACAATTGTATTTTTAATTCGTGAAAGACGGCTCGACTCTGCAACATCGCTCCGCGCACCTCACTCCGTTTATTCCGATCGCACTCGGGATAATCGTGTACTGCCACTACACAAAATCATTGAAGAAACTCAATGAATATGGTGCATCGACGAGCAGCAGACATATGTATCTGCCAACGATAAAATTCCGTAATCTGATTCCAAATGTTTCCAACAAATTGACGAAAATTCAAAAAACATCATCGATATACGGTGACTCCATCGTCGTCGAATTGAATAACGATTGCGGTGTCTTTCTACCCGATCGCGTCTCGAAATCACTTCTGAAGGATTCGATAGTTTTCAATGATATCGTTAAAATGATTGACGAAAATAATATTGAAATGGTATACACGGGCGAACCTACTCATGGCTGTTATTTTGTCTCATCCGAAGAGGCAGACAATAAGAGGAAACTTGATGAGGAGAATAGAAAGAAGGATGAAGAAGAAGTAGCGGCGGTGGATCAGGAGGTGAGAGAGCAAGAGGAATTGTTGCTGCCCGAGTCTCAAGAACCCGATGATGACGGCGATGATTGCGAATTGTTGGAGGTCAAACGGCAAAAATTTATACCCCAACAACCGTCGAAAATATTATCAGTGTTGGTGAAGGGAGGGACTGCTGGGACTACTGTAAAAATAGCAGCACTGCCGCCGCCATCGACGATTCCGTTGAAACTGCGAACCGTTCGCGATAATCCTCCATCCCGACCGCCCACACCCATCGTTTCAAAAAAAGAAAAAAAGGTAATCGAATACAATTTTTTTAATTACTTCAAAAATTTTTTATCCACATTTCTAATTATTTTTCAGAAATGTTTTGGGGAATATCTCGGAGACACGACAACGATCGGAACGACAATGAATTTCATCGATACAATTATAACACGCGCAAACTATAATAGCCATTAGCAGTATAATAATCATTACGCGTGTATAAATAGTAGTAGTAGTAGTAGCGATGATGTTGTATAGTATTAATATAATGCAAATAAAATGAATCATAGCTTCATCCACCAACCAACTTATTCGTTGAACAATATAGCTTTCAGAGAGGAGGAGGAGTGAGACTGACGACTATTGACGAATAAAAGATTTATTTGGAAGCGGGTGGGAGAGAGGTGAATAAATTATTTAAGTATGCTATAAAAGTCGTTTCATTCACAGTCGCGTTGAAAAGTTTGTCGGCATGCGATCTTTTGTCTTGATCGTCGCACTCGCGGCAGTAGCGGTATTGCGAGTAGAAAACGCGTCAATATCCATCGAAACTGTCGAATATCTACGAAAATACGGATGGTTGAGGGACAACGTTGAAAACGGTGATGCTGCAGCCATCTCCGATGAAAAGGCGAACGAGGCTTTGAGAATATTTCAAGAGTACTATCACGTGCCGATCTTCGATGGATTGAATGATGCAACGAGACAACTCATGCAACAGCCACGGTGCGGTGTCGTCGACGATGGTATTAATTTCAAATGATCTAGAAACCGATGGACCAAGAGAAATCTCACATGGTATTTCTATGTTGCAACCGACGAGCAATCCGATACCGCGACGGAAGTTTTTGCTCAATGGTCGCGAATAACGGATTGGACGTTCACGAGAGTCATGGAGAGAGACGCGGATATAGTAATTTCGTTAAAAAAAGATTGAGTTCATCATCACGTTGTAACAGGAGCAAAGCTTCCTACACTAATTTCTCCGTATTCGCGCGCCTCCTTTAGAGGAACGGGCACTCAAACGGAAGGATTCGGGGATTCGAGCGTCTAGGAATTAATGATGGTGTGTCAGAGATGGTTTTTATATTGGGAGACTATTTTTTATTGCAAATTTACAAGCCTCAGAGTGAATATCCTTATTTCAGTTCCTTTTTATTTAAATCGTTTTTATTTATCAAAGCTCGGAATGTTTATATAAATCAGCCTCGTCGGTAATAAAGACAGATGAAAAAGTGATTTTAATGTCTTCGGATCACAGATCTCGCCTCAGATTAATTTCTCGTTTTATGGTGTTTATTTATTTCTCGATGTATGAATTCTTTTAGTTGGAGTGATTTATTCGTGTGAGAATCGCACAGCTGGCCGCCGTGCTCGGCTGTTCCCTCGGTGACATCACGGCACGGTCAGAGACGGTGACAGCTCGCTCACTTCGCGATCTTCGATAGATTTTTTTGTTTAAATATGACGTTTTTACCTTAAACTGATGGTATAGTCGTCTTCAGGGGAGGTGAACTTAGCCCTGTGTATGACTTTTTTATGTCCTTGGAGTTGTAATATTATTCCGTGACACTTAAGGCTTTTCTGACGGTCACTTTGGTCACTTTACCGATTCGCTCCGAGTGTCACTTTTATCAGCTCACGTCACTTGAGATTGTTAGTCAGTCTTGTTCACCCGTAATTTCATAAATACAAATTCGGCACAACCGTTCTAAGTCCGAATTGGCACAAATATTCTAGTTCACTTGACACGAAAATTTATAAGTCCTTTTTCGGTACCGATTTTATAAGTCCAAACTGGCACAATTTTTGTAAGTTTAAAATTGACACAGAATTTATAAGTCCAGCGTTGCATAATTTTTATAAGTTCAAAATTGGCACGAAATTTGCAAGTCCAATTTCGATACGAATATTTTTAAGTCCGAGACGGGCACCGATTTCATAAGTCCTTTTTAGCACAAAATTCACTTTATTCACTTTTAATTCACCTTTCACTTTTCGACCTGGAGAGGTGTCCGCTGGTAAGGTAGATCGTTGAACTGATGATCGATTGACTGATGATGGCCTTTTTATACCCCGATACTGCCCTCCCCCTTCGTCTATTTTGGAGGAATTGCATATTAATTTTTATTGATTGGTTCCTCACGGGGAGCTCCCCTCGTCCTCCAATGCCGGGTCGGTATTCCTGTGACGCACTTCCGGCATTACCTGCCGAGTTAATGGTGTACCTGTTGGTGCCGTGCGATTTTTCAGTGTCGTCACTTTTGGCCAATGATCGGTGTCGATTTTCCTTCGTTTTTACCCTTATTCGTCCTTGAGCGCGTTTCTGTATGGATTCCGTCGGACGGCGCCGCTGTTCTTCCGTATTCTCGATGTTATATGCTCGGCTATCGATCCAGCCGCCGCTCGATCTCGTCGGATGGCGCCACTTACACCTCGCGCTCTCTTATTCGGTGCTGATAGCCGCGGGTTTGACTAGGCGTCGGGTGGTTGCCGATAGTCAAACCGTTACAACGTACACGATGAAAGAGAGAGGTGCAGTTCACGGTCCGATGACACTGATTTGGCTCGCGGGTTTCTACCGACGAAAATTGATTCTACGAAGGAGATTCATGTGTCGTTGAATTTCGCGTGGGATTCAACGTTGGGCGACCTGGATCAAGGGAAACATAGTTTGTACTGGGTGTTGCTGCACGAAGTTGGTCACGTGTTGGATTTTCATCATTCGAACATAAAAAATGCGCCGATGAGTTTTATCGTTCGCACAGGAATACATGGTGTCCAGCGGACCTTGAAGTCCTTCCTGTCCTGGAAGTGTCCTTGAATTTTACCTGGCCTTGAAAATGTCCTGGAATGTCCTTAAATTTCACCTAATGTCCTTGAATTTTTTATTTCCCCACAAATTTTATTTTTTTCAAAATGTTTATTACTAGCGATCATCAAAAAAATGTGTATCTCAGTTTCGCTGAGAATTATACATATATACATTCGTACATAGTGAGTTGTTTTTTTTCTGAACCGATTCCAACGTAAACGAAAACGGTTATCGAACTAAATGTTATTTCGGACATTGCGCGCGATATTCATGGTGCCCTCTGCCGGCGCGGCAGACACCAACTCTCTACTCGGGCTGTACGCTTCAACGTGCCGCACTCAAGCTCGAGCACGGACTGCTGAGGTGATCCGTACATTGTTATACTTTGTCCAACCACAAAACAGATACGTGTAGTCAGTATGTTTCGGCAAATTGCTGGGTATCGTCCATAAGACACTCTTAAATTCCCTTTATTTTGCTTCTATCCCGTTAAAGTCTTCTAGCACACTCTCGACGATGTCAACAGACAGTATTCACACCAGTTCGCTCTCTAACAAACATGCCCACACATTTACCATAAAGTCCGCGTAAACACACACTCATTTCCACGTGCTCTGCCTCGGGCAACAAGAGCGCTCAAAAGGTTTTTCAGTGTAACGAAAGCGGCGATACTGTCCACACGCGTCGATTCCTAACGTTATTTGATAATAAACTACCATTGTGTTTCATCCCGAGTTTCTCTATGATTTCCTGCCACCCTGAGAACAGCATTCTCCCAACGTTATCGCAACACAGTACGTCTGCCTACAAAATTATTCTTTTTCTTTCGAGAGATCGGAAGGCCGCGAGATTTTATATAGTGGGATATCAATTGTTGTACCCCGGATAGGGTAGTAGCACCCTATTAAAGGGCAATAATATATTAATATGATATTAATATATTATTCATATAATTAATATAATAATGTAATAATATATTAAACATTATTATACATTTTCGTGCCATAATATAATATTATATTATATTCGTATAATAGTATATAATATTATAAACTAGACGTAATAATATATCGTAGTATACATTATAGTATTGCAGTTCGGACAGCGGTGTCCGAAAAGTGGAGCGACTCCGGTTGCATAATAATCAAGGTATGCAGAGGCACGCGACGAGCGCGCGTCGCTGAAACTAAATTCACCAAAACCTGAGTCAGCAGTTAAACAATCACGGGCAACTCGATAATTAGAGCATCGACTCGAGAATTACCGAGTCACATATGTCGAAATAAAAACGTACTCTAAATCCCGTTCTCGAAGAAGCGAGGACTTGGAAAGATAATTGTTTACTGAAATAAAGTAAACCATAAACATTCAAACAGTATTAAACTGACGTGCCTGCTCTCTTATTCGTATATAAGGGACTGAGAGCAGGCACTCATCAGTCTCTTCGGAACTCCTGATTCTTACGGTTGACTACAGATACACCTGTTGCGAGTAAAGCTCGTAACTCGATAAGTAGGTCATGGAAATATTAAACTCGTATCGTGAAATATCGATTAACGCCTGATTGTCGTTAATCGAGTAGGTGTACAAAGGCGACGGGTGGTTGGGAATACAAAAGGACATAAGTAAGCATTAATCGAACATTAATAAAGCATTGATCAAACATTACTAACGGAACGTTAAGTGAACCTAAATCAAGCGTTAACTGCGCGTTAACAATACCTTGAGATAACGTCTAATTAGAGTTAATAATTAGACACTGTTCGGACTGAAAGGAACTTCAGTTAAATTATCAAGGTAACCATCGTTAACTAACGAGTATAACAATGCTACCTTGGTAAACGCATAATCAATAAGGATCGTGGTAAACATTGTTATCTAATAACTATAACAATATTACCCTTGTAAATCCCTGATAATATAAATATATCCCAAAACCTATTAAAATATTGTTAAATAAACATTGTTAAATACTGATTAAATAAATCCATACATTTGTACTTCACTTGGGCTCCAACCCTTTACTGAGCACATCCATAACCTTACGAGCTATCGGCTCGCGCACAGAACCCAGATTAGCTACCTGAGGTTCTGCGGCATAACACAATTACGAAATGTAATATTTAGATATTCATACTTCGGATCAAAAATATTACGAGGTAAGCAAAGTTCAACAAGATATTAGTATATTCTAAATAGTGATAACCGTGTAAACAAATGGCAATTGACATGGATTCTTGTATAAAAAGTGTTGTCAAAGTAATTTGATAGTGTTTATCTTCGTTAATGAAAATGCACATACACTCAGGCTATTGACTTCCGATATGCCAGTAAATATATTACTTTGCATTTATTATTACTATTTAGAATCACAATCCCATTTTATTATATACTTTTTCAACGAATCTGTATGTGTTTTTCTAATCTTAGATTGATCATAGGCGATCGCAGACCTGTTAAAGGAAAATGTAAATTCGGCGCAATCTGGTGTGGTGATGCCAAGTATGTATCATGGGTGGAACCGGCTACAAATGATGTGTACTCAGCATTCTGTAAGCTCTGCCGCCTCACATTTTCAGTACAAAACATGGGTATTAGTGCTCTGAGTAGCCACGAACGATCAAAAAAACACATCCAAGCTGTACATGCTATACTGATATCTGGTCCGATGTTCAACATTGCACTAAAACTAACGCAGCAGTCGATACATCAATCAACGCGGCTAGTGTACTGAAGGAAACGAATCTTCATGAGTATCTCGTAAACAACGAAGTTACTAAGGCTGAATTGATATGGTGCATTCGAGGCGTTTTACGGCACCATTCTCTGCGCGATATCGAAGAGAACATCTTGATTTCCAAAGTGGCATTTTCGGATAGCCAAATCGCGGCCAAAATGAATCTGGGTTAAACGAAAGTAGCCTATGAGGCAAGACACGTCAAATCGACCACCCCATTTTTTATGGAGCCAAAAACCGTTCATAATTTTCCGCAAAATCACACTGCACGAGAAACTCACCATCACGAAGATTATCTTTCATTTTATTTAAGAACATCGATTGTTGAGACGCTATAAAATGATGGCTTCTCAGAATGTCCAATTTTTCCACAAGACGATCAATGAAATCTTCACTGTCCATGACTTCTGTGATGAGCGTGCTTCTGTCCGTCGAGTCCCAAGTCTTAAATTCGACTTTTTCGATAATGTTATCATCGAAAACTTTTCGCAGATAATTCTTAAAGCAGTCATTTTGCGGACAGTCTGAGCATTCTCCTAAATTGCACGATGAGCTCGGATTCTCACACATAATCTCCTTCAGACAATCTTTGTAGTCTCGGAGGTAGGGCGATGTACTTTCCGATAACCTCGGAATGTTAGCACCGTCAAGCATTAACTTGACGTTCTGATGGTACGTGCAGACGCATACGCTGTGAGTGCCACTGGCACCAGCCAGCACACAATAAGGCGGACGTAGTGCAGCAAACTTTGAAAACCCGACCTTGACAACCGGATTCAATATTTTAAAACGCTGGTAGAGCTCTTTCAAGTTGCAAAGAACAAGTCTTTTCTGAAAATGATGTCGTTTGCCATCATTTCCTTTCACCGAGACAAAATTTTTTTTACCGAACATGATTCGACTATTTTCATCATCCTCGTAAAACTTTCTGATTGATTCTTCCGTCGAGTCTGGTAAGCGTCTTCCGATCTTAGAATTGGACGCCGTTAAAATGCCATGTTCGTGGACGAGATCCTTAGCCTTGCGTGCCATGTGCCTCGAAGTATTAAACTCTCTGGCCAATTTCCGCATACTCCATGATTTTGGTGCTAGCGTTAGAATGAGAATCTTCTCAGTATCGGAACTCGTAATCGCGTATATTTCCTTCAACTGTCGAAGAATCTCCACAGATGCATCGTAATCATTTCGATTAATCGGTTGTTCTTTAACGGGTTCGATACTTCTTTCCGGTTTTTTGGTTGGTGATGAATACATGAAATCATCATCGTCGCACCCATCATCGTCACTCGCAGGAGAAATCGTCATTTCAGGAGAGATATTGCGACGGTTATTTTCATTACTTTCCAGACTTCCAAAATTCGATTCATTCAGAGTAAAAGATGGAATCCGTTCTGTTAGAGAATCATGTAATTCTGCGTTGGCACGTTTTCTGCAAGATGCGCAGAACTTCGAATCATCTGCCAGGTTTGAAAATTTCGCCTTCAGTTGATTAGATATTTTACGCAGACCCTTTGTCTTATAATGATTTTCTATTTGAAACGGATTACTGCATCGAGTAGCGAACTTCCTGCGTTTCGAGCATGGTTTTCGTTTCCCCTGAGATTGAGTACTTTCAGCTTAATTTCTTGAACTTCGCGTTATAGCGAATGTTTAACCAGCCACTAATACGGATTGCGTTTTTATTGGATTCGAAATTTCAAATGAAAAATTGTTGTCGCTGTATTAAAAAATCTGCCGCAATAAAATGAGAAGACTATTTATATGATATACGACTGATATACGATCGCGACTGCTATGATTACCCTTGTTAACTTTTTGTGACAAAAATGCTACATACTTTTGTATTTTGTGAACCTACACGATGGCGGAAAGGCTGCTTCTACACAGACTTTCGTACGTACCTTAAATTGTAAGTGCGCTAACGAAGACTCAAACATAACGAAGATTTCGTCATTGCAACGAGAGGCGGAAGGAATTGAATCGAGAGTTGAAAAGTTTGAGAGGTACTTACAGGGCAAGAGATCTAATGTGGAATTTGTTATATCGATTGACAGTCGGAAAGCATGTTAAACGGAGTTAACATAAATATCACTTTCTAAAGGCCGCAATACATTTCGGTTTTAATTTAAATTCAAATTCTAATAGTGATATCTATAGACCGTCTCAACCCTGTTAAACGCAGAGAGCGATTTCTGATTACATGGCCGGGATATTCGATAGCAATAATAATTCAAGATTAAAATACATTGGAAGAAACTGCTTGCCCATCACGCCAATTTTTTTGAAGTGTTAAGCAAACACAGCATTACGATTCTGGACTTGAAAGACAAAAATAATCGTCTATCACCGCAACATGTCAAGATCGGGTATGCTACGCAGGATGCTCTCAATGATTTAAAGGATCTGACGAGCCTCAAGGAATTGAAATTCAAAGACCAGTGTCGTGAGTGTTACCAAGCTATTGCGGTTAAGCTGCTTGAAAGGTCGCCACTCAAATTTTTGTTGGTGAAAGGTCTTTCATGATTGAGTCTCTCGACTATCCTGTTTAAAAAGATAACGCACAGGAGAGGCTCACAATCGTTCTACGTAAACTTGTAGAAATCAAACAAGTTTCGGGTTCTGTCGCGGATCAAGTAGAACTTGAATTCCAACGGATTTGTTCGAAAGAATCCACGAAAGAGCAAATGAGATTGTTCAAACGAACGTCAGAGCGCTTAGATCATTTCTGAATGAAACTAATTTCTGCTCACGGTTCGGAGAACTATCGCAATTTGTTACTGATTGTAAAAAAAATACTTATTTTATTGCACGGTAATGCAGCTTTAGAACGAGATTTCTCCACCAATAAGAAGTGCTTGGTTGATAACCAGCACGAAGAGTCTTTGATAGCTCAGAGAACTATTATTGACGCAATTATTAACACAGGAGGTTTCAAAAACTTCTCAGTAACAAAACGGTTGATACAATACGCGCGAAATGCCCATTCGCGGTACAAAGAAGCTTGCATCTAGCAGAAAAAATATAAGGATGACACGGACAAGGCTCACGCAGCAAAAAAACGATCTGCAGCTGTTATTACAGAACTGGAGACGAAGAGAGCGAAGATCACGGACGAAGCCTTAAAAGAATCGGCCCGGATCGAAGAAGAAATAATTAAAGAAAAAAATGCAAAGCGTTAATTTAAGAAACAAATCGCTTATGCTAAATATTTGTTGCCAAAAAAAATTATTATTTATAACGAAACTGTGATGCTCAGGTTAAGCAAATCGTATTATTCATTGTTTATGTTATAAAAGATAAATATATACTATTTATTAACAGTGTGTCTGTTTATTGTGTTTATGTTCATTTTTTATTAATGTGCCGACCCAACCTGGAAATATCCTGGAAATTGTCCTTGAATGTCCTTGAATGTCCTTGATTTTCGTACGGACGGTTGACTGGACACCATGGAATACCAGCGAATATCCTTTCGACGAGGACGATATAAACGGAGCCGAAGAATTATATTTAAAAAAAAGATCGACGTCGCGAAGGAGAAACGAAGATTATCCGTCAGTGACGCCGCCCCCGACGCCGCCACCGACACCTCCGACCGAAGATGATATCTGTCAGATAGAAGCTTCGAAATTAAAGTTTTTCATCACTCGAAAACGAAAGTATGTTATTTATGGGAAATGGGCATGGCCCATGAACGTGGGTCCCCCCCCCAAAACATAAGAAACCTAGATTGATAAGAAGTTTTCTCACTTTTCTACAGGAAAATTTCACAAGTATCACGGCTATATACGAACGACCATCGGGCGATATCACACTCTTCGCTGATAATTTAATCTACGTGTTCGATCGCGGAAATCTGGCCCAAGACTTATCAATATGTGTTTGGCCCACAATTTTGTACGATGGGATAAAATCAGCTGTTTCGTCGCACAGTGGAAGAATATATGTCTTCACTGACAGTCCTTACGCGATTGAATTAGACGCGTGCGCGTTTACACCGCGTAAATAACATCTCTTGACGGAAGCTTTCTTGGGTATCGGTACGAACTACGACTCAGATTATACATTCTTCAAGTACAACAACGGTCGATTGTATATAATCTTTGATGATATGTATCAGGAGTACGACGAATTCAGTGAGAAAGTAACGAAATCCGGCAAGTTCAATCTATCGATATTTGAAATCGAGTGTCCGATGGATGACATAATCACAAAATCGCATGAGGTCGCAATTAAATTAATATCTTTTCATGATAATAATAAAAATAGTTCCATCAGAGATCTTTCAACGATAATAGACAATAATAAAGCGAGGGAATACAAAGATGGCTTCAATTGTCTGTCCGAATTGCGTCAACACGTGATGAATATGTGAGAGTGAGGGGTGAGAGCGAATTGGAAGGGATGCGCATCGTCGAGTAGGTATAAAGAGAACCACTTTTTTTAAAATGATGCGCACAGTGGGAAGTGTAAAAGTAGTAAGTGGTGTGCGGTCACCAGAGCGCGCTCACCGCACCGTTACGATCGGCGATGCGATAAAAATGGAGGATGATGGATTGGATGTGGGACGTGAACTGTCGCGTATATTGACTCTTTGCGCCATTCGAAAATTGCATCGACAATTACAGAGCGTGGAAAATCAGACTGATCGAGAACGTTGGTCGTGTTGTGCCCCGGGTACCTCGATTATTGCGGCAACGTCCTACCTGAGGCTGACTGTAACGCCGCGAGGTGACCGTTGAGAACGCGAGTCGTTCCAGTATACCGACGTGTGTCGCGTAACTGAGAACTTACACTCGCGCTATGCTCCGGATGAGCTGAACGATATCCCGAAACCGAAGATACGTTTTCCCCATGAGATGTACCAAAAACTGAGCAGCACAGTGAGCTGTACCGTGATGAGAAACCGAATAAAATCGGCGATCTACCCGAGCGCATGGTGACCTGTGTCAGCCATTACGCGTAGATAAGCGCGAAACCTGTTGCATGCGGCACGTAACCCGTGCCGCCTCGGATGAGAGCCAGTGCGCGTGCGTCGGCGGCGCGCGTCGGGCTCGTCGGACTCGGCCTGGAGGAGCTGCCGAGCAGCGGCCGCTAGCGCACATAGCCGCGCTGATTCTCGAACATTCCGCCCGCCATCAGCGACGGGGTCGATGATGAGATGATCGATGATCCGGTTGAGATGATTCGTTGTAGAGATGAAGCGCTACCGTTGATGTTGAGCGTGAGCGGTCCTGCGTAGTCCGTTCCCGTTGTCGATTCGAGGGTGGGAGTGCCACCCGGAACAGAGGTAGGTGGCCCATCGACGATGAGCACGGATCCCCCCATGCCGGGTACACACCACACCCCGGAAGATGTGGAACGTTGCAGTTACTCTCGGAGAATCCCAAGACCTGTTGAATGGAAGCCAGAGTGAGCCAGGTTGAATTAAGCGCCTCTGAGTAGTGCCGGTGAGCGTGACCGATGAGTGTGACCGATGAGCATGGCTGGTGGCCATGACCGGTGAGCAGAGGTTTGTTCCAAAGGTGAGCAAGTCTAAGAAATTCCAATGAGTCGTAACAAGGTAATGAGAACGAAACCTTAGAACTCAATGAGAGTCGACGCGTGGAGCGACGCCGAACAGAGAAATACTCAGGCGAGCTTCGCGTCCGTCGAGGTCACCTGATACCAGTGATTGAGTTGATGATGAGTCGATCCGATGAGTTGTCCATGAATCCCTTGAATCATCCATGGTGGTCCCGTCCACCATGATGAGTGGTCTCTGAGCTGCGCGATGGTGACGCCCCTGGGGGCACAATCAGCCGGGTTAATTACTCCCGAGATGTGCCGCCATTGTGCGTCTGCGCTGAGCGACGCACAATGGTGGCACAATGGTGGTCCTGAAATTGAGCGACGTCGTGTTCGTCGACGTCCTTCCACCTTGAAGAGATCCGATCCAGTTGTGCGTGAAATATGAGTCCGTCCACAGATGAGTTGTCCACACGTTCAGGCGCAGTGTAGCCTTGAGACGTGCTTGACGAGTTTCGTCAGTAGCAGCGCTGCTGTCAGTTCCAACTTCGGGACGATGAGCCGGTTGAGCTGTGCTACCTGGATTTTGGTGCACGCAAAGACCGCCTGAGCTGTGGACGGTGAGCTGTCGACGATGCGGACTCCTGCCGACGTCGCTAGTTGAGCTGCATCAGAGAAGCCATGTAAACCACTACTGAGTCAATCAGTGTGTTGCTATTGGGCAACGATAGTCTGGCCAGACCGATGAGATGTGTGACCTTCTCTGAGCGTGAGCCATCGGGTTGAGAGCTGCTACGGCAACCCGTCTTCACAGCCGACCTTGTGCGACCAGATCTCCTGCAGAAGCATCTGTGCATGAGTCGCGACCGTGGATGTGGAGCCCAGATGTCCAAACATCTCTACCTCGAATGATGACCCACCTAGTGAGCGTGCCCGCGAGCGTGAAAGAACCCGTGACGAGCACGAGTTGATCGATGATCGCAATGTAGCTAGCGAGACCCCGCCCGCCTAGCACGAGTCCATTAGTCGGTGAACGGACGGATGAGCTGAGCCGATGTATCCACTCCTCCACCTGTGCTATCGGTTGAGGCACCGTGTTGAACTGGTCGTTGGTCCACAACATTCGTTGCAAATGCCAGTCGTCAGGATGCTTGATGATCGTGTGCGACGAGACACAGGTGTAGTCGAATCAAGATGAGAACGTCCGGGATGTTCAGCGAACCTTCGCGCTTGTGTGCACGAGCTTGTGCACGAGGTCTCGGTTCGGTATGAGAACTCCGCTGGAGGCTGGTAATGTTGTACACTGCCCGTCATTGATGCCTGGCTTTCCTGGATATCTTCCTCGATGTCTTAACGGAATAGAAGACATCAAGTAAGCTATCCAGCAAGACATCGGTCTTGCTAGATGTCTTCCCTGATATCTTCGACCCCGTTAAGACATCGAGGAAGATATCGAAGAAGATATCGAGGAAGATAGAAAAACCAGAAAAACCAGGCATCAATGACGGGCAGTGTACTGTGCCGGCAGAGAAAGTAGCCGGCACCTTGTCCATGTTACCAAGCTCTTCGTATCCCTCCATGAACCGACGACCCGTCCTGTAGCGTTCATCCCGGATGAGCTGCCAGAGCACCTGCTCCAGGCACCGAAGAGCGGTGCGAGAAGAATTCCCCAGCAGCGTAAGCCACGCTTTGAGATCAACTCGCTCAACCGGTTGAGACCCATGAGCGTGTTGACCGGAAGTGAGCCTCGTACTCTGCCTCTTCTGGGGTGAGATGCTGAGGTGTGACCAGTAATCGTTCTTCGTGCGTCCAGAACTTTGTGAGAAGCTCATTGAGAAAAACATTTCCTTGATGAACCGTCGACGTGAGCGCTGTACACGCGGTTGCGTGAGTACCTTGCCTAGGTCCAAGCACCGAGCAACCGGCGATGAAAAAGCTGAACGATTAGTGCCGTCGAGGCACCTCGGATGATGCTGGACTCCAGTGAGTTGTCCATAGTAACCCTTTCCGATGTTAGAGTCGGCAGACCGTGGCGTGAGTGTCCGAGTCGGCAAGCCTGAGCTTGTTCGAGTGAAGCCACGTCTCCATGAGAAGCCCGAACGTGGGTACCATCGAGGTAACCGTCCTCAGCAGATGGCCAACAACTGTAAGTTGAGCGAGGAATGAGTAGACCGGAGTACAAATTGAGCAATACCTCGAATTTGAGCTGTCCTGAGAACCCCGATACTCAAGATCGGTATCGAGGACCGTTGACGCGGAAGACCGCGCTGATCTATGAGTTGCTCCGACATGAATGAGTTCCTTCGACCCTGGGTCTACCAGAAGTCGAATCCCGTGAGTAGTCTCCGCAGAGTCAACATGAGCGAGAGCTGCTGGGAGCAGCGTCGAACAGGATGAGCGGAACCTTGACGCTGAGCGGCCCAAAAGCCGAAGCTTTCTAGAAAATTGAAAGCCTTCTGTCTACAGTCACCTGTCGACGTTCCCATATCGTCAACGCTTGAACCTTGAACGCATCACAATGAAGTGATAGCCGGTTGCAGATGTCATCTGAGCACTAGCTCGAGTGTCCAGCCTGCGATGATACCTATTGAGCAGCCTGATGAGCGGTCTGTTGAGTCGTCGCCTGATGAGTTGCCGTCTGGTGAGTTCATTCCGGATGAGCTGTCTCCGCGTGAGCTGTGACCTGGTTGCGCTGGCGTTGGTTGAGCTGATGTAATGAACTCCGTTGGCGGAGTCAGCGGCGTCGCCTTCTTCTCCGTTGCAGTTGGAACCGGCATGATGTCCTCAAATGAGCGTGAGCGCGAAATCGACGGGTGTCATAAAACCCGGAGGTTGTACGAGCGTCGCAAACCCGAAAAACAAACGAGCGACGCCGAGCCGAATCTGAAGAGCGACGCCGAACCAAAAACCGAAACCCGAAAACCAAAAAGCGGTGCGAACCATAAATTGAACGACCAGCGCGAGCCGTGTGATGATCGCGCACATGACGTGAGCCCGAGAGAATCCTTGATTATTCAACGCGAAACCGTGTGCGTGGAATCGGAACATGAGAACAGATCGAGAGTTCGAACGAGTATCGAAATCCGAGTGAAAGAACGGAACGAAAGTTCGAACGAGCACCGAAATCCGAATGAAGATCGCTTAGGCGACGCGAAGCCGTGAAGTCACCTGTCACTCAAATAATCGATTGAGCGACGAACCATGTGCCGAACCGTGTAAAGTAATTTGTTCCCCCCCGTGAGAACCGCATTAAAAAACCGAATGAGCATATCGAGTGCGAACTGTCCAGGCGACGCGAAACTGTGACGTCACCTCGCGACCGTCTAGTGAGATGCTCGAGAGCCCGATCGAGCGTGAAAGCGGCGAACCGAAACTCCCAACGCACGAAATAATGTTTAAACGCGCGAAAAATTCACTAGCACGAGCACGACCGATGTACTGTTGAAGCGCGAGGGAGATGCGACACGCGAACTCCCGATGCAAAGCGCGTGAAAGATGCGATGAAGTGTCTTTGTACGAACCGCGTGAGAAATATTGAAAGCCTCTCGTGAAATTCCGATGCGCGAAACCGATGAGAATCACGAGGTATGTCACTGTGAGCGCGAGAGAGCCGTAACATGCGAGCTCTCACCGTATGAGAGACCGTTGTACCGTCCGAGATGCTCGAGATTGAGCGAGAGAGCGACCACGAGAGCCAGTCGCGCACCGTACAGCTGAGATTCCGATTATGAGTGGAGGGGAGGGAGACGCGACACGCGAACTCTCACCGCACGAGAGTCGGTTGAGCTATCCGAAATGGCCGAGCGCGGGAGCGGAGCACGAACACGTGGGTGCTCGCCGTTCGGGAGACTGATGTAGATGTAACAAAAAATGGCCGAAATTAGAAGCGACGCATGAAACGCGCGAGCTCTTCCGGTATGAGCGTCGGCCGTTGAGATGTCCGAGGGCGACAAAGGAGTACCGCTCGCCGAGTCCGACTGTCAAGGGTGGGGGGAGTGACGCGACACGCGAGCTCTCACCGCACGAGAGACAGCTGAAATGTCTAAGATGGCCGAGTGCGCGAACGATGGACGAAAGCGCGGGTTCGCCTGGCATGAGAGCCGACCGTTGAGTTGCCCGAGACGCACTGAGCGAGAGAGAGTGGCGAGCTCTCTCCTCGAGAACACTGCTGAGCTGTCCGGACGGTGTGAGCGTGAGAGAGGCCCGAGCGCGCGAGCTCTAACCGCGCGCGAGTCCGATGAGATTTCCAAATGTCACTGTGCGTGAGAGACGCGACACGCGACACTCACTGCACTACACTGATCGTGAGAAAAATTGTTTTAACAATTGAGTTGAAATCTGAAATTTTCATATGGCTTTCTCGTAAAAGTTGCAAATTTATATTTCCATATGGCTTTCTCGTAAATGTTGCAAAATTGAAATTTTCATGTGGCTTTCTCATAATGATTCTTTATTCGCAAAGCTCTTCCATGAGAAAGCATTTTCTGTATTGTTGGCTTCCTCATGGAGGAAGTTTCGCGAATAAAGGAACATTATGAGAAAGCCATACGAAAATTTCAATTTTCAATTTTTATGAACACGGTGTAGGAAATAGTACTTTGCGATACTAGTACGGAAAAGCGATCTTTCGACGAAGGTTTTGACGTTCGCTGCACGAGCCGGATCGAGAGCTACAACGGCACGAGGCGAAGCCGAGTGATGTTTGTAGCTCGAGAGGAGGCGAGTACTGCCTACGTCCCAACCGCCGTCGGGAGACCGCTTTTTCGTACAAGTATAGCATACCAATTTTTGTGACAAGTGCACGAAAATAGCCGCTTTTCGTGGCCGGTAAAGTGCGTGCGGGAAAATAGTTGCAATGCCAGATAAGTGTGCGCGAAGGTAACTAGACTGTTGAAAAGTGTCCGCAAAAGTAACTAGAAAAAAGTGTGAAATCCAGGCAGAACAGTAAAAATAATCACAGCTGCAATAGGGGAGAGCGGGGCAGAACGGCATACCGGGGCAAAATGGTACCGGGGCACGATGGGACCGGGGCATAATGGGATGGGGGCAAAATGGGATCGCAAAAAATGGAGTCTCCTGTGTGATGGAATTGGGGCAAAATGGGACAAGGGAAAATAGCGTGGCAAGAGACGATCGGATTGGGGCAAAACGGGACCGGGCAAAATGGGATAGGCAAAAATGAAACGTTATGGCACACTGGAATTGAGGCGAAATGGGACAAGGGAAGAATGTGTACCTCGGAGCAACGAAAAAGGACAGAGTGCAACGGAGTAAACAGACCACTTTTTTCTTAAATTCATAGTTAAGAATGAAAATTATGCTTTGAAAGGTTCAGTATCGAGGCTTAAATGATTAAACACCGTACCGTAAAAGTCACGGTTCTAGCATATTTATCCACCATTAAACATTATAATCCTTTGAATTCAGCGAACTTCAACATCTTAAGATATCTATTTTGTAAGGGTCCAACGGTGTCCTCAAATTCTGATCCACCACGCTTACAAAAAATGAGCGTCTCGGCATATCTTTAGCTGAACGAACATGACATTAGCAGGGGTGCCACAACAATAAAATACTACACGATAATTCTTCAGTACAGTAGTAGTAAATCAATAAATATGCAACGGTAACGAATTAATACAAAATTATTCGACTATTAAATTACAAAACAAAAAATTGTCTGATTCTTATGGAGATAAATATCCTTCTTTATAGTAATATTGGATTTGGATTTTTATAGTAATATGTACGCCACGATTGTGGAGTCACTGAATCTGGACATGGTGTCAGAGCTTTTCTATTTTCAGATCAAAAATTCAAACTGGCGATTTAGCCTTGAAAAAATAGTTCGATTCTTTTACTGAATGTAAATATTACGATATGGGTTATATGGATATTAATATTGAATGGAAAAATAAGATGTGAATTAAAAAATCGACATTGGTGGATCATAATTTGAGGACACAGTTGGATCCTTATAAAATGAGTATCTTAAGATGTTCGAGGTCACTGAATTGAAAGGATTCGTAATGTTTAATGGTGGGTAAATATGGCGAAACCATTACTTTTACGGTACGGTGTTTTATAATTTAAGCCTCGATACTGAACATTTTAAAGCATAGTTTTCATTTTTTCCTGTGAATTTAAGAAAAAAAACGTGGTCGTTTACTTCGTTTCACTCTGCCGTTTTTCATCGCACCGAGGCACATATTTCTCCCTTCTCCAATTTTGCCCCAAGGGCTGAGAATCTGGGAACGGAAAACTTCGAATGTTAATCGACTCGGGAGCAGCTATATCGATTGTAAAAATCTTCAACATCAAAGGAGATTCTCGTGACACGGAGACGTGAAAGTAAAGATGCTAGGCCTGATCCGCAATGCTTTCTTCATGCTTGGGCGACATAATCAATCTGTCGAAATCACCATCGAACGCCCCGCTAGAGGTAGTCCCAAAAAAGCGCGACGCGTCAGGTAAAATTAAATGGCGTGTTATCATCGACTGTCGAAAGCTCAACGCCGTGACGATTACCGACGCCTACCCGTTACCCAACATCGCCGATATCCGTGATCAGCTGGGCAATTTTAAGTACTTCACAACACGAGCGTATATTCGAGCGTATACCGCGTCGCGGTTGGTTCGGAACTGGGATTACTCCCGAAAATAGGGACTTCGGAGCGGGCGTTCGAGAAACATCCGAACAATAAAAAAAAAAAACTCGACGTTCGATCATAGGTTGATTAAAGGAAATCTGTACACTGTTTATCTCATGTATAACGAATCAATCAAAAAAATATCGCGGTAATCAATTATACAAACGATGATTGAAATGTATATTCAAGTGGACTCACGTCAGTAGTAGATGGATAATTTCTTCGAAGATATCTCGTTGGTGTGCTGATGTGGCGTCGGCCAGAATGAATGGTGTTTCTGCAAGCTCGCAAATGCTTCTTAAGAGACACTGTCTGCCTCCCTGCCAGTTATATCTAAAAATATGAACATAGATAAAAATATATACTTTTCCACAAAAGCAAAAACTGGTATGCGAAGTACATAAAATATCAGAAATAAATACCACAATCGTGTATAAAAACGGAGACCAGTACATTTCGTGAGACATCACACGCGCACGCGCACGCCATACATTTGGAAGCCAGCTAAAAATCGCATTTCTCGACGTTTTAGGCTATCAAGTGACGCTGTAACGTCTCGACGTCAAGTACTTGAAAAGAAAAAATTAAGCGAAACGCTATCAAGTATTTTTACTCAAGAATGCCGGAAGCATCAGCTCGGAATTTTGGCTAACATATATATGACTGGGGCGATTCAGAAAACCATGATTTTTAGATAATACTATACTCATTTATATTAGGATACCCTGTTGCCAAAAAATAATGCTCGCGAAATCGGAGGCTCATACGACGATATTTACTACTGCCGCATCAGTGTCAAAATGACTGTCAAATGGTCGATATCATTTTTATTTTTAAATATCAAAGCGCTCGAAGAGTTTCAACACCTCAGGAAATTCTGTGAAAGCGGGGACCTGCACGATAACTTTGGTACTGCCGCATCGACGTTGATATTTTCATAATTATAAAAATAATTTTGTTAATAATCCAGTTTTGCAGCTGCTCATGAAAGCATTAATTGTTTTTATCTTAAGCATACGTACTACGAAATCGAGAAGCTGTACGTTAATATTTAGTATATAATATTTAGTACTGCCGCATCTAGATCAAAGTTTCACATTTACAAAGTTTTTCACATTTAATTTTTATTTAGTATTAATTCAGTGCTAGTTGATCTTGAAAAAGTAGGCTGCTCATATATTCAATGATATCGTTTGTACGCAAAAATGAAATACACGAATTTGGAGTACGGGCGATAATATTTAATACTGCCGCATCCGTAGAATGTTAATTTCATAGGCGGAAATAAGTGAGGTGTTGAGTGAAAGAAAAAAGAATAATAGTCTGCCGACTGTTACACACTTTGTAAACATAATAGGCTCAAATACAGGTGTTGAAAAATACTTTCTAACAAAGACACGTCTCCCTGCTACTTAGTCGGTTAGCTAATGTCAACAAAGCATGTATCGGAAGCAACATTTAATGTGGCTTCACTCGCAATCCAGCGTTTGGTATCGGCAGTACACTTGCTACTCCGAAAGTAAAAATCTTTTAATAAGTATATATATTTTTTTATATTTATTGTTCCTATTTCCACCGTATACCTTTTTTGGGTTTTTACGAAACTCCATCCCGATTAGTGATGCCGCGATAGACGAGAAAATGGAGATAAGACGAGAATAAAAAATCAAGAGACGAGACGAGAGAAGGATATTTCACTTATCGTTTGAATCGAGACAAGACGAGAAATGCCAAGTGAGGATGTCACTAATCTCGACTTGTCCACAATGATTTATCTCATTAACCAAAAATTAAATTTTCGTATAATTTGAGAATTATGCTGTTAAAAAAAAATTAAAGTTCAAATTGATGTGTGAATGATAGTTCGTATTTATTATTACGTTATACGGGGACAAAATAAAAACAACTCACTATCCCATGTAGGGTGATCGGAAGTGGCCAATGGTTGGGCGAAGCTTGGTACCAATGTTGCCAACATTGGCATGCGGGCTTGGCCCAATCATCGAGGGAGCCTTGGACGATAAGTACTTGCCAATATTGGCACCCAACATTGGCCCCAAGGTCGATCAAGAGGATCGGCTTAATCGGATAATCGGTTGTCAACGTCGGCCCTCTATAGGTTACGTATATAGGGCGGGAGTGGTTTTAAAGGAATACTTTTTTATATTGTAAAAGTTGGAAAATCCCTTTTTTATGCTTTGCATATCTGCAAGACATTATATTTTATATATTTAATCCTGCGAGAATTCTCAAAGCGATCATACTCTGTCAATGTATTGGCAATAAATATTGTATATTGGTATGTCAATGCATTTATTAACATCTATCGCACGATCCGTTTAATCAGAAATTAGTATCCGTGAGCACGGTCAGTTCCGTGTGCGTAGCGACTAGCTACGTACACGAATACTTTCAAAATCAATTAAAGTAAAATAAAAAGAAAAAAAAACGTTTCGGAAAAACATTCAAAATTATTCTTGAAATCTCATTCTCATAATTTTGTTGTATATCGGTCTCGTACGAGGTGTATCGACTGGCCGTAAACGTCGTTACAATTCGTGCGAAATACGATTAGGTGCTTCACTCATCGAACAATTCCGATGATGAAATACCTCACGGTCAGACAGACCATGTGAATGAGGCGATCGAATAACCCGATTACCCTTCTTACCCGAGACGCTCCCGGTCCAGTACCAAACTCGACGACGCGCCGATTAGCCGCGCGTTAGAATAGAATATTGAGGAAATAGAGTATTTCATCATAATAGATATACACCGATTCGCATAACGATTACAAAGTAAATTGGTAGTACAAAACGGTGTTGATTGCACTCCAAGGACATCGAGGATGCGGAAGCACTGCGGCGCCGTTCAACGGAGTCACTACAGAAACGCGCTCAAGGCCGAATTACGGAGAAAACGAGGGAAAACCGGTACAGATGATTGGCCAAAAGGGACGACACTAAAAAATCGCACGGCACCAACAGGTACACTATTAGCTCAGCGAGTAATACCAGAAGTGCGTCACGGAATATCGACCCGGCATTGGATGGCGAGGGGAGCTCCCCGCGAGTAACCAATAAGAAAATTAATAATCGGCCGATCGCACGCAGGCGCAAGTCCGCCAGAAATATGCAAAATTCACAGGGAGGGAGGTGAAAATTTGCATATAAAAAGGCAACAAATCGACCATCAATCAATCAATCAGTTCAACGATCTACCTTACCAGCGGACAACTCTCCAGGACTAAAAGTGAAAAGTGAAAAGTGAAGTATAAGTGAAATAAAAGTGAAATTGTGCAAAAAGGACTTATAAAATCTGTGCCGTTTTGGACTTGTGAAACACGTGCCGAAAAAGGACTTATAAAATGTCGTGCCGAGGACTTATAAAATTCAGGTTAATTTTGAACTTATAAAAAATGTGCCAGTTGAACGGATAAAATCGATACCGAAAAAGAACTTATAAATTGTCGTGCCCAGTGAACTTATAATAATCGCGCCAATTCGGACTCAGAACAATTGTACCGATTTGAACTTATAACATTACGGGTGAGCAAGATTGACTAAACAAGCTCAGGTGACGTGAACAGATAAAAGTGACATTCGGGATAAGACTCGGACCGAGTCGGTAAAGTGACCAAAGTGACCGTCAGAAAAGTCTTAGCTGTCACGGAACAAGATTATAACTCCAAGGATATAAAAAAATCATACACTGGGCTAAGTTCACATCCCCTGAAGACGACTAGACCATCAGATTAAGATAAAGCTGTCAAATTCTCGAATAAACCCCAATTGCAATTCACGAGGTGAGCGGGCTGTCACCGTCGATCGCCGTGCCGTGACGTCACAACGAGACAGCCGAGCACAGCGGCCTGCTGGGCTTCGCGACGACCGAGAAGCTGCCCGCGCATGCGTAGTGCGGCCCACACGCGAATAAATCCTGTCGACTAAATATTCCAACTTCAAGTAATTCATTCAATAAAAAGTGAAATCAGATCCGAGTATCGAAATAATTGTTTTTTTTTTCACAAATGGTGTTGTCAATTGACAGAATATTTTGAACAGTAATAAAGACAACGAATCGATTCCAGGAATAGAAAGACTTATAATCTTATGAGAGCTTGTCATTTTATAAATAAAAATCATTATTGTTTCACTGAAAAACATCGCTGACACACCAACCCATAATTCCTAGACGCTCGAGTCTACGAATCCTTCCGTTTGAGTGCCCGTTCCTCTTAAGGAGGTGCGCACATACGGAAATTATTGTACGAAGCATTTGCTCCTGTTACAGCGCCTAAACATGTTCAACGGAATTCAACAAGCACATTGTCCCTGTATGCTTCTGCAATATTTGGAAATTTGTGCAAAATTTAACATGAAAATCTCTAAAAATCTTTATGAAAACGAATTTTCCTCTGTGAAGAAGTAAAAATTATCAATAAAATTACTCACTTCTCCAGTAGATCCTCTAGTGCGGTGTAAATGTCTCGCAAATGGAAATTCTCGAAATCGCGAGCGGGTTGGATTGCTGGATCAAACTGCGACGAATTCCACGGGAGAGCGTAGTTGAATTGAAATCCCGACGAAAATGAGATGCCACCTCTTCTATCCATAGCCACAGGTATGGATATACCTACTGTAAACTGCACGTCAAAGCAGACGTTTGTCTTTATAAAGAAATTTACTGAACGAACAAAAAGTAAAACGAATATTGAGAGAAAAATCAACCCTCACATAAATAATCTGATTTAAAAAAATGAAACTAATACTTGGTTCGTCCTTTCTTTTGATGCAATGAACTAAATTTATTTGTATGTAAAGGACGCAACAAGTAATGTTTTAATTTTCTTTAACTGATTTGATTTTTGAGTAATATAGAGGAAGAAAGAGATGATCTATTTTTTTCGATTAAACATTTTTTTACTACATATCTATATTACATACTGTAACGTGGGGTTTATAACGCGCATTACCATTGTCCCTCCTGCGGTGTGGCTCATGATTCGTTGATCTCACAAGGGGGGACTGTGAGAGATTTTTAGGAATAAATCATCGATTTATTAGGAAAAAGCGATTGTGGGTCTGCTTCGACGATTCATCGGGACGATATAAACGGAAACGATATTTTTGGCATCGTATTTTTGAATACCTCACTGGAGAAGAAGCCCTATAGAACTGGAATCGTCGAGCGAGGGATTTTATGCCCCCGCAATTGGACAACATCGACAGCAGGGTTGCAGCCACCCCAACACCATCGTCGAGAATTGTGCCCTGATTGGTCGGAGTACAATTTCGAAAAAGCAAAAGCTATCCTGGTTTCCGACCTCGTCGCGAGGATCCGAGAGGACATCGTCGTCACGAAGCACGACTCACTACCGCCGCAACGTTGGGCGATAAAATTGCTCGCGGCGAGACAAATGATGACAATCTTTTTTCGTCGGATCAGGTGCAAAAATATGTGCACTGGGCCAGCGTCAACTCTTCCATTTCGTATTTTTTTATGACGAATTAATTAACTTTGGTCTTTAGTTTAGCACTCAGTAATTGCCGCGCGTGTCTGTGACTACTAACCTTACGCCCGACACGAAAAGTGCTGAATATAAAGGGGGGGGGGGGGGGGGGGGGAAGGAAGACTGGAACAACTTCGCTTTACCCGCGCCACTATGTACACCAGTGTCGCCAGCTGGTCGGCGTAACGATCCCCTAAACCAATCTTTTTTCCCCTTAAAAATCCCCTAAACAACTTTCAGCAACATACCGTCGGTATAACTGACTTCATGAGCGTCGCTTTCGAAAATGATGGTCAATTGATGGTCACTTATAGATATTTTTAATCGGTCATGAAAGCATTTAGTATAATTGTAGTATAGGCGTGTGAGCAACGAGTGTCTCTGTAGAGTGTGAAGTGGGGATGAGCTCCAAGATTGTACGCCGACACCAGTCGAAATAAAGCCTTCGCGATGTCAACATCGTGTTCACTCTCGTACCCGTTTCCCACAAACACTACAATAATAAAAGACCATTAATTTATTATCCGTTTGACTCTTTATTTTTCGTCTTTGATTTCTCAGCAGATATTGTGATATTGGTATACGATTTACTCGTCGACATTTTTAGCCCTCGCCTATACGTTCGCGAATAACCTGGAAACAAGCTGTGACATCTGGTGGTCGTTTCTTATACTATACTTACCATCGCCTTTTTAGATTAAAAAATCGGATTTGTTGGGAAGGACCGCATTATATCATAGCCAGCGTCAAACTTACTAGATCGTCTTTAAATATTTTGTCGCAAAGTTAATTGTTTTTTAAGTACTCAGGCAATGTAATTCGAAAAAAAGTTGAAAATTGAAATTTTCATGTGGCTTTCTCATAAAAGCTGCAAATTGAAATTTTTATATGGCCTTCTCATATTGTTCCTTTATTTGCGAAGCTTCTTCTATGAAGAAGCATTTTCTGTATTGTTGGCTTCCTCCTAGAGGAAGCTTCGCAAATAAAGGAACAATATGAGAAGGCCATATGAAAATTTCAATTTGCAGCTTTTATGAGAAAGCCACATGAAAATTTCAATTTGCAACTTATATGAGGAAGCCATATGAAAATTTCAATTTTCAACTTTTATGAGGAAGCGACATGAAAAATTTAATTTTCAACTTGTTTTAACGTCAACGTAGTCCTTGCCTTTTATGCAAAATGACTGGCCGATTCAGGTTCAGCGCGAAAAAGTACACCGATGTCTTCGTTTTGTTAGATCCGTGCACGTACTTCAATTAACGAAAATACAGGGTTTTGGAAAAATATTTTTTTTTTTAATTATTAAGTCATTTATCCAATAATCAACGTTTTGTGGCCACACGTCTAATGTATTTTTCCCCCACCGATGACGAGTCTCCGAATTATTTTACTCCTAGGGCGACACTTGATACATAAACTCGTGTCGGACAAAAAATACAACTTTGTCAAAAAAACAAAAAAATTCAAAATCTCATAAAACTTAAACGATTAGAACAATTTTCGCCAAATTTAATACCAAACATTGTACAGTATTAGTCCATTCCCGTTTCAGATTTAAGATCGATACCTCCAAGTTTACTCAAATTAAACCATTTTTAGTCATTTTTCAAAAAAGTCACAAATATCAAAAACCCATATAATCTTACCACTTTGATGGATTTTGACCAAATTCAATACCAAAGGTCTTTGATCAAAATAGTATATTTATGTGTAGTTTTAGGACGATTGCTTCAAATTTACGCAAGTTAGAGCTACCACAGAGAATTTTCCGAAAAATTGAAAATCGCATAAAATCTCCATTTGGGCCTCAATGTTCACGAAAATAGCACTGAACGAAGCGACGTGATCGCTCTACTAGTGTACCAAATTTCAACTCGCTGTCTCAAGCCATTTCCAAGTTATAGTCATTTTAAACGATGCAACTCTGTCACATACACACACATACATCCGGACGCCAGCTAAAAATGAGGAAGCAAAAAATTACGCAATGCCGAAAGAAGGAAAGATTAAGCATTACGTACAAAAGTACGTAGCAAGTTAGCAGTCGGAACCAATATTCAAAGGTAATCTAACCTCGAATAGGACAAAAATGAAAACAATTAAATATCACCCAAATTCGAGATAATTCTGACCGTACTATATCTTGAATTGTTTAGTGACTGAACAGTTCAAGATATAGTAGTCAGAATTACTGCTACTACACTGCCTACTTACATGAGTAAAATTTAGTCATGCAAGTAGGCAATAACAATCATTTAGTCTAAGTAGTTCCCGTTTTTTACCCTTATAGATTGGTCAAAACCTTCAACGGATGGAGAGACGACCAAAGCGTTATGTGCATTCTGCAATACAGTTCTCTCCGCGCACAGAAAAGTATTGCCAGAACACGCTACATTATAGAAACACCTGCAATGTCAGAAAAATCGCAATATTATCGCCCAACTACCGAAGATTGATAAATTGGCGAAAGTGACTCTCTCACAAAAACGGAAAATGGCGGAGTTGAAGATAGCTTTCTACGTGGCCAAGCATTCTTCTGTAATAGCAGTCGACCATCTCTCACTCGTGATAAAGGAGCTTGACGCTGATTCTCAAGTTCTGCAAGACATTAAGTTGCACAGAACGAAATGCCCAGCTCTCATAAGAAATATTTGATCACCCTGTATCGTGCAGGATCTCCTCGAGGAGGCACGATCTCCAGATCGTGCACGATCTCCAGATCGTGCAGGATCTCCTCGAGGACATTGGAGATTTATACTATTCGTTAATTATCGACGAATCGCCATCGCAGTCGCTCAAAGAAGAAAATCGTAACGACTTTTGAAATGACAACTGGGACCGCTGACGCTATTACCGCAGCGATATTGCAGCAATTAAAGACTGAGAATCTTAAAACGGATAAGCTAGCATGCTAACGGGGTAGATGGAGCTAGCGTAAACGTAGGCGTCAATCATTCGGTGACGACGATATTGCGAACCATGAACAGTGATCTTGTCGTGATAAAATGTATTTGTCACTCGCTGCATCTTGCAGCCGAGGAAGCTTGTAAAGTCTTGCCAAAACATCTCGATTTTATGATACGCGAAACCCATTCGTTGTTTTCCGTTAGCACGAAACGCCAAATTGGATACGCTGACGTTTATCGTATACTCGAGGGTAAGGTACCTAAAAAGACCGCGAAGCTTTCAAATACTCGGTGGTTACTCAGGCTTCAAGCGGTTGATGCTATTCTTGACCAATGGGATGCACTTCAGCTGCACTTTCAAATTACTGCAAGTAACAAGGAGCGTAGCTATTAGGCTTCTCAACTCCATGGCATGTTCCCGACACGTGACAAAAAGTTGTATCTGACCTTCCTCATTTCGACACTGAAAGATATCATGGGACTGAACAAATTATTTCAGTCAGATTACGTTGTGCCGATCAAACTGTTCAGAGATTTGAATGACTGCATCTATTAACCAATTAAACGAACTTACCTGTAAGTGAAGTTCTATTGTAATTGTATGAAGCGCCTCTTCCGAAAGATCATAATCGTAGTACCCCTACTCTATGCCGATGTGCCACAATTTCAAAGCTAAAAATAAAAGTTTTTAGCCCGCCGTCTATGTCGCCACCATCGAGGGCGTTGACTTCATTTTTTTAAAGCACTGCCGTAACTTAATTTTTTGGGTATTCTAACGAGTTAGAAGTGAAAGAGATGGGTGGGAGTGATCTTTCGGAAGTTTCATACAATTACAATAGAACTTCACTTACAGGTAAGTTCATTTAATTGGTTAATTGTATTTCGCACCTCTTCCTTCAAGATCATAATCGTAGATGTTCAAAGCTAGTTACGGCAGACCATTCTTGACTTAAATTTTGCCTAGTTCTTTATTACTTTTATAATAAAATAGAACGAAAAAGAAACAGACAATAATTTCTTAGTCCAAAATCGCTTGTGCGAACAGAGATCTGTCTTCTACAATTTGGCGATCATAAAACCTTGTGAAGGTCGCGGAATTTTTTGTCCAACCTGCCGTCTGGCGAATTAAATCTACGTTAACGCCTTTACGTTTCGCTGCCGAAGTCGAGGCGTGTCGTGTACTATAGGCTGAGAACTGTCGTGTGTCTATCCCACTTTTATGTAATACTTTTTTTAACCACCGACTTAAGGTCTGGGTACTTACCGCCTTATGTGGTTTTTTAAAAGAAACGAACAAGGTTTTTACAGTATTTCTCAAACCTTTGGTTCTTGCCATATATACCTCAAGCGCCGTAGCAGCGCAAATCGAAACATCGTTATGATAATATGGCAAGATCAACATTGGTTGGGTTCTTCCCCGCCCAGAAGTTTTTATTCGATCGGGGATCTTAATCTCGAGAGCCGTCTCCGTTTTATGTATGTTTTCTATCCTTATGAGACTTAAGGTCTGCATTCTATGTCCCGTGACAAGGGCAAGCAATGCGATCAACTTTAGAGAGAGTTTCTTTAGAGAAATTTGTTCGCTCGGAAACCATTGGGATAAAAATGTTAAAACGATCTTTGGATCCCATGTAAAATCATATTTCGGCTGCGACGGTCTTAATTTAACGACTGCTTTAAAGAATCTTTTGATTCTATCATCTTGCCCAACCTCGGGTCCAAGGAGAAACGCTATCCCCGATCGCATGGTGTTGAGCGATCCATGAGATGCTCCATTCGAAAATTCTTTGGTAAGAAACGCGATAATCATGCTCGCCGTAGCCCTGAAGGGGTCCGCACCGCTGGAGTAACAAAAGGTCCACCATTTTTTGAACACCCCCTCGTATTGTCTTTTCGAAGACTCGCTGACGGACGAGATCATTAAATCGATCGATTCTTCGGGAACATCCCTTATTTTGAAAGCTCTCCGCATAATCTCGCAGCCACGAGGGTATTCTTCCGCCATAAGGGGTGCGGTTCCCTGTTCGTAGAACGTAACAAGTTAATATCCGGATTGAAATATATCGGTTCGGCTTCGATCATCAATTGAAATAACGGAAACCATGCCTGCGATGTCCAGTATGGAACAACCACTATCCCCCGAGAGCCTTCCGATCGTATTTTTTGTAAGACTTTTAGAATAACCGCAAAAGGTGGGAAGGCGTAAAAAAAATATGGAGACCAGTCCAGCGTGAATGCATCGATCGCCATCGCTTCTGGATCCCGCTGCCAGGCAACATAGCTATTACATTTTGCGTTTTTTCGTGTCGCGAAAAGATCGATTTCTGGTGGACCGAAGGTCTCTTTTATCTTCCTAAAGGCCTTTTCCGACAATTCAAACTCTGTTTCTGACTCGAGTTTTCGAGATTCTGTATCCGCTGCCGAGTTGTCTTTAGACAAAATATAGGATGCGAATATCCATAAATTTCTGGTCTCGCACCACGACCATATTTCCTTAGCTAGCCGACTCAAGTTCGCGAAACGAACACCTCCCATTCGGTTTATGTACGATATGGCCGTCGTGTTGTCAATTCTCAAGAGAATGTCACTATTTCTCGCGTCTACAGCAAAACATTTTAACCCGAAAAAAGCAGCGAGCAATTCTAGATAATTAATATGAAAATCTTGTTCTTCTGCCTTCCAATGTCCGTTAGCTCTCTCGTTATTACAACAAGCTCCCCAACCTGAGCGTGACGCGTCGGATGAAATAACCAAAGTAAACCGTTTGTTTCTAAGAGACATCTTTGCTGAATGAATATTTAACTTCCACCACTCAAAGTCACTCTGAAGGGTATTATCGATATTCATGAAAGCATCGTAATTATCACTGTTTTTCGAGAGTGCCAAATATTTTTGTCGCTCAAACTCCTTAACGTGAACCCAGCCATATTCTACCGCTTGGCAACAAAAGCCGAGTGTTCCTATAAAAGCCGCAAATTCTCGTATTTTGCACCGATCTACGGTGCTGAATTTATCGATCAGAGTTTTAACGTTAGCTTTTTTCTCTTTCGGGACCTCTATAACCATTCTTTCCGAGTCGAACACGTAGCCTAAGAAAGTACATAATCGAGAAGGAACCATCTGACTCTTTCCTTCGTTTATAATAAATCCCACTTCTTGTAAAAGACTACAGGTCTTGTTGACATTGTCTAGACACTCCTCATAGGACTTCCCGAACAACAACATATCGTCTAAATATATAACCGAGAGATGCCCCGAGGATCTCAAATATGCAACGACCGGTCGCATAATTTTCGTGAATGCGTATGGAGCAGAGGTGAGGCCAAACGGTAAACAGTTAAATTCGAACAGCTTATCGTTAAATAGAAATCTCAGAAATTTCTTATCAGTCTCAGCCATGGGAATGATATAGTACGCATCCCTCAGATCAATCTTTGCCATGAAACACCGTGAATTAATTAGCCTTTTTGCCGTCTTATGGTCCTCTAACTTGAAATGTTCAAACTTGACAAATTCGTTTAGTTTTTTAAGGTTTAGTATGAATCTATGCGATCCGTCTGGCTTCGGTACGAGAAAGATTGCGGAAATAAACTGACGTTCGACTTCCTGACATTCCCGAATAGCGCCTTTTTCTAATAATTCGTTAACCATCTGACCTATTAAAAAACGTTCCTTAGACGACCACGAAGACTCTCTGGGGGGGCATGGCTGTATCGGATGAGATTCGAAATTTATCGTATATCCCTCGATCCATCGCAGAATGACTGCGTCAGAAGTTATTTCGCGCCAGCGGTTTACAAAATACTTCAGTCTACCAGCCGGTCTACTTACGGAAACTATTGCCCTTTCCTCGAGTGACCGCGACTCTGGTAGCCCCGGCCTCGTGAAGATTTTTCCTGATTTTCCCAGTTCTTCTGTTGGCTCGAACTCCTCTGGTTGGCAGAGTTGTACTGCCCGCCCTGCGTCGGCTTCTTGTATGGCGGTCGGCGAGGCGGGCCCTTGGCGTTTTTTGGACCCGAATTTTTCGGTTTAGCCTCCAGTCTAAGAGCTTGCGATGACTGTTCTAGCAGTTTGGCAGCCTTCAGCTGTACTTCCAAATTTTGTCCAAACAGTAAATTATCGACCACGGTGGCGTTCAGAGTGTCCTTAAGGGACGTATTTAAGTTCGACAAAATCAGACTTCGTCTAATTAAAGAATCGTCATGTTGAACGTCTGCCAACAGTCTCGCTGCGTCGCTCAAATTTTCCAGGAGGGCTAAATCCTCTGAGCGATTACCCTTGAGAATAAACGTGAGAGATTTTCCCAAAGATGCGAGACACGCTGTAATTCTCTCTTGTCGATCCACGACTCTGGCATCTTTTTTAATAATTGTTTCCGATAAGGTTAACTTAACCTCTGGGTTCAATTTCGGCGGATCAATCGCTGTGCAGTTTGCCGGAGGTGGATACTTGTCGAGAAGTCGTTTTTTCTCCGATGCCGGAAGACCCTTCAAAAGAATTTCCTGCCAACGAACTACGAAATCCTTGTGGATATCAGGTGCTGGAAGTCTGTCGATTATGAGCCTTTTTCCCATTAGCTCGAGAATCTTCTCGTCCAATTCTGCATCCGTTTTTTCCTGCGATTTGTCCTGGGTGTTGTGCTGCTGCGCCAAACTTTGTATCATGGACTGAGAACCTGCCGCTATAGGACCAGCTGCAAGCGAAGCGCTGTGAGGTTCTAGGAGTGCGAGAGACTCATTTTGGGATTCTGTAACTGCGAGAAGCCCAGTTTGAGCTCCTGTAATAGGTCCAGTCTGAAATCCTGAGACTGCGGAGGAATCAGTATGAGATCCTGACTCTGCGGAGGGATCAGTATGTGATCCTAACACTGCGGCTGGGGCAGATTCTGTAGATCGAACAGGTTGAGCATTGCAATCTGTGTGTGGCTCATGTGGCACTTTCACAGCTGTCCGATTGGCAATGGAATCCACCAAAACGTTTGCACCGATAGGCTTCCATGTCTTCTCTGCGACTGACTGTCTCTTGTCAGAACTGAGGCTACCATCTTCTGAAAAATCTTCATCCTGGTCCGAGTAGGACCTTGAATCCGATGTTTCTACTGCCTCATGCCCTGTTATTGACAAGGGAAAAATACTTTTGTAAGCCATCTGCTCACTGTATTAGTATCAGGGTCCGTTGCGCACCCAACTCACATAAAAAGTATGACTTTTTGAATATATTAGGTTCGCGTAACCTTATACCATTGCAGTACAGATTTGCGACCTCGTTGTCGTACCACGACTTGCGCTTTGTGCGCTATATTCTGTGAGTAGTATGTATTTTACATACTCGTCGCGACAACCTAACCTGAAAAAATAACAATCTTTTACTCACTGCGTTTAGATCGTCGCCAACGTCTCTTTTCTTTTCGTAGTTTCGCCTCTACGCGTTTTAAACGTTTGTAGTAGCGATTTTCTTTGTTCTCGTCCTTGGAATCCTTATCTCTTGCTCTTTTCTTTCCCATGTTTTACGGCGTATAACGTGGCTCTTCGGCACAAAGAAGAAGAATGAAGTCAACGCCCTCGATGGTGGCGACATAGACGGCGGGCTAAAAACTTTTATTTTTAGCTTTGAAATTGTGGCACATCGGCATAGAGTAGGGGTACTACGATTATGATCTTGAAGGAAGAGGCGCGAAATACAATTCACTGCTTCAAAGGCTCGTCATCCCAGCTCAGTTAAGCAAAATATCGCATTACGAGCTGACAAGATTCGATTTTAAACGTTTTTGTATAAACGTCGACGGCGTTAATTACGGATTCGAATTTAACGCCCTAACTACCACCGTTCACCGAGATTTAGTCCTGCAGGTCAAAGAGCGCTGTAGAGATTTTATGATCGCTCTCGTGTCGCAATTACAAAAGAGCGTTCCGGTGAACGTCAAAATTCTTAACGAAATATCAACGTTCTCACTGCAATTAGCGTCATCACGAGTCAAAGCTGACATCACGAATATAACGATCCAATTCAAGAACAGTCTGTGTAATGATATCGACTCCACTATAAACAAGTGGAATATGCTCCACAGGGCTGAAGTGGCCGATCTCGCCTGCACCGAACGGTTTTGGGTAGAGGTCAACGAGCTCACCGATGCAGGTGGAAACCAAAGATTCGGCAACATACCGAAGCTTGTTCTTGGATTATTGTCTCTGCCATTTTCTAACGCCGCAGTCGAACACGCGTTTTCGATCGTGAACGTTGTGAAAGGTAAATTGCGCAACAAAATGGCAATCAAGATGGTCGAAGCCATATTACATGACCGCTGTAGTCTCGACGTGAAGTGCTGCGATTTTAAACCAACGACTGCTACGCTGAAGCGTTTTAATTCTGAAACGGTCTACGAGATGTGACACGACGACGACATCAAAGTCCTCGACACATTGTCCGATGACGAATGAGAAAAAAGGTTATTTTCGATTGTTGTTCATGTTGTCGTTTTCTGTGTACAAATCTATATTACATAATATATATTTATGTTACATAATTTTATCTGTATAAAATGAATAATTTTAAACAAAAACATTTTTTTTTTATATTTTACTAATAGGTCCTAGGATTTGCAAATAAAAATTCACACATCACCGAATTAGTACCGAAGGCAATTAAATATATACAAAATTCTCAGAAATTTAAAAACCCCTAAAAGATCCGCTAAATAATTTTTCCCCCTGTTTGTCCCCTGAGGCATGTGAAAAACCCCTAAATCTAGGGGGAAGTCCCCTGATCTGGCAACACTGATGTACACGCTGCCAGGCTGATAGTGACTTGTCGACCGGACGTCGTGTAATAATGTCAAAATTGTACAGCGTTGAAAAATCGTTGTACGCTGTTCGATTTCTTATCAAGAACGTTCGCAGCAATATTGATTGTAGTTTTTCGCGTCAATATTAGTAGTTGGTGTACGCGAAACATACTTGCAGTATTTGAACTTCCGTCCGGCGAGAAGACTTGTCTCCCGCCGTTTGAATTCTCTAATAATTCCGGTCGATTCGACGAGACGAACCTCTTGTCTCTTTGATTTGTAGTCTTTCGGGAAAAATTGTCAGCTCGTTTAGTATCATTTTGTTTGTCTTGTGGTTAATTTGTTTAAATTAGTTTTTGTCACAAATAGTATAGTCGAATGCCCCATCGGATTCGAAAAATTCGTAGATTTTTCGGTAGGGATTCAGAACCGCTGATTGTAAAGTATTTAGTCGAGCGCGAACACTTCAGGTCGCCCGTGAACAACGTGTTTGGTTTCTGTCGGCAGTGTACCCCACTATCGTTAATAATTTTGCTGCCTTGACAAATCGCCGAAGGACACAACGATTGGATTTCGTTATTTTACACTATTTTTGTGTTTGGACTTTGACGAAATTGTTATTTGCATAGACCGGAGGAGACGCTTCACGGCCCATCGCCCAAAGCAATTTTCATTGCAATCGATACTGTCCTATCGTACGATGTCACTGCCATCGTAGCATCATCACAACCGGCGTAATTCCTTCAAACTAAAAAGATTTTTTTCAAATAACAATAATACATCAAGGGCTTAAAATTGATTCTCTCTGACGAAAAAATTTGTTTATGAAAACGATTTTGAAATAAAAATTGTGAATCGTTAAATCAAATAAGCTAAGTAGGTGTATACAGATGTAAACTGTGACGTGGTATTTTTTTGGTCGCGTCACAGAACCGCGTAAACTTCGATTTCGGTGAAACATCGCCTGGGATTTCGGACGGCGCGTCAGCGTGGCTGTCGTTCGAATATTAATTTCGCGCGCGTGATAGTTCGCGATAATCGTAGGGCGTCGCCAGGTACCGGACACCGAGTAATATTTGGGGCAAGTGGGGAGCGAGAGACAATGCGAGAGAGACAGCGAGGAGCGTGGCGAAAAATTCCTAGGGGATTCTCTTCTGTACGGTAGCGGTGTATAGACGTGCATGCGCGCCGTGTTAATTTTCTATTGTACATCTTTGTACGGGATCTACCACCCGATCGATTCGCGGAGAATTTGGCCAGACTCGCTTGCGAGTCGGATCTTTTCGGATTACTGTGAACGGAAGGAGGAACTGGTACCGGCAAGGGGATCCCGGCGAACAGCATCTTTCGCGGTAAGGTCTCTTTCTCTGTGGGTTTGTTCCGGACACGCGGTTCACCGTTCTAGCACGCAAAATTGTCGAGCGTGCCCGCGACTCCATCGCGGCGTGGAGTTCCATCCCGGTCAAACCTCTGCTAATGTTTCCGTCGATCATTTTTCTTTTCGTGTTTTTGGGGAATCATCTCTTTATTTTTGTGTATTTCGGGGATCATAAGTGCCGGGAATGGGACGGCCTCGCGTCGCACCGGCACCGAAATATTCGAGATCGATCGCCTGTGACGAGTTCATACTGTGTGGAGGAGAGATCCAATTTGTGGAACGTGGCGTGCGGGTTTCGAGCTCGCGCGGGCTAATAAACGTAGGCTTTCCTTCGCGGCTGAGGACGTCGAAAAACCATCGCGATATTAAAGAAACGGGCCGCGAGGTTACCGCCTTATTATCTTTGTTCCTTGTTTTTTTATCGTGATCCGTACCGGTAGTGAGCGCGATAGATCGGAAGCATCGTCGATCCGAACCTTGTACGCCTCGCGCCGATATTGTGTAGCGGCTAGTTTACCGATCGGAGCGTCTTCGACGATAACATACGATGGTACAGTCCCGCGCATCGACGCTGATATTAGTAGGGAACGTAGGCCTGACCCGGACATTATTTCGAGCCTTCGCGTGTCTTATTTGCGGTCAAAAGATACTGACCGGAAAATAAAAGACAATAGTCTTTCGGATTTCTGTTATTTTATTTTCCGGTCCGTATTTTTTGTTTTGCGTTAGAAATTCGACTCAGTGAACTGAGTAGTCGGGAGAATTTAGTAGGGAATATTTTTCTAATCGTGCTTTGTTTATTTTGTAATAATAAATCGAGTTCTGTTTCGTTTAGTTCTCCTCGTCTAATCATTTTCACCGCCCACGCCCCTCTGCCCTAGCCTTACTGCAGCTGCCGGAGCAGGAAGAGTGCGTGCTCAGATGAGCACGCACTCTTCCTGCTCCCGATACCGATGGTACCGATGATGAGATCATCATCGGTACCGACCGCGTCGATTAAATATGGGCTGGCGACCATAAAAATATTAAATTAAGCGATCTGGGAGCACGCCGTTGGTGGCCAACGATTTTTGTAGATTCAGCAAAAATTTCGGTCACAAAACATATATGTTTTCTGTCGAGTCCTTTATGACTCCTGATCACTCGGGTGTGATCGGGTAAAGGAACAGACATCACCTATTTTATTTAACGTGTCGTCTCCGCCTTTCGGCATACGGCACGGCACCCAAGTGCGAGGGGCCGGGATACGCCACAGCCAGCGCGCCACGTCAAGCGCGGCTCCCAATTCCCCGAAGGGTCCCTTGGTGGGGTAATAGCAGCCACCTCTGTCAGGGGTACAAGACGGAAAAACTCCCGTTCTCCCCCTCGTATTTCCCAACAAAATACAGGGTTCTCAGAACGGGAGAAGAGGAACCGCCCCGAAGGGAGCAACTCACTTAGCCGACTTCCTGTGGCCGCCAGAATAAATTCCGACGCCTAGAAGCCGTTATCAGCGGGGGCCTCGAGAAGGCGGAGTTGCCAGTACTATGTACTCGGCTCATTCTCACCGATAGTCGCAGGTGACTGGTTGACCAGGAACATTTGCCGAAGCAAAGAACCCAGACCCCCTAACGGGTCCCCTACCAGACCCGTGCTCGGTAACCGCGGGGTCGCAAAGCCCGAGTGGCTTGAGCGGCGGCCAAGCACATGGGTGCCGGTAGCCGGTAGCCGGTAGCCGGTAGCCGGTAGCCGGTAGCCGGTAGCCGGTAGCCGGTAGCCGGTAGCCGGTAGCCGGTAGCCGGTAGCCGATAGCCGGTAGCCGGTAGCCGGTAGCCGGTAGCCGGTAGCCGGTAGCCGGTAGCCGGTAGCCGGTAGACGGTATGATCGGAGGCTGATACTACTCCCCGTAGGAACTATCTGTCACCGTCAACGATACTTCGAGATCGAAAATTTATTTTCTTTTTCGAAGGGTGAAACACGGACCGACGATAAAGAACACTGCGCTCGCCCCTGCTGGGGTGTTGACGCAGTGTTATTTTTGTCCACGCTCCGAATGTCAATGTGAAGAAATTCAAGTGAGCTGGTACAGCCAAAATTTGACTCTTGTAAATCCGGGTTCCTTCTACGGGAGCGTGTTCGAGGATCGAACGCAACGAACCCACCTCGATGGATTGACCGCACATCTGCTAGTGTATGTGTTCGGGAGAGTGGAGCTCGCGAAAGCCCTGCCTCGTCCACATGGTATTGAGAGCAGAGAGACGGTCGACGGGGGTGCTCTTGCGATTCGTGAGTTCATGTGTCTTGTTGAAGGCTCCTCGGTCAGTCGAAGCGAAGCGTATGCGGAGTTAGGGTGTCGATATGTAGGCCCGAATGAGATGTCCTTCGCGAATTTCTGCCTTGGTGGATGTATCGAGTATGCCTCCCCAGGCATGTCAGGTGTACGGTTCCTGGGGATCACTTGCCATGACTTCGCGTCTACAGAGTAGGTGGTTCACGGGCTGGTTCTTCGGAAAACCGTACGACGGGGAGAATCGAGCGTGCACGTGTTCGAAGAGGAGGACAGGCTCTCCGCACTATGGCCTTGCCTCGGATGTCATAGGCCTGAATCCGTGAGAATTCAGTAACGGCTACCTGGGGCCGGCATTTATGCCATCGGTGAGCAGGACACTCGAATCGAACGATTTGTTTTTCCAGACCTAAGTGTGCACTGGAGGGTACATGGGTTTCGGCACAAGGAAGTAGGTAGACGCCACTCTTAATGGGCGCGAGACCTTCGGGTCGACCATAGAATGACGGTTTCGTGCTGGATTTCTTATACGCTAACTGTTTGGTTGACCTATTATGCACGTCACGTCAATTTTTTGTTACCATTTTCATCGAGCGTTACAGAGTGCAACAGTTTTTTGTCCATTTCTGTTTTTTGTCCATACGCACCGAGCCAGTCCCCCCATTGTTTGCGGCTGCAGCCGACTTCCCCCTATATCGCATTCGCCTTAGTCTTACGACTAAAGGAATATGGAAACTGCAAAAAACCTTTGCCGATACAGTCAGTCTCAGATTTGCTTCAAGGCGCCGGAGCTACGGCGAGTTTCGCCAAGAATGTAAACATGGACTACAGCTATATATTTGTGGCACACACGTACAAGTACGCTTGTGCCTCAAGTATATGTCTGGACCTATGTCCCGCCCATATTTTGATTTCTCGACGAAACGACGGCAGCGGGAACCCTCGACCTGCCGATGCTCTGGTTTAGAGGCGAGCACGTTAACCACTAGACCAACGCACATGTTACGGCGAAGGACGTATAAAAATTCCGAAGTGACACGAAATGCTATTTTATTTCACTCGGTGGGAAAATGGCGGTTTTTGCGCACGCCTCGCGTGCGAAAACCCTTTGTGACATAAAATTTTGTTCGAACTCGTGTGATTGCAACACTCGTCTTCGGCTCGTGCCACAAACTCACACTCCTCGGTAATTAGTATTTTATACTACAAGGGAGGAAAGTATGTCTTTTCACCGAGTGTGAAGTTTGATGCCCGAGCGAAGCGAGGATAGAAATTTACACGAGGTGAAAATACACTTCCTCCCTTGTGGCATACGATATTTTTTTTTCGATTTCGTTAAAATAACCACATTCATTGCGTTGCAAAATCGTTATCTTTGCCAATGACCATTACTCCCCTGGGAGTAACAGAGCTTCCAGCGGGAGTAATAAGCCCTATTACTCCCTAGGGAGTAATGAAATTGTACCGCACATGCGCACATGTTAGTAATTATCATAGGTCAATAATAGGCTATTTTCCGCCCGTATTACACGCAAGGAATGTGGTTATTATAGAGCAGTCGGGAAAAATAGTACGTTACTCCACAAGGGCGAAAAACGTTTTTCTAACCAGTGTGAGTTTGCAGCACGAGCCGAAGGCGAGTGCTGTAATCACACGAGTAAGAAAAAGTGTTTCGCACGAGGGATGTACGAAATTTTTCATCACAAGGTGCGAAAATGGCGGTTTTACGCACACGAAGCGGGCGGAAAAGTGGCCATTTCCGCACCGAGTGATGAAAAAGTTCTTTCGCACTCGTATCGAAATGTACTATTGCGATACTAGTACGGAAAAGCGCTGTTTCAACGAAGGTTTTGAAGTTGGCTGCACGAGACGGATCGAGAGCTACAACGGCACGAGGCGAGGCCGAATGACGTTTATCATTACTCCCCTGGTTTGTAGGTCGAGAGGAGGCGAGTGCTGCCTACTTCACAACCGCCGTCGGGAGACCGGTTTTTCTTACAAGTATTGCATACTACTTTTTGTGACAAGTGCACGAAAATTCCCGCTTTTTGTGCCTGTAAAATGCGTGCGGAAAAATAGCTACAGTGCCAGATAAGAGTGCGCGAAAGTAAATAGAGTATTAAAAAAGTGTGGGCAAAAGTAGCTAGAGTGTGAAAAAAGTGTGCGCAAAAGTAGCTAGTCAAAAAGTGTGCGAAAAGAAACTAGCGTGGAAAATAGTATCTAAAGCATTCTAATCTAACGCATTTTTCGCGCATTGTTCTGTGAGAATACCGAATAAAATCGGCGATCTACCCGGCCGCGTGGTGACCCGTGTCAGCCATTAGGCGTAGATGAGCACGAAACCTGTTGCACGCGGCACGTAACCCGTGCCGTCTCGGATGAGAGCCGGTGCGCGTGCGTCGGCGGCGCGCGTCGGCCTCGCCGGACTCGGCCCGGACGTGCTACCGTGCAGCGGCCGCTCGAGCTAGCGCACGTAGCCGCGCTGATTCGCGAACACACTCCCTCCACTACACTTTCCCCATCATCCCCTCTACCCTTAGCTCAAGTCAAGCAACCCGAATGATCGACTAGAGGGCGGTGGGGTCGGGACTTGGCAGCCTGCGAAGTAACATCTCCTCCAGCTCCACACCCTGGCCGCCCTCTTCCTCGCTAGGAGAGACGCGGGGGAGGGGGAGGGGGGCAACCAGCCTCGTGTCGAGCAACCGGGCCCCACTACACCACGTGGCCCGCCATCCCCACTCGGCAAAAGCCGCCATCTTGAAAATTCCTACAGGTACTGACCTACACTGCCTCAAATCGGAGGGATTTCTTGGACTTGAGTTTCTAGGAATTTATTTTGGTGTGTCAGTTATCAGAGATTTCTCTTAAATGTCATTTATTTATATCACCTACAATTAATCGTTGCACATTTCACTCTTTGTCTCATATAAATCGGATCGATTTTACCCGTCAACGGTTTATAAGTGTCTGGTCATTTGACCGCAATCCGCAAGTGGGCGGCGCCGCCCACTTGTGAATCCGGGCTTCAAGCGCCGTCGGTGTTAAGGGGCTGCCGCGCGCTGCCGTTCTCGCACAACTGTGACGTCACGGGCAAGATTTACCCGCACGATACTTTCGATCTTCTATCGATAATGTATGATAGGTTTTGAGTCTTTACCTTCCCTAGCAAGTCAAACGACCGTTTTTAACGACTATCAAAAGACCCAAAAAACGACTGGTCGTTCTGTGACACTTTTCGTCCGGAATAACGACCGAAAAAAATACCAATTGTTAAGTTGAGGATGGGTCGTTTTTCCACCAATGACCGCAAAATGACCACAAAAACGACCTACGTATGAATTATTGAAAAAGCTCTAGGTTGGGTTGTTTCGCCGGCGTTGATCAGTAAGTAAGCGGAAAGACGACCATGTTGAGAATTTTTCTTTGGATCGTTCTTCAGGTCGTTTATGAAAAACTACTTTCAGAGGGACAGTTGACGAGGACTCAGATAAGTCGATTTCCATAAAAGACCCGAAGAACGACCCAAAGAAAACCTCTCAACATGGTCGTCTTTCCGATTACTTTCTGATTAACGCCGACGAAACGACCCAATCTAGAACTTTTTCAGTAATTCGTACATTGGTTTGTGGTCATTTTGTGGCCATTGCTGAAAAAACGACCCATTCTCAACGTAACAATTGGTCTTTATTTCGGTGGTTATTCATGACGGAAAGTGTCACAGAACGACCAGTCGTTTTTTCGTTCTTTCGATGGTTGCTTGACTTGCTAGGGTTGAGTATGCTTGCGAAGTGTCCTTCAGGGAGTTAATTTAGCACTATCCGTATCACTTCCGAGATTTATAAGTCGTTGTTATTAATCTTACTCTGGATTTCATAAGTTCTCTTACCGGTCACTTTGACAGTTTAATCCTTGCGCTCTCGGTTTTACTTCGAAGTTGTTGTAGATTGCGCAATGGTTCCGAATCGAACGGAGAGGAGGGTGAATAAAGAGCGCTGAGACCGAGATAACAGTAATAAACACTCTATAAACTTTATTAAAACTCAAGCAATGAACAAAAAAAAAAAAATAGAGGAAACGTGTGAGAGTGATGCGAGCTCGGTAGGCTGTCGTCGCTAACTGCCCATCACAGGCGAGACGAGAGCAACAGCTCAACGGTTCTGCTCAGTTATCGGTTACTCTCATTTCCGGCAACCGTATCGTCATTTCGCGATATTCGTTGAGCTCACACGGAGCACAACGCGAGTGATTTTCTCGGGTACGCGGTACGCGGAATCACACCGGAATTCCTCACGTTCTCAACGGCTACCTTGCGGTGATACAGCGCCGCGGGTAGATCTTCTCGCTCGGCTGTTACCTCGTGGGCTACGAAGCCACGGGTATTTGCTCCCCCGGTTGTTCCGCGAATTAATACAATTGCGACGGGCTCATCGGGATTGCTCATGTTGGACTGCTCAATTATTATTATTGTATTTATCATTGTTAATCGGTACCGCTTATTTTTGGTGTTGCTCACATGCACAGGGTTTTCGCGCATGTTTTACCATCATTTTGTTGCTTCGAATAAAGAGTTTATTTTCACTGTTAACATCGGCAGTGCTAATTTATTTACCCCCGTTCCGCTATATCTCATCCTGGAAATTCTCAAACATTTGGTCCTTCGAACCGGATCGCGGAACGGTGGGGAGCGAAAAGTGCGCGAAAAGTGTCAGTGCATGTGTACTCATCGGGACATATCATCTGTGAGGGGCGGAGAGAGTGCGCATGTTGCGAGTCTCTCTCTCGCAGTGACTCTTGGACAGCTCAGCGGATAGCGCGCTCGAGCGCACACGTACATCTCACCGGCCGGCTCTCGTGCGAGGAGAGGTGTCGTGCCGTGTGCACCGCTCCCGCGTCTCGGACACTGCGAACGACTTACCGGACTCTCGTGCGTTGAGAGCGCGCGCGTTCATGCCGCGCTCCCGCGTTCGGCCATCTTGGGCATCTCATCAGGCTCTCTCGTGGCGGAGAGTCTGTCCCTACCACCGACGGTCGGGTCTCTCACGCGGGCGGTACGCGTTCGCTGTCGCTCTCAGGCGACTCATCGAACGTTCGGACAGTGACTCTCGTGTGCGCTCCCCTCTCACTCGCGCGCAAGCATTTCGGATATCTCATCAGTCTCTCACGTAGTGAGAGCTTGCGCGTCGCACTTCTCTCTGTCTCTTACGTATAGTGACAGTGGACCTTCTCATCGGTATGGTGCGCGCTTCGTCGTCGCTCTCTCGCGCTCAGACATTTCACCGGTTCGCGCGTCCTACCTCGTTCGCGCGTGTAACATTTCACGATCATCTCACCGGCTTTCTCGTGCTTTAAGAGTTCGCGCGCTCCGCTTCTCTCGCATTTTTTGTGACTGTCAAAAGTTATCATCAATTTGGTGTTTGGTTAGAGAGCTCGTGTGACGCGTGTGAATCTCACCGGTGTGCTCGGACGTCTCACCAGCTGACTCGAGCGGCGAGCAGCCACGTATCAGTGTCTCGCTCTCGCGATCAGCGATCTCGAACATTTTCCATCGGACTTTCGCGCAGTGAGAGCTCGTGTATATGCCCTCATTTCGCGCTTACACATTTCGGACAGCTCACCAGTGTGGTGCAGGGAGTGTACGCGTGTCGCGTCTCTCTCGCACAGTGCCATTCGTGAAACTCATCGGACTCGCGCGCTATGAGAGTTCGCGCGTTAGCGCTTCTCTCTCGCGCTTACACCGTCCGAACCGCTCACCAGTGATCTCGTGTGAAGAGAGCTCGCCTCTCTCTCTCACGTAGTGCGTCTCGGTTATCTCACCGGTCGACTGTTACAGATGGAGAGTGCGCGCGTTCGTCGAACGTTCGCGCGCTCGGCATCTTAGACATTTCAGCTGTCTCTCGTGCGGTGAGAGCTCATATCGGGAGTTCGCGTGTTGCGTCTCCCTCGCGCTCAGACAGTACAGCGGCGTCGTACATCGGACGTGCTCGCGCTAGTGAATTCTTGGCGCATTTAACAATTATTTTGTGCGTTGGGAGTTTTGGTTCACCGCTCTCACGCTCGATCGGGCTCTCGGGCATCTCAACAGACGGTCGCGTGGTGACGTCACGGTTTCGCGTCGCTTGGACAATTCTCACGCGATTCGCGCCGCTCATTCGGATTTTCTGTTCGGTTCTCACGGGGGGGGGGAACAAATGACTTCACACGAGCACATGGTTCGTCGCTCAACCGATTAATTGAGTGACAGGTGACCTCACGATTTCATCCGGGGTTCGGCGCTCGGTCACACTTTCGGTCTGTTCCCTCTTCCCGGTTTCACGCACATGGGTTCCGCATCGCGTTGACGAGGAATTTTCGGGTTGGTGTCGCGTGTGCGATTATTTCATGGTTCTGAGTCGCTCATACGGACATTGTTGGGCTCACGTCGTGTACGATCATCACACGGCTCGCGCTGGTCGTTCAATTTATGGTTCGCACCGCTGTTCGGTTTTTGGTTTTCGGTTCGGCGTCGCTCTTCAGATTCGGCTCGGCGTCGCTCGTGTGTCTTTCGGATTTGCGATGCTCATACACCCTCCGGGTTTTATGACACCCGTCGGTTTCGCGCTCACGCTCATCTGAAGACATCGTGTCGGTTCCAACGGCAACGGGGAAGAAGGCGACGCCGCTGACTCCGTCAACGGAGTTCGTTACATCTGCTCAACCAACGCCAGCGCAACCAGGTCACAGCTCACGCGGAGACAACTCATCCGGAATTGGCTCACCAGGCGACGACTCATCAGGCGCCGACTCAACAGACCGTGAGCGGTCTGTTGAGGGCTGTCAATCGGTATCATCGCTGCTCAGGCTGCTCAATCGGTATCATCGGAGGCTGGGCACTCGAGTTAGTGCTCAGATGACATCTGCACAGGGCGATCACTTCAATGTGATGCGTGCAAACCTCAAGGATGATATCATGGAACGTCGACGGGTGGCTGTCGACAGACAGGCTTTTTCAGCTGCCTACAAAGCTTCGGGCCATTCGGCCACTCAGCGTCAAGGTTCCGCTCATCCTGTTCGACGTTGCTCTCAGCAGCTCTCGCTCATGGTGACTGCGAAGTCTAATCACGGGATTCGACTTCTGGTGGACCCAGGGTCGAGGAACTCATTCGTGTCGGAACAACTCATCGATTGGCGCGGTGTCCCGCGTCAAGGATCCTCGATACCGATCTGGTGTATCGGGGTGACCAGGTCAACTCAAACTTGAGTATTTCTCACTCTGGTCTACTCACTCCTCGCTCAAATTACAGTTGTCGCTCATCTGCTGAGGATGGTTACCTCGATTCTACCATCGTTCGGGATCTACATCGAGACGTGGCATCACACGGACAAGCTCAGGCTTGCCGATGCAGACGCTCTCACGCCACGGTCTACCAACATTATCATCGGAGCAGTTTGCTATGGACAATTCATTCGAGTCCAGCATCATCTGAGGTGCCGTGACGGCACTGATCGCTCACCTTTCCATCTTTGGTACTTGGACCTGGACAAGGTACTCACGCAACCGCGGGTACAGCGCTCACATCGTCGGTGCATCAACGGAATGTTCTTTTCTATGAGCTTCTCACGAAGTTCTGGACGCAAAAAGAACCACCACCTGACACACCTGGACATCTCACCCCGGAAGAGGAGGAGTACGATTCTCACTTTTGGTCAACACGCTCATGGGTCTCAACAGGTCGTGCGTGTTCTCAAGGCGTTGCTTACGCTATTGGAGAATTGGTATCGCACAGCTCACCGGTGCCTGGAGCAGGTGCTCAGGCAGCTCATCCGGGATAAACGCTGTAGGACGTTATCGTCGGTTCATGGGCAATAAGAAAAACTTGGTTCATGGAGGAATAAGAAGAACTTGGTTCATGGAGGAATAAGACGAACTTGGTTCATGGAGGAATAAAAAGAACTTGGTTCATGGAGGAATGAGAAGAACTTGGTTCATGGAGGAATAAGAAGAACTTGGTTCATGGAGGAATAAGAACTTGGTCACCCGCCAAGGTGCCGGCTCCTTCCTCTGCCGGCACAATACATCATTACCAGCCTCCAGACTCCAGACCGAGTTCTCATACCGGACCGAGACCTCATCAAGGTCAACGGGTTCAATAACTCGGTCGCCCACACCTCCGGACACTCCGGAACCAAGCTCATGCACACAAGTGTGAAGGCAGCTCAGTATCCCGGACGTTCCCATCTTGATTCAGCTACACCTGCGTCTCGTCGCACACGATCATCAAGCATCCTGAAGACTGGCATCTCCAACAAAGGTTGCGGACTAACGAACAGTTCAACACGGTGTCTCAATCGACAGAACAGGTGGAGGTGCGGATACATCAGCTCAGCTCATCAGTCGGTTCATCATTGACTGAAGGACTTGCGCTATGCGGACGGGGTCTCGCTAGCCACATTGCTCATCGATGACCAACTCGTGTTCGTCACGGGTTGGTTCGCGCTCACGGCCACGCTCATTAGGTTGGTCATCATTCTAGGTAGAGATTGTCGCTGCATCGCCCTGTGATTGGTCGACGGAGACAGTGCGAACGTCGTCGCGTCACCCTGTGATTGGTCGACGGAGACAGTGTCTAGGGAATTTCTTTTGTTTGGAAGCTCTGGGTTTTCCCTGTAAAGGTCCGATTGGCTTTTTCGGATTTTACTCCTTGGTCGGCGGAGCTTTGAGCAGGATGGTCCTCCGGGTCGGTGGTGGGGAAGGGCGAGGACGGCTCTGCGGAGGGACGATGCGGGCGTCCGTTCTAGCGACAGGAGCAGGGATCTCGTTTACCGGGCACTCATGCAATGGGTCAGTTCCGCGAGGAGGCCCGACTGGTCGCAGCAGAAGCGTGGTTTTTCGCACCGGGATCTCGTAGGATACGGAACTGGTGGAGAGCGGGACCCGTGCGACGATCTTCTTTACCGACCGTGGTAACCGGAGTCCCAGGCGTCGAGGATCTTGCGGATGTAGGCCGGGAGGAGGTAACGGTCTTGGCGGGACGTCGATCGGTACGAGAAACCGCCGGATCGGTGTCGGGATGTAGGGAACCGTATGCTCCGGATTGGTAATATCCACCAGGGCCGGTCGGTAAGTAAGGACGGATGCTCGCTGGAGTGCGGCTGCCTTCTTCTTCTTGATTCTTTTCCCACCACGGGAGGGCATTCAGGCTGGCCGGACTTGGTCAGCTTGAATACGAAAGAAACAAGTTGAGAACCGCGACCAAGAAGTGGGGGCGGTCAAGGGGCTGGGGGCAGTCCTGTTTTAGCAAAGGGCGACCGCGACCAAGAAGTGGGGGTGGTCAAGGGGCAAGCTGGCCGCGACCAAGAAGTGGGGGCGGTCAGTATAGAAACAGGGCAACTTACCTTTCGCGATCAGGACTGGGGGCAAAAGGAGAGCGCGTCCGCTAGAGCAGGCGAGAAAAAGGACAGGATTTGACGAGATACTCCAGAACCAGCTTTACACTTATAGTGTGGCCTTTATTGGTCCTGCAGCCAAGTCGGAATCGAGTAACAATCTGCGCTTTCGCTCGACTATTTATAGGAGTTCCGAGACAGGTTCGCTTGCGAGAAACGCTGGGCGCCGCTTCGCCATCTGGCGGCCGGTGGTGGTACTCGCCGCTCGTTCGAGCTTGCCGTGCGAGTTGAGGTTTATGCGGAACCCACATAGTTTCTCCCAAGCGAGCGACCGAGAACTTTCGTGTTTAGTTTACAGGTATTGCAGGTATAAATGAATAATTAACTAATATTAAATAATGATTAATTAATGAAGTGGCCGGTGGGTACATTACCGGGGTCATCTGACCGAACGCGGGAATCAATGAATTCAAAAGCAGAGGGTCGTCTAGGGACCGTGTAAGGGGTTAAATGACCATGGTAACTTTCGGTAAAATGACCGTTTCTTGGTAATTTAAGTACTTTTAGTTCGGAAAGCCGAATGCAAGCTTCTGAGCTATGGGAAGGGACTTTCGGTAAGTTACCGAAAGTTACCACGGACTTATTCCGCGGAATAACATTTCTGAGGGATATAAAACGATTGTAGGGGAAATATATAGGCGTATAACAAGATGTTGGACATCTCGGCTTCACATCCACGAACGCGACTCATGCACAGAAGCTTCGACGGGAGCTCTGGTTGCACAAGGTCGGCTGCACATACGGTTTGCCGTCGCAGCTCTCAACCCGATGGCTCACGCTCAGAGAAGATTTCACATCTCACTTGCCTGGCCAGGCTATCGTTGCCTCAACGGCAACACATGGAGTGACTCAACAGTGGTTTACATGGCTTCTCTGATGCATCTCAATTAGCGATGTTGGCAGGCATCCGCATCGTCGTCAGCTCACCGTCCACAGCCGCTCAGGCGGTCTCTGGCGGGCACCGAAATCCAGGTGGCACAACTCAACCGGCTCACATCCCGAAGATTAGAGCTCATCGCAGCGCTGCGATGACGAGATTCAAAGGAATTGGTCAGCCACGTCTCAAGGCTACACTGCGCCTCGACGTGCGGACAACTCATTTGTCGACGGACTCACATTCAACAACTGAATCGGATCTCTTCAAGGTGGAAGAACGTCGTCGAACACGACGTCGCTCAACTGCAGGAGCTCAGCGCAGACGCACAATGGCGGCACATCTCGGGAGTAATTAACCCGGCTGATTGTGCCCTCAGGGGCGTCACCATCGCGCAGCTCAGAGATCGCTCATCATGGTGGACGGTACCACCATGGATGACTCAACGGATTCATGGGGTACTCATTGGCTCGACTCACAGCAAACTCAACCACCGGGCTCCGGACGACCTCAAAGTACACGAGGGGTTCCCGGGCATCTCTCTGACCGTCGCCGCTTCCAGCGTCGGCTGTCACGACGTTCTCACTTGCGAGGTTTCACCTCTGACAGCCTCGTGCCATTTCATTGGTATTTTTGTTACAGAAATGTGTTCATCGTCAGAGAAAACTTCTGCTGATTGGTCATTCTCATCGGCTTCTGCTCATCGGTCACGCTCATCGGCGCTACTCAGAGGCGCTCAATCAGTGTTGCCAGATCAGGGGACTTCCCCCTAGATTTAGGGGTTTTTCACATGCCTCATGGGACAAACAGGGGGAAAAATTATTTAGGGGATCTTTTAGGGGATTTTAAATTTCTGAGAATTTTGTATATATTTTTGTTGCCTTCGGTACTAATTCGGTGATGTGTGAATTTTTAATTGCAAATCCTAGGACCTATTAGTAAATTATAAATAAAAAAAATTGTTTTTGCTCAAAATTATTTATTTTATACAGATAAAATTATGTAACATAAATATATATTATGTAATATAGATTTGTACACAGAAAACGACAAGATGAACAACAATCAAAAATAACCTTTTTTCTCATTCGTCATCGGACAATGTGTCGAGGTCTTTGATGTCGTCGTCGTGTCACATCTCGTAGACCGTTTCAGAATTAAAACGCTTCCAAGAAATAATCCAAGAACAAGCTTCGGTATGTTGCCGAATCTTTGGCTTCCACCTGCATCGGTGAGCTCGTTGACCTCTACCCAAAACCGTTCGGTGCAGGCGAGATCGGCCACTTCAGCCCTGTGGAGCATATTCCACTTGTTTATAGTGGAGTCGATATCATTACACAGACTGTGCTTGAATTGGATCGTAATATTCGTGATATCAGCTTTGACTCGTGATGACGCTAATTGCGGTGAGAACGTCGATATTTCGTTAAGAACTTTGACGTTCACCGGAACGCTCTTTTGTAATTGCGACACGAGAGCGATCATAAAATCTCTACAGCGCTTTTTGACCTGCACGACTAAATCTCGGTGAACGCTGGTAGTTGGGGCGTTAAATTCGTATCCGTAGTTAACGCCGTCGACGTTCATACAAAAACGTTTAAAATCAAATCCTGCCAGCTCGTAATGCGATATTTTGCTTAACTGAGCTGGGATGACGAGCCTTTGAAGCAGTGAATAGATGCAGTCATTCAAATCTCTGAACAGTTTGATCGGGTCAACGTAATCTGACTGAAATAATTTGTTCAGTCCCATGATACCTTTCAGTGTCGAAATGAGGAAGGTCAGATACAACTTATTGTCAGGTGTCGGGAACATGCCATGGAGTTGAGAAGCCTAATAGCTACGCTCCTTGTTCCTTGCAGTCATTTGAAAGTGCAGCTGAAGTGCATCCCATTGGTCAAGAATAGCATCAACCGCTTGAAGCCTGAGTAACCACCGAGTATTTGAAAGCTTCGCGATCTTTTTAGGTACCTTACCCTCGAGTGTACGATTTGGCGTTTCGCGCTAACGGAAAACCACGAATGGGTTTCGCGTATCATAAAATCGAGATGTTTTGGCACTTTACAAGCTTCCTCGGCTGCAAGATGCAGGGAGTGACAAATACATTTTATCACGACAAGATCAGTGTTCATGATTCGCAATATCGTCGTCACCGAATGATTGACGCCTAAGTGTAACGGCCGCAGCCTAACAATTTCATTATTTTAACTTCGAATAATTATTCGAGCGTATCGATACGGAGTTTCCGTTCGATACGCTCTTCAAAGAAGCCCTTAAGGCTATCGTGCATCCGGACCGCCGCGAGCGGCCACTTATCTATCAGACTAAACACTCTGCGATTCATTATTCCTTTGCAACAGCGAGCGCGAAGCCCTCAGCTTCACGCCCGCTTCACGACAGTTCAGCTCCGACCGACGATCAGTGCGGTACACCTCCGAATTACACTCTCCGATTAATAAAACCAGTATTTTTTATATCATCTTCGAGACTTCATTCATTCAACGCGAGCCTGACCAATCGACCATCCGTCACATTGGTGTCAGAAGTGGCGCTACCACTCAAACACGTCCACAATAAAAAAAATAAAAAAAATTCATAAAATATTTTCAATATTTCAAACAAAAAAAAACAATTTTTCGTGACACTTGTGTTCGAGCCGCAGCTCACACAAACCCGGAACCGACAATCGTGCTCGAGCCGCACTCGCACCGAAAAACCAAAAGTGAAAAAAAACATAAACAGTGAACCAGAAAAAAAAAACACACAGAAGTGACATACAGTGAACAAAGGAAAAACAATACAATGATAAACAGTGAAGTGAAAAGACACTACAAACAGTGAAAAAAACACAACACGAAAAAGTGGAAAAAAAACGATACAGTGTAAAAAAATACAGTGTCAAAACACTTTATAAATATTAATTAACCTGGACATTAAATATATATATATATATGTAAATGAAGCCGATCACTTCATTCTATCCGAATTTGCCGCGCAATAACGAGATGACTACACAAGTCTAGACAGAGGGAGAATTAGGAGGAAACCGCGCTGGTCACAGGTACGACGATAGAGAGGACATGTACGACGGGAGAGGAAACGTGGTTAGGACGGTGCGGAATAATTAAGAGATGGAGCAAGAGCGTTAATTGTTGTTTCTCTTTTCATAGGTAAGCTTCATAGTTAATTAAGATCGAAAATGTAAACACGATAAAATAACAACTCGTAAATAAACTCTTTTCATAGAGCAACTCAACCTCGTTGAATCCATCGTAACCCAAGTCCCACGAGGAGCCGATAAAACGACGTTACAAAACAACAATTCTACAGCTGTTTAAACAACGATGGAAAAACTGAGATTTGAATTTGTGGTAAAAGCAGGCGACGATCCAAAGACAAATACCATCACCATAACCTCAATTATGGACACGGACAAAAATACCTTTATAATCCCGGAGCAATTCCAAGCGGTGACACTGCACGAGGCGGTTATAAAAACGGAAATCTACCAAAAAGTAAGAACTACACTACAAAGGAGACATGATCAAAGGCAAGTGTGGATAGCCGTGACACCAGAAATGAAGGAGATCTACAGAGACGAACAGGGAAACATGCAATTCAAGGGATATTTTCTACAAGAGATTACCCCAGGAATACGGCAACAAGCTCCGACCGCTGGAATCTCAGAAGAGGCTCTAACGAGGATCCTGGAAAATTTCGCTGAAACGAGGAAGGATGTGCCCAAGCCACGGAAGATAAAAAACCTAACGGAAAAGTTCGTATTGGAGAAATTCGCGAGGAAGACATCGAACGTGACCCAGTGGATGGAAACTTTCGAAGCGGAGTGCGCACGACAGGGAATCGAAGAAGACACCCTGAAGATTGAAGCGCTGAGATTATTCTTAGACGAGTCATGCCTTGATTGGTATAGCTCCATGCTCATAAAGCACACAATAAATTACGAATGGCAAGCGTGGAGAAGTAACTTCTGTGGAACGTATGCAGACAAAGGTTGGTCGCCGGTCAGGTACGCAATTCTGTTCAAGTACAGGCAGGGGTCATTACTCGAGTACGCTTTAAAAAAAGAAAGGTTATTATTGGAAGTAGGTAAATCAATGGATAAAACCACCATGATCGATCTGATCGCCACAGGTCTGCCAAATTTTATAGCAGATAAAATTGACAGGGAAAGCTTAAGAGAAACGGAAGATTTATTTAATAAAGTCAGGGGTCTAGAACACCTTGTGATAAAAAAATTTCCAGAAAAGAAAACGCCCTCATCCCCGGGTTCTAATGCTAGCTTGGAGAGCAAGGGTAAAGAAAAAAATGGGCGAGACCGACCATGTAGAATTTGCGAAAAAGAGAATAGAGGTAACCGGTACCACCCGGAATCCGCGTGCTGGTTCAAAAACAAAAATAGCGATAAACCATGTGACGTGGCACGTCACAAGTCCCTTCCGCTGCCTGGCTCGGAGTCCCACCACTCACCTTGGGAATAAACCGGAATTAGGACATAATTTAAGCAACGAATTTGACAATTGTTAACCCCCTCCCCTGACTGACCTTCATCCCCTAACTCCCCGTCAGACCCTATACTCACTCAACGGAGGCCCGTCAGCCCTCCGACGCAACCACCGAAGACCCACCGAAGACCCAGCGCAGCCACCGCAGACCCATCGAAGCCACCGCAGACCCATCGAAGACACCGCAGACCCATCGCAGCCATCGCAGACCATCCAGGAGGGAAATTGAACCCCTGCGCACCACCAATCGACCCCAACAACCTAAACAGCCAACAATTTGAGATGCAGCCAGACCTAACAAGCACTAACCTGAAAACCTGAAGACCGTCCGAAAATCTCAGTCCGACCTTGCCAGCCCCGAGGAAGATCCCGACGAGTCGGAGCACCCTTCCCGACTCGTCCACCAACACCAAAGAACCCGGCGACACCCTCTCGGCTCGGATTGCCGAGTTTAAACCGACGAGGTGTGTCGTCGAGGTAAACACACTATTCGGCCGCGATCTGTCACAGGAGACACTTCGCCGACTCGCCGCCTGGAACCGCCACCTCCCGACGCAAGGAACTGCTCGTCGATCGATGGGCAAATCGATGACGAGGATGCGCGCGCCGTACGTCGCGACGAGTCTTCCGTCGCGACGAAATATTCGCACGGCCGCGCGGCCAATCCCGACGCCCACCAGCAGCCAGTCCCCAAACCAGCCAATCAGAAACCGACATCCCTACGCTCACTTGCACGACCGACCCTAAGGTCGGAGAAGAAGCCGGAAGAAGCACGGCCGACATCACTTCGAGCCAAGGCGTGTGAAAGAGAGCGTGTGTGTGATCAGAGCGACAGTTTTAAAAGATTATAAGGACATTTTAAGACGACTCGGCTGTCCCCGTCGAGAGCAAGACTCCATCCCGGAGAGTACAGACGATAAGCGATACCCCAGGATACGAATTTGGAATTGTACACGGAGAATTATAACGACCAGGCAAATCGAGGAATATTGAGAGGAATACTGTGCGAAATATCGGACGGTTGTAACCGATATTTTACGAGTGACCAGGTTGCGTGAGTAGCGCATAAGTTTTCCCCCGCCTGCCCCTTTCTCGATTTTTCCCATCTTCCCGACCCCTGAACATTTACCCGTGCCCTCTTTTTTGGAAATTGTAAGCGTTTTTTTTTGTGACTTTTTCGACCGTCGAGTACCGGCCGCCACGTGCGCCGACCTTTTTCGAGATATCCGAACACGTGCGCGTGAGTGGTGGTATTCGCGGGATTTTTCCGCGTGCGTTCCTATAAGTTATTATTATTTTTCCCCGTTCCCCGAGACGCATTTTTGCGAGTATTTACCGATTTTTATTATTGTAATTTTTACCAGTTTGTGTGCCGAGGTAATTTGTCAAGAAGCCCTGGAACAGTGTCCCCGACCTGAGAAGTCTCATCCCCCTCCCCCCCCCCGTTCCTTGCTAGCCGCGTGCCGCGCAAATTTGCCTATTGTCTTTCTTTTTTTTTTGTGAGTTACGGTGCTACGCCGAGAAAGTAGCTGGCGCCCAAAAACAACAATTGACAATTTATTTTGAGTTTAATCATTTTTCGAGTTTCATTACTATTTTTTGGGTTTTCTTATTTTTCTCCTGAGTTTCGATTTAGCCCGATCGAGGTTTTTGTGTAGAGTGTTTCACCGGCCAGCCCCCTTTTTCCGTGCGACCGACCCCAACCCCCTGCCGTCCCGATACTTATGATAAACATCGTTTTTTTTTGTATAAGCTCTTTCAAGTCAGTTATAGCGATTATTATTTGACTATTCCGTTCCCCCTATTATTTTGTTTTATTCGATTGTTAACTTCGATTAACGCTGTTAAGCTCTTTTCTCATTTCCCTCCCCGATTATCATTTCACCTGTTATTTTTGCCACGTTGACCTATTGAAGAATATAATATTTTAGTTTTCTACACAAAACTTCGGACCGTTATTTCCCCCTTCCCTACACCCCCGCTTACTCCCCGATCGACCCAGTTTTGGGAGACTACACGAAAAGGTATCATCACAACCAAAAAGAGAGGAAATAAGGAGTGTTAATAACTCGGAATTAGAAACGGAATTGAACGATATCGATCCAAAAAACTAAATATTCCACCATTGATCAAAATTAGGCTATTAATAAATGAAACTTTGGACATTTCGGGAATTTATGATTCTGGATCGAATGTTTCGATAATAAATTCGAGACTATTATCCTTGAAAAGTAACCCAATCAACAATAAAAGGAAAAATCCAGGCTTAAGGACGATTAATGGTGTGAAAGAACCTATAGGAACGGTAACTTTAAAAATAAAAATCTTTGGGATTGAGAAAAATATGAACGTCTTTGTAGTAGACCAGGAGAATTTCGATTACGATTTCTTAGTCGGATTAGATTGCATAAAAAATGTCCACCTACTTCAAAACGAGAAATTAGAGATCACCCAGAGGATCGATAGTAATGAAAACGAAAATAACGGAAAAGAAACAAAAGCACAAATAATTCCTGGCTTGGCAGGTAGCAAAATAGAAAAAAAACTAAATGTACCTAACGGACATCTATACATCCCAGAGGAAAGCGATAGCGAAACAAACATTGAATATAAAATAAACTACAATGAACACATCAATGTAGCAAACTTTAACATTTCGGTAAATCATTTAGATACTCAACAACAGTCACGAATAGACGAATTAATCTGCAAGAACAGGACACTCTTCGCCAAAGATAAATACGATATAGGGACAGTGAAGGGCTATGAAGCACACATTGATTTGTTGATAGATAAATACTGCAGCAAAAGGCCATATCGGTGCACTATCGAAGACAAAAAAGAGATAGAACAGCAAGTATCTAAACTATTGCAAAAAAAATTGATTGAAGAGTCTTACAGCCCTTTTGCTGCCCCGGTGACACTAGCCTATAAAAAAGAAGAAGGGAGAAAATCGAGATTGTGTATAGACTTTCGGGACCTGAATAAGATTGTAGTCCCGCAATCACAACCCTTCCCACTAATTGAAGACTTAATGGTCAAGACAAGAAAATGTAAATATTTCTCGATACTAGATGTAAATTCAGCGTTTTGGTCAATTCCTTTGAAAATCGAAGACAAACACAAAACAGCGTTCGTTACGCAGGAAGGCCATTTCCAGTGGACTTGCCTACCATTCGGTTTAAAAACATCTCCTGCAATTTTTCAGAGAATATTAAGCAACATTATAAGGAAACATGAACTATCAAATTTCACGGTGAATTACATAGATGACATTTTGATATTTTCTGAAACGTTCGAGGAACATATTAAACATTTATCAATGTTATTGGGAGCAATTCGGAAGGAAGGCTTGAGACTGAAATTCTCAAAATGTAGCTTTGCACAAAATTCAGTGAAATACCTAGGACATATAATTGAGAACAACACAATTACCCCACTGAAAGATAACTTAATTGCTATACAAAATTTCCCGGTCCCAAAGACACAAAAAAATGTGCGTCAGTTTCTGGGAAAAATAAATTTTTACGGGAAATATGTGCCAAACATATCGATAACATTAGACCCGTTACACAAATTGCTGAGAAAAGGGCAAAAATTTATCTGGACCGAGGAATGCAAGGAATCCTTCGAGAAAATAAAAAAACTACTCTGACAAAAACCGATATTAGAAATCTTCGATCCGGATTTGCCGATAAGCATTTATACGGACGCTAGTATACAGGGAATAGGTGCTGTTTTGAAGCAACTGCAACATAATGGACAAGAAAAACCTTGCGCGTACTTTTCGAGAAAACTAAATGACAGCCAAAAAAGAAAGAAAGCAATATACCTCGAGTGTCTAGCAATAAAAGAAGCGGTAAAATACTGGCAGCACTGGCTCATAGGAAAAAAATTCACGGTTTACTCTGATCATAAACCTCTAGAGAAAATGAATATTAAAGCGAGAACAGACGAAGAACTGGGAGAACTTTCGTACTATTTATCACAATTCAATTTCGAGGTCATATACTCGCCAGGAAAGTACAACTTAGAAGCCGATAGCTTGAGTAGAAATCCGGTACTGGAACCAAACGAAAATGAAAAGGAAGCTTTAAAGATTGTAAACTACGTTAAGCTAGAAGATATCTTACATGATCAAGAGGAAAACGAAAATATAAAACAAAACATAGACAGTCTAAAATAAAAAAATAAAATATACTATAAGAAGGTCGGGAAAAGGGAGAAAATTGTACTAACGGAAGAATTTAGTAAAAAAATCATAGAAGATGTACACTATCACTACTGCCATATAGGAATACGTCAAATGGAAAACAAAATAAAACCGTTCTATGTAGCAAAGGACCTAACAAGAAATATAAAGAAAATCTGCGATGATTGCGACATCTGCATAAAAAACAAATCTAGGGGAAAACACAAATATGGACTGATGTCGCATTTAGGACCAGCGGCAGACCCTTTCGAAATAGTATCTATCGCCACCATAGGCGGCTTTGGCAGCTCACGCTCTACAAAGAGATATTTGCATCTTCTGGTAGACCACTTTACAAGATACGCCTATATTTTAACCTAAAAAACCCAAAATTCGAGTGACTTCATAAAGCTTGTTCAAAAGGCCACAACGGAAAATAAAATTGGCATGATTCTATCGGATCAGTATCCAGGAATAAATTCAAAAGAATTCAAAAGCTTCCTAGATAAAGAAAATATACCCATCATCGTTACGGCCGTAAATACGCCGTTCTCCAACGGTCTAAATGAGAGACTGAATCAGACATTAGTTAATAAGATTAGATGTAAAATAAATGAGCAGAACAATAAAGTAGCCTGGACAACTGTCGCGCACGAATGTACCCAAAGATATAATGAAACCGAACACACGGTGACAGGTTTTTCTCCAAAATACTTATTAGAAGGCAAAAATGTAACATTCATACCGGAAGAATTGAAACAAGAAATCACACAAAATAACTTAGTACAGGATAGGAAGGTCGCGTTGGAAAATACTATAAAATCACACAACTATAATAAAGAACGATTTGACAAAAACCGGAAGGAGTGGGACGTTAAAATAGGAGACTCGGTGTATGTTGAAAACGGGAATCGGTTGAATAGAAAGAAACTGGACTAATTAAAAATCGGACCATATAAAGTCTTAGGAAAACTATCCAACTCGATACAAGAAAAAGAGGAAAAAAATTAGATATTATAAAAACTATGTGCGAGATAATCCCACAAACCCCTAGGGGGGAAGATGTAAATGAAGCCGATCACTTCATTCTATCCGAATTTGCCGCGCAATAACGAGATGACTACACAAGTCTAGACAGAGGGAGAATTAGGAGGAAACCGCGCTGGTCACAGGTACGACGATAGAGAGGACATGTACGACGGGAGAGGAAACGTGGTTAGGACGGTGCGGAATAATTAAGAGATGGAGCAAGAGCGTTAATTGTTGTTTCTCTTTTCATAGGTAAGCTTCATAGTTAATTAAGATCGAAATTGTAAACACGATAAAATAACAACTCGTAAATAAACTCTTTTCATAGAGCAACTCAACCTCGTTGAATCCATCGTAACCCAAGTCCCACGAGGAGCCGATAAAACCACGTTACATATATATATAGACATTTATTAAATAATAACTTATTCATAATAATAATAATTGAAAAAAAAACAGTGCAAAAAAAGGAGAGGATACACAGTAAACAAACAAAAAAAAAAAAACAAAGAGCTTGTGAGTATCGAGTGAGAGTGCACGGAGCGTGCGGAGCGAACGAGCGAGCGGCATCGGGGTTACCGACCGCCGAAAGTTCTCGCGCAACGCAGCGGCCGATGTTATCACCAGCGAGCCGTCATCGACCGCGGCATCGACCCGCCACGGCCGTGATCCGCCGTACCAGCGCGACTCGCCCGTCGGCTGCCCACCACTGACGCACCATCCGCCACCAAAAAAAAATTCCAAAGAATATAGAAGGAAGGAAGGAAGGACGAAACAGGAAATAATAATAATAATCCGGAAATTAAACCCATGTTATTGGCGTTTCTCATCGGCGTGGTAATGTGAGTACCAACTTATATATATATACATATTTTGTTGTGTTTAAAAAAAAAGCGTAGCAGAATTATTTTTTCTCAAAAAAAAAAAACAATATATATATTGTGATGATACCTTTTCGTGTAGTCTCCCAAAACTGGGTCGATCTGTGGAGTAAGGGGGGGGTGAAGGGAAGGGGGAAATAACGTTCCGAAGTTTTGTGTAGGAAACTAAAATATTATATTCTTCAACAGTTCAACGTATCAAAAATAACAGGTAATAACAAAAGAAAAGAAAAAAGAAACGAGGTCGGGGTCTTACAACAAAAAAAGGGGGTACGTTAATGATAATCGGGGAGAGAAATAAGAAAAGAGCTTAATAGCGGTAATCGAATGTAATAAACGGAGAAAACAAAAAAAAGGGGAAACGGAAAGATCAAATAATAATCGCAATAATCAAAAGAACTGAACTTAAAAGAGCTTATACAAAAAAAACGATGTTTATCATAAGTATTGTTTTTGGGCGCCAGCTACTTTCTCGGCGTAGCACCGTAACTCACAGGAAAAAAAAAGAAAGACAATCGGCAAATTTGCGCGGCACGCGGCTAGCAAGGAACGGGGGGGGGGGGAGGGGGATGAGACTTCTCAGGTCGGGGACACTGTTCCAGGGCTTCTTGACAAATTACCTCGGCACACACAAAAACTGGTCAAAATTACAATAATGACGATCGGTAAATACTCGCAAAAATGCATCTCGGGGAACGGGGAAGAATAATAATAACTTTAAGGAACGCACGCGGAAAAATCCCGCGAATACCACCACTCACGCGCACGTGTTCGGATATCTCGAAAATGTCGGCGCACGTGGCGGCCGGTACTCGACGGTCGAAAAGTTTCACAATAAAAACGCTTACAATTTCCAAAAAAGAGGGCACGGGTAAATGTTCAGGGGTCGGGAAGATGGGAAAAATCGAGAAAGGGGCAGGCGGGGGAAAACTTATGCGCTACTCACGCAACCTGGTCACTCTCAATCTATATCGGTTACAATTCCTCCGATATTCCGCTCGATATTCCTCTCGTTAATATTTCTCGATTTGCCGGGTCGTCAATATTCCTTTTAAGCCAAATCGTGTCCTTGGGCAATGGCTTATTGGTCTGTACTCTCCGGGAAGGAGTCTTGCTCTCGACGGGGACAGCTGAGTCGTCTTAAAATGTCCTTATAATCTCTTAAAACTGTCGCTCTGATCACACACACACTCGTCTTTCACACGCCTGGGCTCGAAGTGATGTCAGCCTCGCTGCTTCCGGCTTCTTCTCCGACCTTAGGGTCGGTCTTGCAAGTGAGCGTATGGATGTCGGTTTTCGATTGGTGGATTTCGGGACTGGCGGTCGGTGGGCGTCGGGATTGGCCGCGCGGCCGTGCGAATATCTCGTCGCGACGGAAGACTCGTCGCGACGTTCGGCGCGCGCATCCTCGGGATCGATTGGCTCATCGATCGTCGAGCAATTATCGGTGCCGGGAGGTGGCGGTTCCATGCGGCGCGTCGGCGAAGTGTCGCATCTGACAGATCGCGTGCTGAATTTAGTGTTTACCCGGACGACACACCTCGTCGGTTTACACTCGGCAATCCGAGCCGAGAGGGTGTCGCCGGGTTCTTCAGTGCCTGTGGACGAGTCGGGAAGGATGCTCCGACTCGTCGGAATTTTTCCCGGGGCTGTCGGTGTCGGACTGGCATTTTGGACGGTCGTCTGGTTTGCAGGTTAGTGCTTGAAAGGTCTGCTGGTGTCTAAATTGTTGGGCTGTTTAGGTTGTTGGGGTCGATCAGGCTTCGCAGGGGGTCAATTTCCCTCCAGGTTGGTCTTCGATGGCTGCGATGGATCTTTGGTGTCTGCGATGGGTCTTCGGTGTCTGCGATAGGTCTTCGGTGGCTGCGCTGGGTCTTCGGTGGGTGCATCGGAGGGCTGACGGGGCCTTCGATGAGTAAGTATGAGGTCTGACGGGGTGGTAGGGGATGAAGGTCAGTCAGGGGAGGGGGTTAACAATGGTAAAATTCGTTGCTTAAATTATTATCCTAATTGTAGTTTTTCCCTAGGTGAGTGGTGGGACTCCGAGCCAGGCAGCGGAAGGGACTTGTGACGTGCCACGTCACAATATGTAATACTTCTTCTCAAAAAAGAGAAATAGTATCCCGCGGGAACCGAGCGCCGACAGCTGACGCGACGCATGTCAGTGGCGTACGACCGTCGAGAGCATGCGACACACACATGCAACAAATTCCTAACAATTTCCTAATTCCTTTTAATAATAATAATTTAAAAGAGGGGTGTTTTCTGTCAACGCGCCTCATACCAGACGGCGGCGAATATATATATAAATACACATAAATAATTCCTTTTTATATAAATAAAATAAATAATTTGTTTCTTTTCTTTAACTTGCAAATTTTTCTTTTGTAATTTTTATAAAAAAAAACAACTCAAAACCTACTCACACAAATAATAATTCATTAATTAAATACATTTTTTTTTTAAGCAAACAAAAAAAAACCAAAATGGAAAATATTAACTTCACATTTTTCTTGCGGTTTCCTGAGTGAAACCCCGTAACAATTTGCAACCCCTAATGGTGATAGTGATATGATAATAATAAAAACAAAATAACAAATACTATACAACAATACAATATAATAATAATTAATAGCTATTTTTGCTATATATTAACAAATAAATAAAAAGAGGAAAAAAAATGACATTTCTCTTTTCTTAGTTTTACAAAAAAAAAATAAGTCCGCCGAAACGGCCTCGGCGCACACGAACAAGTAGCGCTAACAGTTTTTTCCGCTCAGCATTATCCGAGAGATCAAAGGTAAGAATGGTCAGATATTGTATAAGAAATCTGGCACGAGACCGTCATTCTCTGCTCGACCCGTGAGGGTCTCTCGCCCATTAAGAGCAAACGCAACGAACATCCGATCTACCTTCTCTTTATGCGATGCAGTATGCCCCCCTAGAAACCGCCTCTTGCAGAGGTCTTGACAATCAGACACCGTTCGAAGACTGATCGTCACCTCCCCTAGGGTCCAATAACTGACTAGTGGTACAAGCCACTGTTTTAAGTCTCACGAGTGGTTCGGTAGCCACCCGGGGTAGACCAAAGCGAGAGCCCTCCACTTCTCGACGGCCTCAACCTCCTGGTTCGTCCACCTATGGTCTCCTTTTACTGCATTTACCTACGACGGAGCCATAATCAATGCACCTGGGAATGAGCACCCAGAGCATCTCACGGGATGAACTTGCCAGAGGTCTCTTGACCGGGTCTGCTTTTTCGTCCTGACCAAGCAACGGGAAGACTACGCGGTATAGCATGAGAATTCGCGTGCCGGGTCGGTGGACTTTCGCAAGCGCCGCAGTAGCTCTTGCGAGCCACCGCGGGTAATCCCGGCCATCCCGCTTGGGCGAAAAAGCGGTACGCGAGAGCTGCACGGGGGCAGTTTCCCGCCCCCGCATGAACGCACTCTCACGAGATGGCCATGGATCTTTGGCACCGGCCGAAACAGTGCTCGTTCGAACAGGTTGCTGGTTGACCAGGACCATTTGCAAAGCAAAGGCCCCGGACCCCCTTACGAGTCTCCTGCGTGACCCGAGCTCGGTTACCGCGGGGTCGCCAGTCCCCGGTGGTTCGAGCGGCGACAAGCATATGACTGACGGATCATCCCACAGCTCCGTACACCCCTCTACCACCCCTGCGGGGGGTAAGAATGGTCAATGAAGGCAACGATAATCCCGTACCCAACACAATGAAGCTCCGTGACGTACAAAATCTTGTACCAAACTTTGACGGCAAAAATGTGCCACTTAACGACTTCATACGCGCATGTAAAAATGCTGCGAAACTAGTAATAGAGAACGATCGAGCGCAATTTCCGATAATTGTTAAACTCAAACTGTCGGGAGTTGCCGCCGATATTACCGACTCGAAAACTTACAACACATTAGATTCACTCTTGAGAGATCTCAAGAGCGCTTTCAACAAACCAGTTGAACTATCGGATCTCGAAAACGAATTAAAATCAAACACACAAAATTACAGCGAATCTGTTCTCGTCTACGCAACGCGTACGCGAAAAATCGCGAATCGAATCGAGAATAGGCTAAAAGAAGTTTACCGAGCAGAAGCTCAACAAGCCTATCTGTTTCGGCAAATTGCTGGTTATCGTTCATAAGACACTCTTAACGATGTCAACAGACCGTATTTACACCAGTCCGCTCTCTCACAACTATACCAACACATGTACAATAAAGTCCGCGTAAATACACACTCATTTACACACGCTCTGGCTCGGGCAACAAGAGCGAGCCAAAGATTTTCAGTTGAACGAAAGCGGCGATACCTTCCACACGCGTCGATTTCTACCGCTATTTCAGAATAAACTACTTTTATGTTTAATCCCGAGTTTTCTTTATTCCCTGCCAAGCGAAGCTCAGCATTCTTCCATCGTTATCGCAACATTTACTGGTCCTTCGAGCCGGATGCTGGGCAATAGTGTGGCATTAATCGTTGGAAAAGAGCGAAGTCGCGCGCGTGGTAAGAGTTAACGGTAGCTCTGTCCTGCTTTGCTCTTCCCCTCGCCGCGCTCGCCCGATCGCTCGGTGTTTAGCTACCTACGCGTGTGTAAAGGAGAGAGCCAACGAACGCTCTCGCGAGCTCTCTCGTTGTCGCGCTTACGCTCTACCTGTGTTCTCAATTTCGGTAATCGCTCGCTCTGACGAGTCGCGTCGCGACGAACATCGCGTCTCTATCCCTCTTCAAGACAGTACTACGGTCTGAACGTTTTTCTGAAACGCGCTTGCCCGTGCTAATCAGACCGTCTCGTGCTCCGAAAACTTTTCAGCTGTACCCCCCGTGTTAACGCTTAAAAGCGAAAAAAAACCTTTGTAACATGTCTGCTTCAGTGGGCACCCTGACCACGAGACAAACCGAACTTCTCGGCTTAATCTCTCGAACGATAGCGAACGTGAAGAAATTGGAGACGAGGAAGCGCACTGCCGAGCAATATCAAGCGAGGCTCGATATGCTCGACGCCAATTGGAAGAAATTTCAATCGAATCACGAAATGCTTTCAGCGTTAAAACCGGAAGAGCGCGCTGTTCTAGACTATTACACCGAAGACCTTTACGCAACGTGTGAAGAAGCGTACTTGGATTCGAAAAGTGAATTGACCGTGTACCTCAAGGAGCTCAACATTAGAGCTGGTCAGGCATCCGGAAGTGCAACACCAGCAACGCAAGTAAACGTCGCGCCAATCTCTCGGCAACTCCCGCGAATAAATTTACCTCGCTTTTCGGGATCGTATCGGGAGTGGCGACAGTTTCGTGATCTCTTCACGTCGATGGTCGGCGCGAATAAGGAGGTACTGAGCGTGGAAAAATTACAGTATCTGAAAATGAGCTTGACCGAGAAAGCGGCTCAACTCGTGACTAACATTGACATTACCGGTGAAAATTTCCAGCGCGCGTGGCAAGTTCTCGTCGATCGGTACGAGAATACGCGAGTTCTCATAGACACTCACCTCTCCTCATTATTCGCGATTCAAAAGGTTAACCAACAGTCAGCTTCCGAACTCAAAACGTTGCTCGATGAAGTAAAGGAAGCTATCGGTGCGCTCAAAGCCCTCGGATGCTCTATCGACACGTGGGACTGCATTCTAGTATATATGGTAAAGCGTAAATTCGACTCAAGCTCTCTCATGGACTGGGAGAAACAGATCGGGATCGCGATTCCGTCTCCGACATTTGCAAACCTCGAAAAGTTTATCTTGGGCCGTATTTACGCTCTCGAAGCCGTCGCGCGCGCTACCGAGTCGAAGAAACCAAGTCCCGCGGCTCCGACTGCCGCTAAAAATCAAGCGTCCGCCAAATCGCATCAAGTTACCGCGACCCAAAAGGGTGACACTCAAACACCCGGTGCAACGAAACCATCGCAGATAAAATGCTCGTTTTGCGACGCCGCGCATAAGCTCTCGGCGTGTCCAAACTATCACAACAAGACTCTCGAACAAAAGCGTGATATTGTTAAACAAAAAAATCTTTGCTTTAAATGCCTTGGCGCGCACCAGCTTCGGCACTGTCGGTCGACAAATCGCTGTCGAACTTGTGGTGAACCTCATCACACGTCGATCCATCGAACAAGTGGCGCGTTGAACGAGCGAACTCCAGCAGTGTCGAATACGCAACAATCGATCTCACAAGCACAACAATCGACAACCGTCGCTCCCGGGAGCCAACCAAACGCGTTCGCGCTTCCGCGTCGCGAGGAGGCTCAGTCGTCAACGTCTGCCACTACGCACCACAGTCTCGCGACATCGGACAATTATACGCCAGTTTTGCTAGCCACGGCGCTCATCAGAGTCACATCGTGCTACGGCGACCAGTATGAAGTTCGAGCTCTTATCGATCAAGGGTCCGAAGTCTCATTCGTCACCGAGACGCTCGCGCAACGGATGAATCTACCGCGTCAACGAGTGTCGCTGCCGATCAGCGGCATCGGTGCTCAGCATTCAACAGTGTCGCGTAGTCTTATCCGTCTCGATATAGTCTCGCGCATAAATCCGTCGTTCGCACTGTCGGTCAACGCGTACGTGCTCCCGAAGCTCACTTCCTATTCACCACCGATTCGAGTCGTTCAAAATCAGTGGCCGCATCTTCGCGACCTCGAACTCGCAGATCCGGAGTTCTCGTCAGCAACAGAGATTGACTTAATACTAGGCGCCGAAGTTTACAGTCAGATCCTCGAGGAAGGGTTTCGAAGAGGCGGTCCTGACAGCCCAGTCGCTCAACGAACCGCCTTTGGATGGATTCTCTCGGGTTCTGTCCCACCGCAATCAAGTTCAGAAGCGAGCTCGCGTCCTGTTCTAGGACTGCATGGTTCCGTCAATCGCGAGCTCCTCAATCTCGTCCAGCGCTTCTGGGTTCAAGAAGAAACGCCTGTGGAACCAACCTCAACCTTGACGGAAGATGAATCGCAGTGCGAGCAGTACTTCAGCGAAACGCACTCGCGCACGCCGGAGGGACGCTATGTCGTACGCATACCCCTCAAACGACGTCCGAAGGATCTCGGAGACTCGTATAAGCCTGCGTTGTTCGCACTCTCGCGCCAAGAAAAGCGGTTCACGACGAATCCTGTTTTGAAAACAGCATACTCAACCTTTTTGAGCGAGTATGAAGCTCTCGGTCACATGGGTCTCGCATCAGATACTGCCTCCCCGCCACGGCATTCATTTTATCTTCCGCATCATGCCGTCGTACGCGAGAGCAGCTCTACTACAAAGGTACGAGTAGTATTTAACGGCTCGTGTCGGACGAACGCTGGGATTTCGGTCAACGATCTGCAACACGTGGTACTGAAACTTCAAAACGATCTGGCTGATATTATCACACGTTGGCGTCGATACGCGTACGTGTTTGCTGCCGACATCGAGAAGATGTATCGTCAGATACGCGTACACCAAGGCGATTGGGAGTTGCAGCGCATTTTGTGGAGAGAAGACCAAGACTCGCCCCCGCGATCGTACGATCTTCGCACGGTAACGTATGGGCTTGCAAGTTCTCCTTACCTCGCTATCCGTACACTTCGGCAGCTTTCGATCGATGAGAGCTCGCGTTATCCGCTCGCTACAAACGTTATTCAACGCGAAATGTACGTTGACGACGTGCTGTCGGGAGCGGATGACATACCAGAAGCTCGAGAAAAAATCCGACAAGTCAATGAGTGCCTCCGTTCCGGTTGTTTTCCGCTGCAAAAGTGGACAGCTAACAATGAAGACCTGCTAATGGACATTTCTCAAGACAGGCGTGCGCACTCGTCGCCGGTTTCACTCGAAAACGATTCGCTTTTTCGCGCGCTCGGACTTCTGTGGCAACCGCGGTGTGACTCATTCGTGTTCACCTCGTTCGATTCCGTAAAGTCGCCTCGTGTAAGCAAACGTCTCGTTTTATCGCGTGTCGCGCAGCTATTCGATCCTCTCGGATGGATCGCACCCGTTATCGTCCGCGGAAAAATCCTGATTCAAGAACTCTGGTCGGCGAAGCTCGGCAGGGATGACCCACTCCCCGAAGAGCTCGCAACTCGATGGAAGATTTTCGAAAAGGATCTCCCAGACCTCGCGACGATCTCAGTGCCACGTTGGCTCGGTACTCGCGCGTCTTCACTCGCCATTGAGCTGCACGGGTTCTCGGACGCGTCTCAAGCCGCCCTGGGTGCAGTTATTTATTTACGCGTTATGACGGATCTCGACGACGTTCGCGTAACGCTCGTCGCCGCAAAAACACGAGTTGCTCCTCTCAAGAAGGTGACGATCCCTCGGCTTGAGCTATCCGCCGCGCTCCTACTAGTGCGACAGATCTCGCATATTAGAAGGACTCTCGATCTCGAAAACGCTCCGCTACATCTGTGGACGGATTCCACTGTCGCGCTCGCGTATATCCGTGGTGATGCTCGTCGATGGGCCGATTACGTCCGAAACCGCGTCACCGAAATACAAGAACTCTCAAATTCCCACTGGCATCATGTCCCAGGGAAGGAAAATCCAGCGGACAGTGCATCGCGGGGGCTCTCTCCCCGTCAACTCAAAGAAGAAACGCTCTGGTGGAATAGTCCACCGTGGCTATCTAAGCATTCAACAGCATGGCCGTCGTGGATCCCGTTGCCGGAGCCAGACGTCACTCTCGAGGTTCGCAAAACAGCAGTCACCATCGGTAACAGGAGCGAGATTCCGGAGCACTGGGAACTCGTGAATCGGTTTTCGAGCCTCAGGACTCTTCTACGTGTAACTGCATGGATCTGTCGTGCCGCAAAAAAATTCAGGCGAAGCCAGAACGCTGACGAGCAAACCCCATTCCTTAACCCCGAAGAACTCGACGCCGCTCGATGATTCTAATCGGAAACCAGGGATAAAAGTCCAGAAAAACCCAGGGTCCGATTTGGTCAGAGTTCCGATAGCGGACTTAAATTTTGCGAAGTTCATCGAGAAAATCCTACACACTCGACATCCGAGTGCTATTCTGTACAGCGACTACGGGAAAACACAAACACACGCACCAACAGCCGTCGATACCGAGATAATTCGCGCGATAATTACCGAAATAATTCGCGCGGTAATTACCGAAATAATTCGCGCGATAATTACCGAAATAATTCGCGCGGTAATTACCGAAATAATTCGCGCGATAATTACCGAAATAATTCGCGCGGTAATTACCGAAATAATTCGCGCGATAATTATCGCAATAATCCGCGCAATAACCGTCAAAACAATCCACGGAACAACTATCGCAACAACTCTCGCGACAACTATCGCGACAACTCTCGCAACAACTATCGCGACAACTCTCGCGACAACTATCGCGACAACTCTCGCGACAACTATCGCGACAACTATCGCGACAACTATCGCGACAACTATCGCGACAACTATCGCGACAACTATCGCGACAACTATCGCGACAACTATCGCGACAACTATCGCGACAACTATCGCGACAACTATCGCGACAACTATCGCGACAACTATCGCGACAACTATCGCGACAACTATCGCGACAACTATCGCGACAACTATCGCGACAACTATCGCGACAACTATCGCGACAACTATCGCGACAACTATCGCGACAACTATCGCGACAACTATCGCGACAACTATCGCGACAACTATCGCGACAACTATCGCGACAACTATCGCGACAACTATCGCGACAACTATCGCGACAACTATCGCGACAACTATCGCGACAACTATCGCGACAACTATCGCGACAACTATCGCGACAACTATCGCGACAACTATCGCGACAACTATCGCGACAACTATCGCGACAACTATCGCGACAACTATCGCGACAACTATCGCGACAACTATCGCGACAACTATCGCGACAACTATCGCGACAACTATCGCGACAACTATCGCGACAACTATCGCGACAACTATCGCGACAACTATCGCGATAATTTACCCAATAATTATCGCAGCAACGCTCGCGACAACTCGCACAATAATTATAACAATCCACGTGACAACCAGAACAACTCGCGACGCGACGATTCGCGAGATCGTAATTATCAAAACGACCGAAATAGTCGAGATAATTCACGCGATCGTAACAATTCACAGGAAAATCAAAGTGGTAGTAACACCCGAAACTCGCGAAAATCCGACTACCAATCGAGCCTAGATGCAGCGCAAATCGAACAAATTTTCGAGCGCGTGCTCCAAAAAAACGAGCGACTCGCCTCTCGCGACAGCGCGACGGGAGGCAGGACACCGGAGCGCTTGTCCAACCCGAACTAAGAAAAGACGGAAAAATTGCGCACACCGAGCCTGAACTCCTAAAACACGTAGGATCGGCATACGTAAAAAAACAGACGGTAGCGTAACAATTAGAAAAGCTAAAATAAAATTAGTATTAACGAATAGATACAAGCCACCAAGCGTGACCCTAGAGTCACCAGACCTGTACTCGAATCAGGCTGTGTTCCTTGCTGACACTGGAGCAGAGATAAATCTCGTAAAAGACTCCTTTGTTGCCAGGAATACGGAGATAGACCCGACGCTCATATACGAGCTTAGTGGTATCACCGACGGAACAGCGAAAACAATTGGTAGATGTTACATCCGAATCAAGGAATTTAACATCGAATTCCACGTAGTCGACGACTTATTCCCGATTATGCAGGACGCTATACTCGGCGACGTCTTCTTCAGAGGAACGCCCGCCGATATACTCTACAGCGAAGCATACATAAAATTTGCAGGCTATACAGTCCCGTTCTAAACATTCGAACGAGTGACAATTCCAGGCAGATCGAAACTCATCGTACCCATCAGGCTAAAACCGACCGATCTCGAGGAGGGATACATCCCGAGAATCGACGCAGGCCCACGTCTCTATATGGGTAACGCTTTAGTAAAAAACAACGACGGAATTGCGTACCTTTGAGCAATTAACTCGCAAAATTGTGAGATAAACTTGATAGTCCCGACGGTAGAACTAATACCAGTCGAGATTATCTCCCAAAAACCAATCGACAACTTCACACCGACCGACCTTCACGATTTCTCAAACGGAGACCGTGCAGAAGTACGCTCGGTACAACTCGACAAACAGAGCAGGCTTGAAGCTCTTCAAGCTCTCCTGCAATTAGATCACCTCAACGAAACAGAGCGAGATGACGTACTCCAGTTGGTGTCAGAATACCAACACCTATTTTGTCTACCCGGAGATCGATTGGGTCACACAACACTAGTGAAACACGAAATTCCTACAACAGACGATAGACCCATTAATACCAAACAATATAGATTTCCACAGGTACACAAGAAGGAAATACAAAGTCAGGTCAACGACATGTTAAACAAGGGAATAATAAAGCCATCCCTTTCCCCCTACAACTCTCCAGTTTGGTCGTTCCCAAAAAACCAGACGCAAAAGGTAACAAAAAATGGAGAATTGTTATCGACTTCAGAAAACTCAACGAAAAAACTACGCCAGACGCGTATCCACTCCCAAACATTAGGGACATATTAGATCAACTGAGAAACGCCCGTTACTTTTCGACGTTCGACCTAGCGTCCGGTTTCTACCAAATAGAAATGCACCCAGCGGATAGACACAAAACAGCTTTTTCGACCCCGAATGGACATTACGAGTATCACCGAATACCATTCGGACTTAAAAACGCGCCAGCAACCTTTCAAAGGTTGATGGACGTCGTACTATCCGGTCTTCAAGGCACAGACCTATTCGTCTATCTAGACGATATTGTAATATACGCAAGAGACATCACCGAACACGAAAACAAATTTAAGAGTTTTGCGAAAAGACTGACTTCGGCAGGATTGACGCTACAAACCGAAAAATTCCACTTCCTAAACCGAGAAGTGACATACCTAGGGCACATAATTTCAGCCGAAGGCGTCAGACCGAATACCAGCAACATTTTCGCATTCAAAAACTTCCCAACACCTAAAGACAAAAAAGGAATTAAACAATTTGTAGCACTTGCAGGCTACTATCGACGATTCATTCGCGACTTCGCAAAAATTGCGATTCCTTTAAAGCAACAACTAAAGAAATCAGAGAAATTCGAATGGACGGACGAATGCCAATCAGCGTTCGAGTATCTGAAGGCAAAGATCACCGAACGTCCAGTCCTAAAGTATCCGGACTTCGACAAACCGTGTACACTTACCACGGACGCGTCAGACTAAGCAATAGGCACGGTACTTAGTCAAAAACATGGAGACTTCGATCATCCAATAGCTTTCTACTCAAGAGCATTAAAAAAAACCGAGATCGCGTACGACGCGATGAAAAAAGAGCTCTTAGCCATAGTAAACGCGGTAGAATACTTTAAAACGTATCTATACGGAAAACGGTTCACGCTTGTCACAGACAACAGAGCACTAACGTATATAAAAAACAAACCCGACATCCCGCAACAGCTACAGCGATGGCAGATAATACTCAACGGTTACGAATACGATATTCAGCACAAACCCGGAAAATTGAACGTCGTTGCTGACGCTCTTTCGAGAAACCCCGCAGAAATCATGCCAATCAGGCAACGCGAGGAGAGTTCATCTGAAAACGCAAAACATCAGGAGACAAAAAAGCAAAAACTGTCTCCCGAACCGTCGTATCAAACTCGCGGACGATCAACAACCGACACGGGTTCTGGAAACCCAGCACCTAGAAAAAAACGAAACACATGGGAACTGTCGACCGGCGAATCGGAAGACAGCCAAGCCGCGTATCAGAGAACATACCAATCAGACTCTGACGAATCAATGGAACTAGTAACGGAACAAAAGAATCAAACCCAACAAGAAACGAACCAACCACCAAAAAGGACAAAATCAAAACAAAAAACGGAGAGTGTACCTACAAAAAACGATTTAATAATAGATACCGAAACATCAATCACCGAGTTATCGGAAAACGAAGGTGAATTTATACGACCAATCAAAAAAATGGTCGAGGAGCTGAACTCAGAGGAAAATACAGAGCCACAATGGCGACTCTCCAAAAAACGTCCAACCGACACAACGGACGACGAAGAGAGTAAACGACAACCACGCAAACAACATAGGAAACGAGATGATACTGAAACGAAATATAAGAGTGTTAGTTAGTTGTCTGTACGTGTTGGAGGCCATTTACCTTATATCTATATTTAGTCTAGTCTTAACTTAAAGGTTGATGAATATTTTCTTATATATTATGATTTTTTTTGCGTTGATGATAGAGATGTTTGTTTAAGTCAATGATGCATAATCGTTCGTTTTTGGTACATAAGTTTTTACGATACAATGAAGTAGGGTGGTGACGTGAAGTTGGGCGGCACTGATGATTTTACAGTGCTGAAATCGGTAATATTTGTTTTTTCGGGAATTGATGGTGATCTAAAGTTCGGTTGCACTGGTGTTTGTGCAGGGTGTTTCTCGGAAGTTTGTTCAGCGTTGATTGGCGGTAACCTGATTTTGGAATGTACAGGTGATGGTCCATCCATTTTGGATTTCGTTAGATATTCAACACAGCTGAAAGGTGATGGTAAATTTCCGAGTTTTGAGGCGTTTCTGGAAATTGGTGGTGATCGGAAGTTCGGTGGTACTTTCCGTTTTACGCTAGTTCCGTCGTTTTTCGAGTTCTTTGTTTTTTGTTTTATACCCGTGGATGGTGATCTGAAAGTTGGTTGAACGGGTGGTTTACCACTATTTTCGTCACTGGACGATTCTCCGATGTTCGTCAGCAACGGTTTGAATCCTTTTTTGTTGGAATTTTCATTCTCGGATTCTGTTTCGTGTTCCGTTCTGTTTTCCTTATTTCGTGCCTTAGAGTTGTCGTTTTTATTTTCAGTTTTATTATTTTTTTTCGTTTTTGTGACCGTATAAGTAGCCGGTTGCCCCGTCAGGGCTGACTTTTTCGCGAAACTCGTTTTTGTTTAGCTGCGATAAGCTTTCTGTTTTATTTGGCCTTGTTGGGCTCTTTTCTTCTTGTTGCCTCATTGGGCTTTTTGTTTTTTGTGGCCTCGTTGGGCTTTTTGCTTTTTGCGGCCTCGTTGGGCTCTTGTTGTCTTGCTGCCTCATTGGGCTTTTCGTTTTTTGTGGCCTCGTTGGGCTTTTGTTTTCCTCTTCTTCTTCTGTTGTACTATCATCTATATCTGTTACACGTACAATACAACACGTACAGACAACTAACTAACACTCTTACACACTAGAAGATATTCGGAAAAACCTACTAAAACAGAAATTAAAAACTTGGCTCAGACCAACATTTTCCTCGCAGAATTAACCCAAGAAAAGAGGAACCTTTTTAAGCCACCAACAAAACTCTTCAACACCAGAACACCAAAATAAAATACCATGACGGACGACAATAACGAAACTACATTGAATCATACACACAACCATTACACCTTTAAATTTTAATAAACGATCATACATATGTAATACAACACATACATATACATACACATATACATATATAATAATCATATAAATATATACAATAGACATAATGTAATATAATATATACGCGACATGCGTCGCGCAACGTCGGTAGAGGACAACGGGAAACAAAAGAACCCCATATAACATTTTATTTCATTTTTTTCTTATAAAAACAAATTTCAGTTTATTGTTTCTTTTATCATTTTAGTCTTTTTCTTTCTTTTTTCAAATTTTTTTTATTTTTGTAATTTCCCTACGACCAATATAAATATGCAACGCTTTTTTTTACTATAAATATTCGTGTTAATCATTTTACCAATTTCCAGAAACAATTTCCATCTTTCACCAACAAGCCACTTCCAAATAACATACCTAACCCACTAACCACCACTAATCAGAACTTAGAATGTTACCGGCACAATACCATCAAAATTCGAAATTTATAACAAAAATACCAGGAAATAGAGAAACGAAATACAACCAAGGAGAAACCGAAATCCATCAAATATGGACAAATTTACCAAAAAAAAAGAGGAAAAGATATTTTAAACATGGAACTTCACCAACCGAACCAAACAGGACAACATTTTAATTTTTCTTAACCATTTTTAACACCAAATTTAAACCCATCTAATTTAACTAAACCATTCCCACTAACACGAGCAACTAAAAGTTTACTCAGTTACAGATATCAACAACCATCAACTATTTAAAAAAAAACGACAGGAGTGTACCGCAGGTCAACTTCAGAACTAAAGAATAATCCTTCAAACCAATTCGGATAACAACCAGGAGCTCTACTTCTTCAACAATCAACAATCATCAATCAAATAACAATCGAAACAGACATTTAGAAAACATTACACAACTCACAGAAAATAAAAATATTTCAGAAAAATCAAATAATCTTTTTTTTTATTCTCAATTATATCGAGTCACACTTAACAATTTAGCCAAATGTAAAATCCGTAATATCCGATGCGGGGGCATCGTTTCCTCCCAGAGGGGGAGTGTAACGGCCGCAGCCTAACAATTTCATTATTTTAACTTCGAATATTTATTCGAGCGTATCGAATTCACACAAAATTTCACACAAAATGAAAATATTTCAGAAAAATCAAATAATCTTTTTTTTTTCTTCTCAATTATATCCATTCACACTTAACAATTTAGCCAAATGTAAAATCCGTAATATCCGATGCGGGGGCATCGTTTCCTCCCAGAGGGGGAGTGTAACGGCCGCAGCCTAACAATTTCATTATTTCAACTTCGAATATTTATTCGAGCGTATCGATACGGAGTTTCCGTTCGATACGCTCTTCAAAGAAGCCCTTAAGGCTATCGTGCTATTAGACTAAACACTCTGCGATTCATTCTTCCTTTGTAACAGCAAGCGCGAAGCCCTCAGCTTCACGCCCGCTTCACGACAGTTCAGCTCCGACCGACGATCAGTGCGGTACAGCTCCGAATTACACTCTCCGACTAATAAAACCAGTATTTTTTATATCATCTTCGAGACTTCATTCATTCAACGCGAGCCTGACCAATCGACCATCCGTCACATACGTTTACGCTAGCTCCATCTACCCCGTTAGCATGCTAGATTATCCGTTTTAAGATTGTCAGCCTTTATCTGCTGCAATATCGCTGCGGTAATAGCGTCAGCGGTCCCAGTTGTCATTTCAAAAGTCGTTACGATTTTCTTCTTGGACCGACTGCGATGGCGAATCATGAGGCAAATAACTTTTGTCGTGTCGATCGTTGTAGATTCGTCGATAATTAACGAATAGTATAAATCTCCAATGTCCTCGAGGAGATCCTGCACGATACAGGGTGATCAAATATTTTTTATCAGAGCTGGGCATTTCGTTCTGTGCAACTTAATGTCTTGCAGAACTTGAGAATCAGCGTCAAGCTCCTTTATCACGAGTGAGAGATGGTCGACTGCTATTACAGAAGAATGCTCGGCCACATAGAAAGCTATATTCAACTCCGCCATTTTCCGTTTTTGTGAGAGAGTCACTTTCGCCAATTTATCAATCTTCGGTAGTTGGGCGATAATATTGCGATTTTTCTGACATTGCACGTGTTTCTATGATGCAGCGTGTTCTAGCAATCCTTTTCTGTGCGCGAAGAGAATTGTATTGCAGAATGCACATAACGCTTTGGTCGTCTCTCCATCCGGTGAAGGTTTTAACCAATCTATAAGGGTAAAAAACGGGAACTACTTAGACTAAATGATTGTTATTGCCTACTTGCATGACTAAATTTTACTCATGTAAGTAGGCAGTGTAGTATAGCAGCAATAATTCTGACTACTATATCTTGAACTGTTCAGTCACTAAACAATTCAAGATATAGGACGGTCAGAATTATCTCGAATTTGGGTGATATTTAATTGTTTTCATTTTTGTCCTATTCGAGGTTAGATTACCTTTGAATATTGGTTACGACTGCTAACTTGCTACGTACTTTTGTACGTAGTGCTTCATCTTTCCTTCTTTCGGCATGGCGTAATTTTTTACGAATTACATCGCCTGAGTACTTAAAAAACAATTAACTTTGCGACAAAATATCTAAAGACGATCAAGTAAGTTTGACGCTGGCTATGATATAATGCGGTCCTTCCCAACAAATGCGATTTTTTAATCTAAACAGGCGATGGTAAGTATGGTATAAGAAACGACCACCAGATGTCACAGCTTGTTTCTAGGTTATTCGCGAACGTATAGGCGAGGGCTAAAAATGTCGACGAGTAAATCGTATACCAATATCACAATATCTGCTGAGAAATCAAAGACGAAAAATAAAGAGTCAAACGGATAATAAATTAATGGTCTTTTATTATACCAAATGCTTTCATGACCGATTAAAAATATCTACAAGTGACCATCAATTGACCATCATTTTCGAAAGCGACGCTCATGAAGTCAGTTATACCGACGGTATGTTGTTGAAGGTTTTTTAGGGGATTTTTAGGGGGAAAAAATATTGGTTTAGGCGATCGTTACGCCGACCATCTGGCGACACTGTTTTATACGCCTGGCGCCCATCCCGATAGAGAGAATAAAAAAAGGGAGGGATTTTCCTGTGGCAGACGAAAGAGTGTGTGGCTGAGGAACGTGGTATTTCCTCCCACAATGTTTATTTTGATTTATTAATATAACGAGATTATTTTTATTTTATTTTTCAGTCGACGCATCGAGGGATTCACTCGACCTTGATCAACGGGACGTCATCCGAAATGCCATGAGCGTGCCTTGTACAACGAGCGAAGCGACGATGCGTATCCCGAAATTCGACAAAACGATGTAAGTTATAGTTATTATCCGATTGTAGAAGACTTTTTTTAATGTTAAGACGATCACACACGTCTACGTGTCGAAGGTGGAACGTGGATTGAATAATTATTTCAAGAAAGCTCGATTCCAGCTCGTAAATGTTTGCCAACAAAAATTATGGGGCTTCGAAGGTCAGCTGACTTAATCTTGTCGTTATTGGCTCCTAGAAAGTTAAAAAAAAAATATACAAGATGCAAAAAATCTTGACAAAAAAAAAATTGGCGTCCCAGGTTTTTTTTTACAATTACAGTTACTGCAGTTATTACAGTTACTTTTCCTCTCCCTCGATTATTTGAATGAACCATGTACGACAGCTATTGGAAAAAAAACTGGCACGCCAAGTTTTTTTTTGTCAAGATTTTTTGCATCTTGTATATTTTTTTAGATTGTTTTGATAAACATATTTTTTGAAGAATTTTTTTGTATGTACTACTACTTGGCTGGTTTGATTTGATTTCTTTTCAATTTTTTATTTTTATTTTTTGTTGAGGTTTTGATAAACATCTGTTTTGGCAGATTTTTTCTTTTTAAGAGGTTTTTTTTATAAACATATTTTCTGAACGACCATACAATTTTTAAGTACTTGGCGTACCTTTTTACTTTTTTTTGAAAAGTATTTTTTGCTTTGATTTCATCTATTTTTGACATCCAGTCATGTAGTTTAATTGATTATTACCAACATACTGGGAATAAACCGAATCATCTTCCTGTAAAATATATTTGTGTAACATTTTATGGTGACGAAAGGCACCTTCGACACCTTGAGTAGCTGCTCTTGATGCTCTGGACCTTCGAAGGCAGCTGTGTCAGGATCAGAAGGTAGGTTTCATCATGCGTAGCTAACAAAAAACTTATCTCTCTCTCGCATGATGGATAAAGACATCTTTTGATGCTGACGCAGTGCCTCTGAAGTTCGAGAGCATCGATGGCATCTGTATGTGGAGCTGGCGATGCCTTTCGCCACTATATGCAAAAATTATGTATATAATAAATTATCAATTTTCACTGCGAGCCTTCAGTTATACATCGACAGGGGGAAATGTCTCAAATAGACTGCCAGCGCTGTCAGGAAAAGATTTATTCCTTGGTTTAGGTATATGTAAATAAGTGCATGTTTCGCTGACGGAGCATAGATTCCATTTTTAAAAAACCAAATCATTTCCTGTAAAATATATTCGTGTAACATTTTATGGTGACGAAAGGCACCTTCGACTCCTTGAGTACCTGCTCCTGCTGCTCTGGACCTTTGAAGGCAGCTGCGTGAGGATCAGAAGGTGGTTTTCATCATGCGTAGCTGATACAAAACTTATCTCTCTCGCATAATGGATGAAGACATTTTTTGATTTTGATGCAGTGTGTCAGAGTGCGTCTGAAGTTCCAAAGCATCTAGGGCATCTGTATGCGGAGTTGTATATGCCTTTTGCCACTATATGCAACAAGTATATATAAGAATATAAATAATTTAAATTTTCACTGCGAACCTTCAATTCTTTAAAAAAAAACAGAATCATCGCTCTGTATTATTTGGACTTATATCGAAGGCCATGGTTTGCCAGTTCCGTCAGTAAAAGATTTATTCCCTGGTTTAGATACCTATACAAACAGAGGTAAATAAGTTCATGATTTCCGGCCGGAGCGTAGATTCCATTTTAAAAAACTGAACCATCTTTCGGTCAAATATATTTAAAAATATCAATTATTGACAAGAGCAAAATTAAAACGAAACTTCGAAAATGGGTTAGTCATAAAAAGATCGAGGAATTAACTTTTTAAAAAGTCACATCTAAGACATTATTATTTATTTATTTTTTATAATATGAATCAATTTTTTTACACGAGTTATTTTTATTTTTCATTCACGATACGAGTGGACACATTCACCTTTTTTTCATTCCGAACCGAATATCTCATATATCACATATCACACTTATTTTCTTAATAAAAAAGAATTTGTTTCGCCGACCGATTAACCGAAGCGCGAAGTGCGCTGCGCTGATATACGACGAAATCCAAGAGAGATGGGTAAACAGAGACGGGTAGAGAGAAAGTGCCGCGCTGATGCGAGCATCCGAGAGAGATGGAAGATGAGTCAGCTGGCGGACGCATGCGCAGTAGACGCGAGGACTCACATCACATCACATCACATCACATCACATCACATCACATCACATCACATCACAGGACAGGACACTTTTATAATATTTTCGGACCTCAAGAGGGACACGATGCCCATATCTCAGCATCTACGGCAAAGTTATAATCGGAACTGGGCGCGTTGGAAAGCTTGTGTCTTATATATATCAAAAAAGTGTCGTCAGAATTCCGATCCGGTGCTTCGTTTCCAAGAAAATCGAGAAGCAAGAATCCACTTCCGGCATTTTGGAGTATGTATACTTGGTAGCGTCTCGTCAACTCGCTTAAAAACTTTTTTTAAGTACTTGGCGTCGAGACGCTACCGCGTCTCTTGATTATTATTGTTGTGTGTTTATGATTATTTGTTAGTGTAAGAGGAGGTGATTGTTGTGTATAAGGGCATTTCGTTTATTCGTCGGATTTTATTGTGTGTCTGTGTACGTTATTAGCGTCCATGTCGTATGGTATGAATGAAGTGTGCCCAAAGATTCTGATTAGAGTCCAGGGTTTTTCGTCAGTGGTGTAATTTTGAAGGCGTCTGGTGCGGACACCCTTACGTAATTGGTGTGGCATCTGCAACATATTCCAGTTTTATTTCATCTACGTGTAGAGTTTTTGTCGTGTTGTCGTCTAATTGTATTTTAATGTTGCGCTTATTTGGAATAACTACAATTTTGTATGGGCCTAGGCCCATACAAATTCGACAAGGACTGGTCCTTGTCGAATTTACTTGTTTTGCGTTCGTTTTTTGCGAGAACGAGTTGGCCTATTTGGTATTCTGGTTCTACGGTTCTTTTGTCGTAGTATCTTTTGGTTCGTTCTTTGAACTTAATTGCTTTTTCTAAAGCGAGTTCTTGAATGTTTCTAAGATTTCTCGTTAGATCTGTCATGTAGTCGTCGTAGGTTATGATTTTTTCGGGTGGTGGGAACTCTAAAGGTGTTCGAGCCCTCCTACCAAATACTAATTCGTATCGGGTGAACCCTGTACTTTCGTGTGTACTGGTATTGTATGAAAGTGTCGCGAATGTAAGCAGTTCATCCCAGTCCCGATTACTGTCGATGTAGTGCTTTAGATATTCCACAAGAACGTGATGGCTGCGCTCGGTTGCGCCGTTCGATTGTGGGTGATACGCAGTTGTTCTGTGCTGTTCTATCTGGAATAGTTGCGCGAAATCTCTGAACATTTCCGACATAAAGTTCGTACCTTGATCGGTTATTATCGCGCGAGGCGCACCGAAAGTTGATATCAAGGTTGTACAGAGTGCTCTCGCTACGTCTATTGACGTTTGGTGTTTTAATGGTACTGCTATACTGAACTTACTGAATAAGTCGAGCATAGTTAGTATGTACTGTGACGCGGTAATTTTTTGGTCGCGTCGCAGATCCTCGTAAACTGCGATTGTGGCGAAATCTCGCGCGAATTTTCGGATGAAGCGTCAGCGTAGCTGTTGTTCGAATATTCATTTCGCGCGTGTGACAGTTCGCGATAGTCGTAGGGCGTCGCCAGGTACCGGACACCGGCCAGAAATCGGGAAAAGTGGGGAGCGAGAGAGAACGCGAGCGAGGCGGCGAGCACGACTCCGAAAATGAGATCGGGACTCTCTTCCGTGAAGCGACGAAGATAAGACGTGTGTGCTCGCCGTGCTATCGGGCGGAATCGACATTTTCGTGGGGATTATTGAAGCGAGGAGGATCAATCGTTCTGAGCCGTTCGACGGACAATTTTCTTGACCCGGTTACCTCGGAAGGACGGAGGAATAATCGGTACCGGCAAGGAGTTATCCGGATCTTGTGTTTTCCATCTTTTGCGGTAAGACTTTTGACTCCATTGTAAATTGTCGGACACGCGGTCTATCTTCGGTTCTGCGCGCATTTTATCGAGCGTGCCCGCGACTCGATCGCGGCGTGGAGTTCCGTCCCGGGCAAAACAAGCTTGTGTTTCCGTCGATTATTTATGTTCTTTTTCCTTCTTAATTTTTGGGCACTATCTTTTTTCCTTTTTTCCTCGTGTTCGGGGATCACAAGAGCCGGGTATTGGACGGCCTCTCGTCGCACCGGTACCGTGAAAATCGGGAAGATCACCTGCGCGTGGTTTACGACGAACGGAGGAGAGTGAGTGAGTGTGTCGCGGCGTGTGGGTTTCGAGCTCGCGCGGGTAAAAACGTAGGCTTTCTTTCGCGGCTGAGGACGTCGAAAAGGCATCGCGATATGAAATAAACGGGTCTCGAGACCGCCGCCGATATCGTTTCGTTGTTTCTGTCGTTGGTTGTCGTTTTTGGGGAATTTTCGTAAGGTACCGCTCGGAAAGCATTTGCGAGGCGCAGCCTGCACGCCGAGATTGTGTGTGTGAGTGTGCGCGGCCGAACATCGCCCTTCGCGCGACGGCGACGATCGGACAGCGGTACAGTCCGGCCGATAATTACGATCAGTAGGGAAAATTAGGCCGGGCCCGTTATATTTTTCTTAGACTTTTCCTTGGTATTCTTTTATAATTTATTTTCTCTTTATTAATTTCTCCGATTCTCTGCGACGTTGTATTATTCTTTATTATTTTTCCTTTGTTATTTTTCTCCGGGCCAGAGACGATCACGCGTAGAAATTCAAACCGGTGAATTGAGTAGCTGGGGCGAATTTAGTAGGGACAATTTTGTACGCGGATTTTTGGTTGGTGTAAAATTGTAATAAATCGGGTGGCTTCGGCCGGATATTTTTCGCTTACTTGCTGTGTATCGTTTTGTATGGAATTGAGCAAATTTTCACCGCCCACACCCCTCTACCCTAGCCTTACTGCAGCTGCCGGAGCAGTGAGAGTGCGTGTTTTTATCAACATCGGTACCGATCGCGTCGATTAAGCAGGTAATCGGCTGGCGCCCACGTAAATTAAATAAAGCGGTCGAGAGGCACGCCGTTGGTGGCCAACACTTGATCTTTGGGAGTTCGGGAAAAGTTGGCGGTCACAAGTGGCGCCCAACGTGGGGCCCGAGGTGGAAATTTTGCGTTCGCTTTTCTCGTTCCAAATTGTTTATTCGTTCGGTCTATCGGTTATCTGTATTCGCTCGTGTTTTGTTGTCTGTTAATTAATTTATTTGATTTGATTTGACTGACTTTTAATTTGAATTATCTATTTTATTTTATTTTTCCCGACTTTTTCAATTTAATTTAGTTATTTTATTTCCTTGACTTTTTAATTCAATTTATTTATTTTCTTTTCTTGACTTGTTAATTTGATTTCTTTGTTTTATTTTGTTGACTCGGCGATTCAATTTATTTATTTTCTTTTCGTCGACCTTTTATATTCGATTGACTATCTGCGATTGGCTTTAGATTTATTTATTGGTATGTTAATTTGCGTCTTATTATTTAGTGATCTTGCGAATTGTTGAGGAGTCGATTGAGTATTTTGCGCTCCGGTACCGTTTGCTGTGAGGTATTAGGCCGTGCGTGGAACTTTTGGCACGGACTGTACCGCCTCGCGTCTTCGCTCGCCGAGCGAGTGTTTACAGTTTTTTCGTGCGTTTGGCCGATCGGTTGTTCGGCTGGGGCTCGAAATTGGAGATTGGGTTCGAGTTCCAGCATTGTACCGTGATAGCATTGTCGCACGAATTTGTCGAGAATATTATAGAAGAATAATTCGGGGGGTCAAGGCCGCGGGCAATTCGGGTCAGCGGACTTGGCGCTCGGAGGCCCATGCGGTTCGCGCGCGACGGGTCGGACGCGTTGACCAACGGATAAGGTTTTTTTTATTATCAGGATATTGTTTTCTTTCCTTTTCGTTTATTTTATTTATTTTTTATTTCACATACATTGATATTTTTTTTTTTTTTACTTTTCGTTTATTTAATTGTTTTTTTTATTGCTTTTGATTTTTCGCGTATTTCAGTTTCTCTTATTTTCCGATTTCCCGTTAATTTAACTTTGCTGACTGCCTCCTTAATATTTGGTCGACGTTTATCCGCGAGTTGATGTATGCCCCGGTGGGCCAATTGTTTCCGTTTTGTCGGGTTTTTTTTGCCGACTTCGATTCCGGTGTACCGCGGGGTGCGCCGCTGTAAGAGAACACTCCAGCCGAGCGGCTCTGCGGCTTCTGCGTATTAGGTGTATTAAGGATATAATATTAGGAGGTAGATTAAGATTTTCGCGCGCGTTTTTGGTATTTTTATCTTGGCGCTGTTTTTTTGTGTTATTTGTGATCTTTTTTTTGTATGAAATTTACTTTTTATTTATTGACAACACGATTCAATCTTATCTATTAGGTTCGGATCTATTACGCTAATTGTACTTTATTTTATTTATGGAGCGTTTATTTATTCGTTCGACTCCATTTGATTCTATTCGTTCATCTACTTTTAGTCTATTTTGTCTGTTGACTCGGCCGTTATTTCTTTGATTTTATTTAAATTGATCACTGGTTTTTTTTTTCCCTTCTCTATCTTTCTGTTAATTTTAATCTATTTTCGCACGTGACTCCTTGCTAAGCTATTCGACCGTGCTTTGCCTTGCGTATACCGGGACATCGATCCAACCATGTTCGGCAGTCGCCTCTTACGCACGGCGTCGGGAATTGTCACCGGTGACGGAGGCAGGATTATTCCGACTTCCCCAGGAAACGACAGGATTCGACGACCGGAAGGTGCGGCGGGTGCACCGTGTCATATCGGTAATGCGATCGAGCGACCTTGGCTTTCGCCGTTTAATCAGTCGACACCTCCCTATTCGACTGATCGACCACACATCTCAGTCGAACATTTCAATCCGCGCGTTGGTCGGAGGCTCCACGAACGCCTGAGTTATCGCGGGCTGATGGACACGGGGATGTCTGCGTACGACACCATGCGAAGAGGGGATTTAAAATTCTCGGGAGCACGGGACGAGGACGTCGACGAATTTTTGTCGCGCATCAAGGAAGGACGCAGGATGTTTCCGATCTCGGACGCCGAGCTACTCAGCTGCCTCCCGTTTTTCTTGACTGGTATTGCGCGGATTTGGTTCCGAAGTGGAAGGTTGCGGTACCGAACCTGGGCGGAGTGCGAGTTCGCATTTCGGACGAGATTCTGCGATCCTACCCTGCAGTTCTCGCTCCGAGAGGAAATTTTTAGACGTACGCAGGGGGCGGAGGAACCCGTTATCGATTTTCTTACGTGGCTGAGAGCGATGTTCGAACGTATGGTACCACCAATGAGGCAATCCGAGCAACTCAATTACTGTCACCGCAATATGTTGCCTCGACTGCAAATCGCCATCATGCGTGCGAATGTTTCAACCTTCGTGTCGCTGGAGAGGATGGCAACAATGGCGGAGAGGAGTTACCACGCGGGGAGGTATTATCATGCCCCTCCTGCCCCGGAGAACTCTCTGTTTCCTGCCCTCGCATACCATTCCCCGTTGCAGCAGCCGAAGTCGGGGGTTGGGAGTTTTACCGGAACCGATCAGCCTCAGGACGGGACGAGGCCTGGAGAACGCCTTTGCCGCGAGTGTCCGCCGGTGGAGGGCGAGGACAGTTATCCTCGATCTCACGGCTCACACACGCTTTATTACGTGCATCAGGCCGCCGGTACCAGGGATCCAGCGGTACCAACAACGCATCCCGAATCAGCGTGGTCATCCGGAGTCGCGACATCGTCTCGGCCGTGCCCGAGTGACTCGAGCGATGAAGAGTAGCGCAATATCTCAGCCGCCTTCGGGACGTCGACATCTATCGTTTATTTTAGTTGATTTATATCTGTTTTTCCTCCCAATTGTCTTATTCACGACGGCCCATTCTCAAGCCGTATCATTGACTATTAATATTCTTGTGCATGCTGTCTTTCTCTCGATCGCACGTATTACCCTGACGATTATTATTTGAATTGAACATTGCTTTTGAGATTTCCTGGGACTGTATTCACGTTGCACGTCGAGTATTTGTCATTCTCATTATGGTCCGGCTCCGAGTCAGAGGTTTTACTGTCTGCCGGGAATATATTGGCGTGATTTCTTTTTGTTGTTCGCGACACATCCACGCATAACTTTCGCGAGATCCATTTAATGCAGCGAGCACACGTCTCCTTACACCGGCGAAGTCCCAGGCAGTCTCAAGGGCCAGAACTAGGTCCCGAATCCAAAACTAATTCGCACTACTTTTTCTGTTTTATTTTTACCGAGAATGGAGATGAGACGACCATGGCACACTATCTTTCGCACGAAATGTCCTATTGGCATGGCTTTTTCTACCGCTGCAATTTGGCTTTCCGCTTGCTTCACCACCGTACCACCGCTGCTGCTTTCATCGTCCTGGGCGCATCCCTAATTAGTCGCAGCTTGACGATATTACACCACCATTCGGCAGGGATGGTACCGAAAACCGAACGATTGGGTTCCGCGAAGAGAAGATTCGACGCTTCGTATCACCACTAGGCTAAGCGGTCGAATACCTTTTGCACGTACCAATACTTCGTAGGGTCCGGAAATAATTATACGAAGCTTCGGACACCGGTCAACTAGATTTCCCGGAGACAAATCTATGTCACGTATCAAGTTTTTTCCTCGTCGATGTCCGACCCAGAGGCCGGGGTTTTACGGCCGAGGACGGCCTTGCCGGAGGGGGGGAATCGTTGTGACGCGGTAATTTTTTGGTCGCGTCGCAGATCCTCGTAAACTGCGATTGTGGCGAAATCTCGCGCGAATTTTCGGATGAAGCGTCAGCGTAGCTGTTGTTCGAATATTCATTTCGCGCGTGTGACAGTTCGCGATAGTCGTAGGGCGTCGCCAGGTACCGGACACCGGCCAGAAATCGGGAAAAGTGGGGAGCGAGAGAGAACGCGAGCGAGGCGGCGAGCACGACTCCGAAAATGAGATCGGGACTCTCTTCCGTGAAGCGACGAAGATAAGACGTGTGTGCTTGCCGTGCTATCGGGCGGAATCGACATTTTCGTGGGGATTATTGAAGCGAGGAGGATCAATCGTTCTGAGCCGTTCGACGGACAATTTTCTTGACCCGGTTACCTCGGAAGGACGGAGGAATAATCGGTACCGGCAAGGAGTTATCCGGATCTTGTGTTTTCCATCTTTTGCGGTAAGACTTTTGACTCCATTGTAAATTGTCGGACACGCGGTCTATCTTCGGTTCTGCGCGCATTTTATCGAGCGTGCCCGCGACTCGATCGCGGCGTGGAGTTCCGTCCCGGGCAAAACAAGCTTGTGTTTCCGTCGATTATTTATGTTCTTTTTCCTTCTTAATTTTTGGGCACTATCTTTTTTCCTTTTTTCCTCGTGTTCGGGGATCACAAGAGCCGGGTATTGGACGGCCTCTCGTCGCACCGGTACCGTGAAAATCGGGAAGATCACCTGCGCGTGGTTTACGACGAACGGAGGAGAGTGAGTGAGTGTGTCGCGGCGTGTGGGTTTCGAGCTCGCGCGGGTAAAAACGTAGGCTTTCTTTCGCGGCTGAGGACGTCGAAAAGGCATCGCGATATGAAATAAACGGGTCTCGAGACCGCCGCCGATATCGTTTCGTTGTTTCTGTCGTTGGTTGTCGTTTTTGGGGAATTTTCGTAAGGTACCGCTCGGAAAGCGTTTGCGAGGCGCAGCCTGCACGCCGAGATTGTGTGTGTGAGTGTGCGCGGCCGAACATCGCCCTTCGCGCGACGGCGACGATCGGACAGCGGTACAGTCCGGCCGATAATTACGATCAGTAGGGAAAATTAGGCCTGGCCCGTTATATTTTTCTTAGACTTTTCCTTGGTATTCTTTTATAATTTATTTTCTCTTTATTAATTTCTCCGATTCTCTGCGACGTTGTATTATTCTTTATTATTTTTCCTTTGTTATTTTTCTCCGGGCCAGAGACGATCACGCGTAGAAATTCAAACCGGTGAATTGAGTAGCTGGGGCGAATTTAGTAGGGACAATTTTGTACGCGGATTTTTGGTTGGTGTAAAATTGTAATAAATCGGGTGGCTTCGGCCGGATATTTTTCGCTTACTTGCTGTGTATCGTTTTGTATGGAATTGAGCAAATTTTCACCGCCCACACCCCTCTACCCTAGCCTTACTGCAGCTGCCGGAGCAGTGAGAGTGCGTGTTTTTATCAACATCGGTACCGATCGCGTCGATTAAGCAGGTAATCGGCTGGCGCCCACGTAAATTAAATAAAGCGGTCGAGAGGCACGCCGTTGGTGGCCAACACTTGATCTTTGGGAGTTCGGGAAAAGTTGGCGGTCACAGTACGTATGTCCGTTTTTTGTTTCGCGTAATGGACCTACGATGTCGATGGCTACTTTATCGAAGGGTTGCGCTGGTGTGTCCGTAATAATCATCGGAGCTTTATTTTTTACTCGGACCAGTTTGTTTTTCTGGCAGTCGAAGCAGTATCGAATGAACGTTTCTACGTCCTTTTTTAATCCTCGCCAGTAGTATTGCGAGAGAATGCGCTGGTATGTTTTCGTCACGCCTTTGTGATCTCCGACTGCGGATCCGTGTAGTTCTCTGATGATGTTTTGCCTATTTTCCTGATCTTGAACGGTTATAAGACCTTCGCATAGCCTAAAGGTTGTAACTGTGTGACTATCGGCAACCCCCCGAAGCCTAGTCAAACCCGCGGCTATCAGCACCGAGTAAGAGAGCGCGAGGGGTAAGTGGCGCCATCCGACGAGATCGACCGGCGGCTGGATCGATAGCCGAGCGTCGCGCACGCGCAGGAACCAAGGACATCGAGGATGCGGAAGCACAGCGGCGCCGTTCGATGGAGTCACTACAGAAACGCGCTCAAGGTCGAAGAAAGGCGAAAGCAAGGGAAAACCGGCGCAGATGATTCGCTAAAAGTGACGACACTAGAAAAATCGCACGGCACCAACATGTACACCATTAGCTCAGCAGGTAATGCCGGAAGTGCGTCACAGGAATACCGACCCGGCATTGGAGGGCGAGGGGAGCTCCCCGCGAGGAACCAATCACAAAAATTAATATGCACGGATCGCACGCAGACGCGAGTCCGCCAAAACCTTGCAGAACCGACGAAGAAGGGGAGCAAAATCGGGGTATAAAAAGGCCATCATCAGTTAACCCATTATCAGTTCAACGATCTACCTTACCAGCGGACAACTCTCCAGGACTACCAGTGAAAAGTTAGAGGTGAGTAAAAGTGAAATAAAAGTGAAATTGTGCAAAAAGGACTTATAAAATTCGTGCCGTTTCGAACTTATAAAAATTGTGGAAATTGGACTGATAACATTTCGTACCAAGTGGACTTATAATAAATGTGCCAAGCCGGACTTAGACATTTGTGCCGAATTGGAACTTAGAACGTTACGGGTGAGCAAGACTGACTAAGACTCTCAAGTGACGCAAATTGATAACACTGGAACTTGAAGAACACTCGGAATGCGTCGGTAAAGTGACCAGAGTGACCGTCTGAAAGCCTTAAATGTCATGGAATACTATTATAACTCCCAAGACATAAAAAGTCATACAAAGGGCAAGGTTCACCTCCCCTGAAGACGACTATAACAACAAATTAAGGTAAAAACGTCACATTTCAATTTAAAAACCAATTGCAAATCGCGAGGTGAGCGAGCTGTCACCGTCGATCGCCGTGCCGTGACGTCACAACGAGACAGCCGAGCGCGACGACCAGCTGGATTCAGCGACGATCGAGGAGCTGCCCGCGCATGCGTAGTGCGGCCCACACGCGAATATATTCTGTCGCTTAATATTCCGACTTCAAGCAATTCAATTATTCAAGATAAAGAGAAATAAGATCCGAGCATCAGAATAATCGATTTTCACAAATTTTCTTATCGACTGAAATAAATAGCTTGAACGATAATAAAGAAATCGAATTAATTCAAGGAAGAGAAAAACTTGTAATCATATGAGAGCTTGTCAATTTATAAATAAAAATCATTATTGTTTCACTTAAAAAACGTCTCTGACACACCAACCCATAATTCCTAGACGCTCGAGTCCACGAATCCTTCCGTTTGAGTGCCCGTTCCTCTTAAGGAGGTGCGCAAATACGGAAATTATTGTACGAAGCGTTTGCTCCTGTTACAAGGTGATGTTTGAGTTAGTCGCGAGTACTCGTAGGTATACTTTGATATTAGACCACAAAAATGTATCGATAATTTTTGGGTCTTTGGATAGAGTACAGGATGTGATTTTGTTTTCTACCAAGGTCTGAACAAGATTTTCTAGACACTTCTGAATCGTGAGTGTACTAGTAGCGTCTGTCGATTTGTTTTTGCAAACTATCGTAAAGTATCGTAGCGTTTTGTCGCGTGTGACGAAAATGTGTCCAATTCCGGGATTGGACTGCGAAAATACCGATTGGGTGAGTTTACCCTTTTCCACAAGTATTTTTGAAACCATTGTGTCCATCACATAGACGGCTGCCAGGAAGTAAGCTATGGTATCTTCCTGCGCTAGGATGTTTTCCTGCGTTACTACGATATTGTTTTTTAGTTGTACGTCTTCTGTTATCGTTGCTCCCCTTGTTGTTGGTGGAGTTTGTAGTGTTAGACGTTTTCGTTGATATTGCGATGGTTGATACGCTGAGTCGTTGTCAGAATCACATTCTGACGATGGCGACATTTGATGGTATTGGTTTGATATAGCTGGTCGCGATTCGTCCGATTTTGAATCTGTTCTTTCGTGTGGAATCCACGTTGGCGTTGGTTCGATGTCCATTGATGGTGTGCTGTCGTCAATTTGCCATGAGCACCCTGGTGTGGCGACTGATTGTTCGGGTGTATAGTCGTCGATTTGCCATGAGCACCCTGGTGTGGCGACTGGCTGTTCTGGTGGAGTACTCGGCACTGTGTTTGGCTGTTTGATTCGTGGATCGATTGTTTGTTCTATCGATGGTGTTTTATCGGGAGTGTCCGTGACTTTTGAGTCCCAATATTCCTGTATCATTTCAGAAGACATCGGCAAAGGTGATTGTGTTCTTAATTGTGCATCCTCAGGATCTGGTTGGGTTGGGGTTTCTGGTATTATATCGTTGGTATAAGTTACTCTGGAGTCCCAATATTCTGTTGTTAATTGTGGTGATGATTGTGGATCTGAATCTGAGGATGTTGAGTGCGGAAGTTGGAATCGAATTCTTGTTTCTCGTTGTGGATTTTTGGTTTTGCGGGTGCTGCGCGTAATTTTAGAATCCCAGTATTCGTCTGTCACTTCGGGTAACAGATTCTCAGGATCGTTTAAGTTTTTTGTAGTTGGTTGGTTTTTGGGTTGAGTATCCGGTACTTTCAGTTGTTTATTTGCCAACCTTTCACTACTTCTAGTCGGTTCTTTTGGCGTCTTCGTCGTTCGCTTTTTGACTGGTTCGGGCAACCGTTTTTTCGGTTGCTTTGATTTTGTAGTTTCCCGAGATTCTAAAGTTGCGGGTGGTGAACAGAAGTTCGGTGGTATCGTCCGTTTTCCGCTGTTTTCGTCGTTTTCTGAATCGTTGGGTTTTTGTGTCGGAACTGAAGGTGGTGACCTAAAGGTGGGCTGGACAGGTGGTTTGCCAGCGTTCTCGTTCTCGGATTCCGTGTCGTATTCCATGTCGTTTTCCTTATTTTTAGCCTTTTGGTTGTCGTTTTTGTTTTCGGATCTATGGTTTTTTCGCTTTTGTCACCGTATAAGAGGCCGGTTTTCCCATCAGGGCTGACTTTTTCGCGAAACTCGCTTTTGTTTTGCTGCGATAAGCTTTTTGTTTTTTGTGGCCTCGTTGGGCTCTTTTCTTTTTGTTGCCTCATTGGGCTTTTTTCTTTTTGTTGCCTCGTTGGGCTTTTTTTGATTTGCTGCCTCTTTGGGCTTTTTTCGTTTTGTTGCCTCGTTGGGCTTTTTTCATTTTGTTGCCTCATTGGGCTTTTTTCTTCTTCTTCTGTTGACAGCACTTGTTCGAGAATCAGCGCGGCTACGTGCGCTAGCTCGAGCGGCCGCTGCTCGGCAGCACCTCCCGGCCGAGTCCGGCGAGGCCGACGCGCGCCGCCGACGCACGCGCACCGGCTGTCATCCGAGGCGGCACGGGTTACGTGCCGCGTGCAACAGGTTTCGCGCTCATCTAGGCGTAATGGCTGACTCGGGTCACCACGCGGTCGAGTAGATCGCCGATTTGTTCGGTTTTCTCATCATCGTTCAGCTCACGGGTCTGCTCAGTTTATTGGTACATCAACACGGGAACTAGATATCATCGGTTTCAAGATATCGTTCGGCTCATCCGGAGCATAGCGCGAGTGTAAAGTCAGTTACGCGACACACGTCGATGTATTGGAACGAGTCGCGTTCTCAACGGTCACCTTGTGGCGTTACAGTAAGCCGCAGGTTCTCTCTCGATCGACTCAGGCGATTAATATAATTCAACGGGCTCATCGGGATGTGCTCAACACGAACGGCTCATTATTATTATCATCATTGTTATTCCTTACCGCTCACTTTCGACCTACTCATTGTACAGTGTTTTTCGCGCGCTTTTTTACATCTTCGTCGTTACTGAATAAATATTTTATTTTCACTGTTACCATCGGCAGTGCTTATTTATTTACCCCCGTTCCGCTATATCTCATCCTGGCAATTCTCAGACAGCACTTCTATATCTGTATATTTATATTGTTTTATATAAATATACAGATAAATAAAACAATATCAATATACAGATATAGAAGATAGCACTTCTATATCTGTATATTTATATTGTTTTCCTGTATCATTTCGTTTCCTAATTTGTTTGCGTGGTCGTTGCCTATTTCCTTCGTCGTCCGTTGTATCGACTGGACGTTTGGAGAGTCGCCATTGTGGTTGCGTATTCTCCTTTGAATACAGCTCTTAAACTATTTTCTTGATTTCGTTGTCGGATAATTCCGACCTTCGTTGGACTTCGTTGTTGGATAATTCCGAGATTGATGTTTCGTTGTTTGTATTTAAGTTGGTTTTTGTGGGTACACTCTCTGTTTGTTGTTTGGTTCTTGTCTTCTCTGGTTGTAGGTTTGTTTCTTGTTGGGTTTGTTTTGTTATCTGTTCCATTGGTTCGTCGGGTGTATCTTGACTGTCTTCCTGTATAATCCGCTTTTTTCTCGGCGCTGGATTTCCGGAGCCCGTATCAGTTGTTGACCGATTGCGAGTCTCGGGTGATGTTTTAGGAGTCAGTTTTTGCTTTTTTTGACTCTTGGTTCGCGATATTTTCCGACGAGCTTTCGTCGCGTTGCCTAATCGGCATGATTTCTGCGGGGTTCCTCGACAACGCGTCGGCAACTACATTTAGTTTTCCGGGTTTGTGTACGATATCGTAATCGTACCCGTTCAGGATTATTTGCCATCGTTGCAACGGTTGCGGGATGTCGGGTTTGTTTTTTATGTATGTTAACGCTCTGTTATCCGTGACGAGCGTAAACCGTTTCCCGTATAAGTACATTTTGAAGTACTCTACCGCATTTACTATTGCGAGTAATTCTTTTTTCATCGCATCATAAGCGATTTCGGTTTTTTTCAATGCTCTCGAGTAGAACGCTATTGGGTGGTCAAAGTCGCCGTGTTTCTGTCTAAGTACTGCGCCTATGGCGTAGTCTGATGCGTCTGTAGAGACAGTGCAAGTTTTGTCGAAGTCCGGATATTTTAGGACTGTTTGTTCAACGATTCTTGCTTTTAGGTACTCGAATGTTGATTGGCATTCGTTTGTCCATACAAATTTCTCCGACTTTTTCAGTTGTACGGTTAGTGGAATAGCAATTTTCGCAAAGTCGCGGATAAACCGTTGGTAGTATCCGGCGAGTGCGACGAACTGCTTAATTCCTTTTTTGTCTTTGGGTATCGGGAAGTTTTCTACTGCGTGAATGCTGTGAGTATTTGGTCTAACGCCATCTGAGGATATAATGTGTCCCAGATAGGTCACTTCTCTGTTTAGGAAGTGGCATTTCTCTGTTTGTAGCGTTGGCCCCACTGATGGTAAGCGTTTTGCTAAGGCTTTGAATTTGTTTTCGTGTTCCGTCATGTCTTGTGCGTATATTACTATGTCGTCTAAATAGATGAATAAGTCTGTGCCTTGTAGTCCGGATAGTACGACATCCATCAACCTCTGAAAGGTTGCTGGCGCGTTTTTGAGTTCGAATGGCTTTCGATGGTACTCGTAATGTCCATTCGGGGTCGAGAAAGCTGTTTTACGTCTATCGGCTGGGTGCATCTCGATTTAATAGAAACCGGACGCCAGATCGAATGTCGAGAAGTAACGGGCGTTACGCAACTGGTCCAATAGGGTAAGCCGACCAGTGAATGAACGGGGACCAGTGAATGAACGAAATCGCTCATATCTTAAATATAAGGAAAGTCATCGATCGAAGATAAATAATTGTAGGCTCAAAATTTCGAGAACAATTCAAAGATGGTGTTGCGATCAGTCCCCCGGTTTTATCGACAGTGTTACCTCCAGGAAAAATATTTTCTTGTTCGTGGCGCACGGTACGACGCAAGCTACTAAGCAGTGACAATCGTTGCGTCAACGATTAAACGTCTCTATTTGCGCTACAATTGATTTTCAAGGGTAAGTGATGTATCATACATGTACAGGAAGAGTCAATCTATCGATGTAACACAAGTTTTTTCATAAATTTACAATAATTCACTCGCATTCATAATGTCTATTCACTGGTCGGAGTTTCTAACCTCTTTCTAGTGAATGAACACGCGGGCTCCAATGTCGTGATTATTATACAGTTTTGTATTAATTGACTTGACAAGTTTTCTTTATGTTTTAATTTTTTGAAAATACGACATGACTTGTTAATATATTTATTCACTTAATAAATATATTAGTGAATTAACTTAATAAATATATTAGGTCAATAAAAAAAAACTAATAACCTCCAATATTATTTTTCGCAGATGGATACGACAGACAAGGGATTCAAAAAAAAAAAAGTATCAACGATTTAAATATTCAGAAGAAGATATGGAGAAGGCACTCGAAGCTGCTCGAAATTGCATGTCAATCTCCATCGCAGCTGCGACTCATGGTATACCGAAATCAACGTTGCACGGCAGATACACTTGCAAAGTTCCTGATCAGCGTAAGATGGGACCGAAGTCGATTCTTACCGAGGCAGAAGAAGTTCGTTTGGAAAAGTGGATTTTAGGCAAGGCTCAGGTTGGCTTTCCGATGCATCCAGACGAGGTAAAAGATGCTGTACAGCGAGTCATGCAAGACGTTCCTCGAGAAAATCCATTCACGAATAATAGGCCAGGTGAAAGATGGATGGATCTTTTTTTGAAAAGACATCCAGAAATTCGCAAAAAACATACAGACATTATCTCGAAGGCTCGTGCCTGTGTCACCGAAGAAGGGCTGAGACAGTGGTTTTCTGAAGCGAGAGACTTTTTGAAAGAGAACAATGCTCTTGATGTTCTCAACTAACCTCGCAGCATATTCAACGGCGACGAAACAGGTGTACAAACTTGTCCCAAAAGTGGTTTGCTCTTAGGCGCAAAAAGCGAAAAGAATTTCTACGAAATTGCGAACGGGAAGGAAAAAGAGTGCATCACGGTTATCTGCACGTTCTCTGCTAGTGGCGAAGCAATTCCACCAATGATCGTATTTCCTTATAAACGAATTCCGGTACATATTGCCCAGTCGGTCCCAGACGAGTGGCCAATTGGTCGATCAGACTCTGGTTGGATGGTACACGCGACATTCTACGAATATGTAGCCAACGTTTTTATCCATGGTGCGTAGAAAATAACGTACAGTTCCCGGTGCTGTACTTCCTTGATGGACATGAATCGCACATCAGTTCGGACCTTCGAGAATTCTGTGTCGAACATGATATTATTCTTTACTGCTTGCCACCTAATTCAACTCACATCATGCAGCCGTGCGATGTTTCAATATTTAAACCGTTGAAGGCATATTGGAAAAAAGTTGTGAATGAACACAAGCAACAGACGCAAAAAGCGATTACGAAATCAAACTTTGCTCCGTTGTTTAAGAAAGCTTTTGACCGATTATCAGTTAACGTGGAAACTGTTCAAAATGGATTCAAAGCTTGCGGATTGTACCCTTTCGATGAGAATGCGGTCAATTATAGCAAGTGTATTTCCACAAGAAGATCCAATCTTCGCAAAGAGTCAGAAGATTTACCAATCTCGACAGAGGATTTTGCTTCAGCGAAGAAGGTCATCGAGCATGTTGTTGGATCCGCAAAGGCTAAATTGTTCGTCAACATGAGAAGTGCAACCCGTGATGACAATGCGATCAACCCTATATTTGCGCTGTGGACAATTTGCACCGATCATGTTGAAGGTATCCATACTCCGAATGATGAAGAAAGGTTTGCGGACATCTTCCAGAAGACTCAACAAAATAACACTCGGATCTCGGATCACGCAACATTGCACGGAGATGGCAACTGTATCACGTTTCCAGTCGAAGAATCGATAGATGCTAATTGTAAGTCTCCCCGATTGAAAAATTGTTCCCTAGATAATTATACACATGTTTCGTAATGGCCCTATACATGTTTATCCGAAGCTTTGCAAATATGGCGCGATAGTGCAGATAATGAATTAATGCATAGCAGTTCTCCTTTTCAATCGGGGGTTACACAAATTCTAATAAAGATATACATGAATCCATAAATAAAATTTAAGTTGATCGTTTAGTACTTGTTTTTTTCTATGATTTGTTTTTAGCGGGTATGCCAATATATAACATCGTTACAGAGGAATCCGATGAGGAAGTTAGAGCGATCGTAGACCAGGAATATGCACGAATATTTTCGAGAGAAGATTGTCACATTCTCGCAGAAAATGATGGAACTATTTTCGACGGTGAAAACGTGCGAGTTATCGAGGACCCAGGGAGAAAGAGAATCGTTTGATGCCACGAACACACGACTAGTCTTCGATGAAAATAGGAACAATCTTCAGACCAACGACAAATCTATTATCAGCACCGCAGTGCAAATCTCGAACGAGGATAATAATAATTTCGTGAATATCTCTGAAGCAGATGTAGAGAATCGTTCCCATGAAAATTACAACGAGCTTCACATAAATAGCCGTGCATTAAATTTCACTCATCACGAAAAGAATTCATCAGAAGCTTCAACTGAAGAGATAAATATCTCGCAAGTTACATCGAGCAGTCAAAAGACCATTGTACCCATAGCAAAAGTATGGGAAAAGCATCTTAAGTGGCCCGAGTTCGATAAAACTTTTAAAAAAACGAGCGGGGAACAAAAAAATTGTTCAAAAAAAGATTTACCCTTCGCAATAACGTCTACGAAGTGGAAAGTTTATCACGACGCGGTACTACACGAACAAGAGGAGAAACAACGACAGGCTGCTGACCGAGTTGTCGCACGACAAATTAAAAAAGAATCGGCTTAGGCTGAAAAAATTGAAAAAGCAAGAGTAAGGGCTGAAAAAGCGAAAGAAAGAGAAGAAAAGGCGAAAGAGAGAGCAGCGAAGATCAAAGAAAGGGAGAAGGCGAAAGAAAAAGAAGAGAACACAAAGATACTCGAAGAAAATGCAAACATAAAAAAAACCAAAGAGGAGAGTGACACCAAGATCTGCGGCAAAGAAAGAAGGATCAGATTCGAAATTCGAAGATCAATAGAAATAAAGTTATTATTATTGGAGTATATTCAAGTCAAAAAGAACGAAAAGCATAATTTTTATACTTGCTAGTCTTATTACAGTACTAAATAACTCTGTGATTATTTAAAAAGAAAATATATAATATATTTAACTTATTTATTGAGCTGTTTATGTGCGGTAGCCTGTATCTGAAGTACGCGTTCATTCACTGGTAAGGGCTCGTTCATTCACTAGCAGCTTCGTTCATTCACTAGTATATCCGACTTTTTGTGGTGTTTCCCTTTATTTCCCAAATGTCTCATTCGGAAAAACCCGCCTATATTTTTTTTTTAATTCAGTATGATATAGTACATAGTAGACCGATACTCTAAGTGATTCCGCCGATTATTTTATTTTGTGTTTCCAGTGAATACGACAACTCGCTTATTCGTTCATTCACTGGTCGGCTTACCCTATATCGATGATATTTGGGAGTGGGTACGCGTCTGGCGTGGTTTTATCATTGAGTTTTCGAAAGTCTATTACGATTCTCCATTTTTTGTTACCTTTCGAGTCTGGTTTTTTGGGAACGACCCAAACTGGAGAGTTGTAAGGAGAAAGGGATGGTTGTATAATTCCCTTGTCAAGCATATCGCTGACCTGATTTTGTATCTCCTTTTTGTGTACCTGTGGAAACCTATATTGTTTTGTATTGATTGGTCTGTCATCCGTTGTATGGATCTCGTGTTTTGTTAGTGTCGTATGACCTAGTCGATCTCCGGGTAAACAAAATAGATGTTGATATTTTGAGACCAATTCAAGCACGTGGTCTCTCTCTGTTTCGTTAAGGTGATCCAGTTGTAGAAGTGCTCGAAGGGCTTCGAACCTGGATTGATCATCTAATTGTATCGAGCATACTTCCGCACGGTTCTCATGCTGAGAATCGCGATAGTCGCTCAATGTGAGATTATAGATCGGTTTTTCCGAGATTGGCTCCACTGGGATTAGCTCGACTGTCGGAATTTCGAGATTGATTTCGCAATTGTCCGAATTAATCGCGCAAAGATACGCGATTCCGTTGGTGTTTTTAACGAGCGCGTTACCCAAGTAAAGACGATAACCTACGTCCATTCTTGGGATATATCCCTCCTCGAGATCGGTTGGCTTTAGTCTGACAGGTACAATAAGCTTTGACCTGCCAGGTATCGTTACTTGTTCGAAGCTCCCGAACGGAATTCGGTAGCCAGCGAATGTTATGCAGGCTTCACTAAAAAGAATATTGGCTGGAGTCCCCCTGAAGAAGACGTCGCCAAGTATAGCGTCCTGCGTAATCGGGAAAAAGTCTTCCACTAGGTGGAACTCGACTTTAAATTCTTTAATTCTCAGGTAGCATCTACCGAGTGTTTTTGCTGTACCGTCTTTTATCCCGTTAAGCTCGTATATTAGCGTCGGATCCACTTCCGTACGCAAACCTAGGAATGATTGTTTCAACAGGTTTATTTCCGCTCCAGTGTCGGCGAGAAACAAAGCCTGTTTAGTGAATAGGTTTGGGGACTCTAAGGTCACCGTTGGTGTTCTGTGCCGTCGCGACAATCCTAGTTTAATTGTCGCTTTTCTAATAGTTATACTACCGTCTATATTTTTTACATGATTAGTACCTACATATTTTACAGGTTCGGTTTCGGTGTGCGCCTTGTTTGCATCTTTTATTAAGGCCTTAGGCCACCCTAGAATTTTCGAAAAATCGATTTTTTTTCTTTGTTTTAAAGGGTCCCTTAAGGCCTCAAAAATGATATCCCAAAAGATTATGGCCGAGAAAAATCTTTAAGTACTCCGTTTTCGAGTTTTAGTACAAAGCCGTCTGGTCCGCAGCGAGTTCCCTTTGTTAGCGCTAGCGAGAAGGTCCGTTAGGGGACTAGAGCAGGTATACGGCAGATGTTATTGAAAATATTTATTTCCTGACTAGTCTGGTGAGTTTAGAATTGTGGGACGGCTGTTTCAGACAGTTAGGCACGGCCAAGCAGTCGAGAAGGACGCTAGTCGACAGACAGTCGTTTTTCTCGATAGTTCTGTAAATTTTAATTTCTTTTTCCGGTGCAATTATTGAGTTGGTTTGTTTTGTTGTATTGATTTGTTCTTACAATGCGTGACGGGTTGTACAGTGGGAAGAAAGGGATAAAAACGTCGGTTTCCAGCGTCAGGAGACCAAAAGTATCGCGACGAAGACCGTTGAATCGGCATGAGGCAGAAGCACCTGACTTGAACGCCAGTTCATCGGCAAAAAAACTGAAGCAATCGGAAGATTTATACGATATCGAAGTGAATCCAGCGTTTGGTTATCGTATAATTAACTTCATTGCAGTTTTTTCGGCTATTTCCGACGTTGTCGTTTGCAAGATATGCCAATCGAAAGTAAAATTTACTGAAAGCAGTTAGCGTGGTTTGGGATTCAAACTTGTAGTGTCCTGTGACAAGTGTGAGAAGACTGAGATACTGAGTTGTCCACTTGTTGAGAAAGGCTACGAAATCAACCGTAGAATAATAATTGCCATGCGATTTCTTGGAGTTGGTTGGCACGGAATCAGAAAATTCTGTGCATTCTTGGAATTACCTCGGACTACCTTTTACCCACTTGCAACCAATTTAGTTTGCCAGAATAGTATGATGAGAGCTGCGGAAGAAGAAAAAACCATTTCGATTGAAAACGGAGAAAATGGCATTGTAGTGTCAGGCGATGGTTTGTGGAGAAAACGTTGATTTACGTCCCTGTATGGGTGAGTGACTCTTGTTGGCTATAATTTTGGAAAAATCGTTGATTGTGTAGTGAAATCAAAATACTGTAAGGCGTGTGAACATTGATCTAAAAAAAAAGATACCGACGAATATGCGGAGTGGGCAGAAAGTCATATAGGAGAATGCGCTGTGAATCACGATGGATCGGCAGGAAAAATGGAAGTCGATGCAGTTGTTGAGATGTTTCGCCGCTCTGAAACTTTGCATCAGGTCAAATACTCTCACTACATTGGTGACGGTGATTCTAAGGCTTTCAAAGGCATTACAGATGCTAAGCCATACGAGGATCTCACAGTACTCACAGTCAAGAAAGTGTGTATAGATCACGTGCAAAAGCGAATGGGCACCCGACTACGTAATTTGAAAAAGAAGACGAAAGGTCTCGGTGGAAGGGGCAAATTGACTGGAAAACTTATAGATGAGCTATCTATTTATTATGGATTAGTGATTCGTAGAAACAGTGATTCAGTCGAGAACATGAGAAGCAGTATATGGGCTACACTGGATCACAAATTATCTACGGATGCCAAACCGCAGCACGACAAATGTCCTATTGGAGAGGATTCATGGTGCTCATGGCAACGCGCAAAAGCGACGAATACTTTGGCTGAGTTCAAACACGAGCCAGCTCTTCCAATTCAAGTCTACGAAGCTATCAAACCAATCTATGAAGAACTGACCAATCAAGATCTTCTAACTCGATGCATCGGCGGTTATATGAAAAATAACAACGAAAGCTTTAATTCGACTGTGTGGACATTGGCCCCAAAAAATATTTCACGTGGGAAAACAGTCTTGGATGTAGCTACGGAAATTGCAGTTTGTGTATTTAATGACGGGTTTTCTTCAATTTTACACGTAATGGAGGCAATGGATTTGGAAATCGGCCCGAACAGCTACGAAATGTGCATGGAGATCGACAAACAGCGCATAAAGCTTGCAGAGAGATCGCTATCAGACCGGGTAAAAGAGGCCAGAATCGCTGCAAGATCAAGCAGAAAAGAAATGCAAGAGCAGGAAGATAATCTGGAAGGCCAATTGTATGGCGCAGGCATAGCAGATTAAAGGTATTGCAAAATTATTCATGATTGTCTACTACTCAAAACTTTAAACGCGTTTATCTCAAAACTACATTTTTGTAGTTGGCCGGAAACATAACTCAGACAATTTTCAACCGATTGACTTGAAATTTGTACGTAGGATTTTTTTTTATATTGCATAGTTCATTTGTTATTAACAATTATCTGACGATTTTTTAGGCAAATTTCTCACTTTCCACTTTAGAAGTGCGCCATTTTGTCAAAAATCAATATATCGAAAAAATCCTACGTACTTCTCTAGCTTATACTATATATAATCGAAAAAATTCAGGCCCTAATCATGATTCATTAAATTACAGGAGCTGTTATTCCGCCGTGCAGCATAGAAAAAAAGACGTCGTCGCAAAAACGCTGTACCGCCGCCAATTTGAAATAAATTGCCTTAAAAAAAATATTGTATGCAATTAATGATATGTATAATAAAGTCCCATTTCTGTAATCTCGATTTATTTCGTAATATTTCTGAAAAAAATTCCCAAAAAAGCCTATTTTTTTCGGCCTCTAGGGTGGCCTAAGGCCTTAAATAATTTAATTGCTTGAAGTCGGAATATTAAGCGACAGAATTTATTCGCGTGCGGGCCGCACTACGCATGCGCGGGCAGCTCCTCGATCGTTGCTGAATCCAGCTGGTCGTCGCGCTCGGCGGTCTCGTTGTGACGTCACGGCACGGCGATCGACGGTGACAGCTCGCTCACCTCGCGATTTGCAATTGGTGTTTATTTGAGAACGTGACGTTTTTACCTTAATTTGTTGTGATGGTCGTGTATGGCTTTTTATGTCTTGGGAGCCATAAAAGTCTTCCGTGACATTTAAAGCTTTTCTGACGGTCACCTGAGTCACTTCACCGACGCGTTCCGAAAATTCTTCGAGTTTCACTATTCTCAATGTTCGTTACTTGAGAGTCTTAGTCAGTCTTGCTCACCCGTACCGTTCCAAGTTCCAATCCGGCACAAATGTCTAAGTCCGACTTGGCACCTTTATTATCTGTTCACTTGGCACGAGAAGTTATAAGTCCATTTTGGTACCGATTTTTACAAGTCCAGCGTTGCACACTTTTATAAGTTCAAAATTGGCACGAAATTCCACAATTCAAAGTGTCACACATTTTCTAAGTCCTCAGCACGAAAATTTATAAGTTCTAAACGGCACAATTTTTACAAGTCCAAATCGGCACAAATTTTATAAGTCCGAAACGGCATAATTTTTACAAGTTCAAATCAGCACAGATTTTATAAGTCCGAAACGGCACAATTTTTACAAGTTCAAATCGGCACAGATTTTATAAGTCCGAAACGGCACAATTTTTACAAGTTCAAATCGGCACAGATTCACTTTTATTTCACTTGTACTCCCTTTTCACTTTTGCTTCCTCATAGAGGAAGCTTTGTTTTCATGAAAAAATTAGTTTTCGAGATTTTGATGTGAACGTGTTCAGATTGTTCCCAAACATCCAAAAAACACATTTAGAAAAAATGTCTGGATGTATGTATGTGTGTGCAAATCATTTAACGTTCATAATTTGAAAACGGCTTGAGATATCGAGGTGAAATTTATGACACATATTGAAGGGTCGATCCTCATTATTTGTTCCAATTTTTGGCCAAATCTATGCAGTCGTTCAGATTTTACGCGGTTTTGAATTTTTTCAAAAATGTCTGTGCGCGCTCTAGCGCCCTCAATTTTTGACATATCGGGCTAAAAACTTGCACATGAATGGACTGTTATTGACCAACGATCGGTATTGAATTTGGGAATAATCGGTTGAACCGTTTAAATTCTATGTCATTTTGAATTTTTTGAATTTCATGCAATTTGTTTTCTTGCCTCATTTTTTCGTATTAAATATTCACCTATGAATTTGAAAAAGTGTCAGATTCGTGATCAGCGTGATAAAATACATGGAATTGCAGTCCTGGGGCGAAAACTAACGAAAAAGTTTAACGGATATTTTTGTAGCCAAAATTGCAAAAATGAGTGATTTTGGGTATTTTTTAAGTGATTTTTTTGCTTTCCAATGGGATCGCAGAAAATCCCAGGTGCCTATTGTTATCTGCAGCAAGGCATATACAAGACGATGGATATGACGGGTTTAAAAAAGGTAAAGAGGGATCACTTGGATTTCTTCAGTAAAAATCGAAAGTGCAAAAAAAAATTCGGGAGCGCATAATTCCATGTATTTTTTCGCGCCGAGCACAGATCCGACAAAGTAAAGAGCGACATTATTTTAACCAAATTTTTAATAAAGTTGAAAATTGAAATTTTTATATGGCTTCCTCATAAAAGTTAAAAATTGAAATTTTCATATGGCTTCCTCATAAAAGTTGAAATTTTTATATCAATTCCTCATTATGTCCCTTTATTTGCAAAGCTTCCTCTATGAGGAAGCCGAAAATATAGTAAATGCTTCCTCATAGAAGAAGCTTTGAAAATAAAGGGACATTATGAGGAATTGATATAAAAATTTCAACTTTCAACTTTCAACTTTCATCTTTCATCTTTCAATTTTCAACTTTTATGAGGAAGCCATATGAAAATTTCAATTTTTTTACTTTTAGTCCTGGAGAGTTGTCCGCTGGTAAGGTAGATCGTTGAACTGATAATGGATTGTCGAAATCGCCGTCTTTTATACGCCAATATTGGTCCCCCTCTTCGTCGGCTTGGCAGATTTCTGGCGGACTCGCGTCTGCGTGCGATCGGCCGATTATTAATTTTCTTATTGGTTACTCGCGGGGGACTCCCCTCGCCCTCCAATCCCGGGTCGGTACTGTCGTGACGATCTTCCGGGTTTATCCGCTGGGCTAATGGCGTGCTCGGTTGATACCGTGTGCAACGGTAGTGTCGTCATTTCTGTCCAATCAATGAGGCCGATTTTCCCTCGCTTTTGCCTTTCTTCGACCTTGAGCGTGCTTTCGCCGCAAGCCCGCTCGGCAGCGCCGCGGTGCTTCCGATCTCTCGTTTGCGCTTGCGCTCGGTTCGATATCGATCGAGCCGCCGCTCGATCCTGACAGATGGCGCCACTTACACCTCGCGCTATCTCACTTTTTGCCAATAATATCGGGTTTCGCTCGGCGTCGGGTGCTCGCCGATAGCCAAACAGTTACAGTCTGTATATATATATTTAATGTCTAGGTTATTTATTATTTATAAAGTGTCTTGGCACTATATTTTTTTTTTTACACTGTATTATTTTTTTTCTGTGTTCGCTGTTAGTATTTATTATTTATTCCTTTTTTTGTATAGTACCGTACGAGCTAGGCTCCAGTACGACGAATCGAGTTATGTTTTTTCTTTTTTTCACTTTTTCGTGTTTTTTCTTTTTGTTCACTGTTTCACTGTTTGTTGTTTTTTTCCACTTCCGGGTTTTTGGGTGCGGGCACGGCTCGAGCACTAACGTTCGATCGATTTTTTTTTAAATTCAAAATCATTATTATTATTATTTTTTGTTGGTAAAAAAAAAGTTGTGTAGCATGTTTCTGTGGAACGCCAACTCTGACACCATGAGACGGATGGTCGGTTGCGGGTGATGAATGATCGAATGAGTCCGAGATGTAAAATGTATATGGGTTTATTAGGCGCAGCGTAACAATCGGGAGAGTGTACCGGTTGAAGGCTCGAGCTGGACTGATGCTCCGAGGCGCGAGGCTGAGGGTCTCGGGCCCCGCGAAAAAGTCGCGACGAATATGAAACCACCGAGTGATGAAAATTAATTTAACCGTTCAAATTCTATGACATTTTTACATTTCTTAATTTTTCCGAATATTTCTATTTTATGTCCGAAATGTGTTTATGTATCAAAGAAAAGGGGTAAAAGAGCTAGGTAAAGCTAGGCGCTAGGGGTAAAATTATTTGGAGATTCGTCATCAGCGGGGATATACATCTGACATGGATCCGAAATGATGAATTACGCAATTTTTATTTAGCAAATACTTAGCGAAATTGCAGGCATAAAAAAAGCTGAAAATTGACATTTTTAGATCACTCCTGATATTTTTTTTTTCACAAAGCTTCCTCTACCAGTTAGCCAAAAATTATAAATGATGCTTTCTCATAAAAAAGGCCACATATTTCTTTGTTTAAACTATAAAGTGCACATTTTTTTAAGATTTAGACCGTGGCAACTTCAAATGCTCCGGTCAATGATTAAGTTCCAGGGGGGACCAATCACCAAGTGCAGGGAGGTAACGATGATCCTTTCGACGTCCTGCCTCGGGTTGTTAACATTTATTTATTTTTTGGGTAATATAAATTCACAAGTTCAACATCTAAAATGTTGATATTAATTCATCGTCGTATAATTAACGTGCTCGACCGTTCCCACGATCGAGCCGCTAATATTCATCAAAAAGAGTAACCACGCCACCGGACGTGCGGATCGAATTTCGCCAATTAATATCCGCCCGCGATCACGCGCGAGCGTTCGCTATTCCGACTCCCGGAATCGCGAACTTTCTCAAGGCCCTCGATCGCGCGTGGCGTGCGAACTCATCGATTTATGGGCCGCTTCACGGCAACTGTTACTACCGAAATCAGTCAAAATCTAAACTTCTACCAGACTCGCCCTTACACTAATTAATATATATATATATATCTTCGAATGTAACGCAGAAACGCTTGCCTTCAATCTTTGTCATCCTTTATCTACGTTGGTCGATTTAATATTGAAATAATCTCGGTTTCTGTACACATATACCCGGAACAAGAATATTTATTCCGTTCGGAGAACGGACCCCACCAACTTACGTAGCGCGTACATGTCTAAATCTAAGGCCACCTCTGAGGCTCCCAAATCAAGGGCCCACCTCTGAGTCGTCCCGCGTTCAAGTTTCCCCCTTAATAACCTCTGAAACGCTGGCGAACACGTTATTCGCAAACCCTTGATTTGCCGAAGCACAAGTCGCCATGACCCCTGAGACGTGACAATCCTCTAGCTTCCTTGAGTCAGTTGTCAGTTTACGAGTATTTACCGACAAATGTACCTGAAAATATCCCCGAGGAAGAAAAATCTTTTCGCATAGCTTGCGCAAAGAGATCCTACTTGGATGGCAAATATTTTAACGTGGATTTCGAACAATCTAAGCCCGACGGTAATATTGTAGCTGTATGCAAGACGTGTGTACCGGCGAAATCGATCACTGGTAGGCTGACAGTGTCGTCGAACTACACAACACACTTGGGAGTAAGTGAACATGTAATGCTAAGATTTAAGATAGTCTTTGAAAATAGTGTTCACTTTGCATAAGTTTTAGAGAAATGAGAGGTCATTGCAAACACTTCTGGTTTGTATAAAAATCTGAAAAAATCGCGCATATTAAAGGTGCTGAAAAGATTAGTTTTGCATAATTATAATTCCAAAATGTTATTAACAAATTTATGAAAAATAAAATTGTTCTACAAATCTCCCGGTAACCTACCGTTTTTATGCAAATGTATGACCGGATATTTTCATATCGCGTCACCTTCGCCCTAGCCCCTCCGTTTCGTCGCCGTGAGAGCCTTGGGCGCCAGTCGATTTTTAGTTATCCGGCGGAATCGACAAACCGCCGACAGACTCTTAAACGGAGATCTTAATTTTCGCGGAAACTTAAACGGAAGGCACGGCTTCGGAACGGCGGAGCTGGTTCGCGGTACACCTCGGGTCGCCCACGATGCGGTTCGTGGAGAGAGGGCGTGGACGGCAGTGGACAATCGAGTGAATTCAGTTACGCAACGCAAAATTAAACATGAAAGTCGGAGAGTTTATTCGGACTCATGTAACACAAAATAGGAGGGCGTAAATCGGTAAGGATAATTAGAGTCATCCCTGATAATCGGATCGAGAACGCTACCTTCGGGAGAGGTAATCGAAACATAACCGGTAACAGAATAACTGGCCCAGAGCATAGGACGAGAGCAGGGCGGAAGCTGGGGAGAGAGCTCCACTCTCAACGGTAGCCGGACGAGAACTAACTGCTGAAAAGGCGACAAATAACGAGACATATATCTTAAGTAGGTCCGCTGGGTGTTACAAATCCGTTAACGCGAGGCAGGGAAATCCGGTTTCATCCGGAACGTTCGAAATCGAGAACAGAATAATAACACTTATTCGGTAACTTATACACGGGAGCAGTCCTTCACAGGGGTCGTTGTTTGCCCTTCAGATCTTCTCTCCGTCACAGTGGCTATCCCTAGAACATACTCTCCAGGCATTTCGGGTCGAGACACACATCTAAATTCGAAAAAGTCTAACGATAACAGCGATCGGGCAATCGGTGACGGGTGGGTTATCGCGAGCCCAGGTGGCACGGCCTTCCATACTTAAACGTACACGTAAACACAAACTTAAATTCTTCCTCGACTCTTCCCGGAATGCCAAAAACGGAGCGTCGAATACTCAGTTCGAACCTCTGTATCGCTCGTAGGAGCTCACCGTAAGGGGGATCGCTCGAATGTACCGGGTGGCTCGGCATATCGGCTCTGATCCACGGTAAATTCGATATTCTGACCGCGACTCGAATCTTATGGTTTCTCCTTACCTCGATAACTTGACTAACCCTCAAAACGCAAAACAGAAATTGAGAACAGCAGCGCGGGCTCGCGAACATGCCAAACTTCGACGATATCGCGGAATCTCGCTAAACACTCGGAAGACAGCGCTCTTCCCAAGAGTTGAGGCGGGGTCGTCGCTGCGAACTCCCAAAAAATTCCGTCACAAATGATTCGTTCATTTTTCTGAATACGTATGAATTTATCAGATTTTTTAATTGACTGATTTTTTTATATGGGAAAAATGTGTAGAAATTCACAAAGTTCAAAGTGAATTTAAAAATCTGAACAAATTCACACGTGTTTAGAAAAATGAAAGAATAATTTTCATTAAAATAAAGTTAGGTTTCAGGGAGATTTGTTGAACAATTTTATTTTTCATTAATTTATTAATAAAATTTTGGAATTATTATTATGCAAAATTAATCTTTTCAGCACCTTTAATATGCTTGATTTTTTTCAGATTTTTATACCATCAATCGAGAAGTGTTTGCAATTCGCTCTTATTTTCATGAAACTTATGCGAAGTGAACACGATTTGCAAGGACTACCTTAATTTAATCACTTTACTGGCGTGCACTGGGCTGTCTAAAATGGATATAATATTCCATGTTATGAATTTATAGAGACGACACGATGCTTGAAACGACCAGTACAAGCACTACACGAAAATAAAGCGGCAAAGAATGCACAATGACGAGCCACTTGCTTGCAAACGCACAACATGTTCGTTCAGCCGAGAGCAGCTCGATCGAAACATTGCATCCTACGTTCTAGAAAGTGGAGCGCCATTGCAAACTGTGGAGATGCCAGCTTTCCGCAGAATGTTTGATGGTAAACACAAAATGATTAATCCGCTAAAGAGTTTTAGAGAATAGTCAAACGTATGAATGAATGATCTACGGCAATTCCTTACCATTTCGATCTGAGTCTAACCCTTCACATTTTGGATTGGGCCCGCCATTTTTTATATGACTGAACTAACTCTCGAAAGCACTTCGATTTTTTATTACATTTTTAAAAATTGTTTATAATTACTTATGATTAAAAAAAATGCACTTATCAATAGCATAATTAAAAAATCTGAAATTCTTGTGTCATATATAAAAAATGTTAAGATTTGAGCCGGAGTTGGCCGACGCCAACGCCCATTTTTTTGTAACTTTTTTAGGAAAAAACAGTGACAAAGATTAGAAGGAAAAATCAGCCGATTATGGGTTATCGCTTAATCATCTTTACATACAACACTGCATTTTTGGGAATTTGATCAATTTTTCCGAAGTTTTTATTTTTTTAAGTGAGAAATGAATTCTTCAGAAAAATTTGCAAAAATTACCTGAAATGCAGTGTTGCATATAAAAATAGTCAAGCGATAGCCCATAATCGACTGATTTTTTCGTCAAATTTTGTTCACTGTTTTTTTGAAAAAAATTAGAAAGAAATACAAGGTGACGACGGCCGACTTCGGCTCAAATATTACAATTTTTTAAATATGACACAAGATTTTTCAAATTTTTAAATTGTGGCGCTCAATACGTCGATTTTTTTTATCCCAAAGAATTATAAATATTTTTTTTAACTGATAAAAAAGCTGAGTGCTTTTGAGAGTTAGTTCGGTCATATGAACAATCGCGGGTCCAATCCAATATGTGAACGTACGTTGTGTGCGTGTACGTGCACGTGCACGTGTACACGACTGAACTAACTCTCAAAAGCACTTAGATTTTTGAAAATTGTTTATAATTATTTATGATTAAAAAAATGAACTTATCAATAGCCGAAATTAATAAATCTGAAAAAATTTTGAAAGATCTTGTGTCATATATAAAAAAATTTAAGATTTAGGCCTGAGTTGGCCAACGGTACCTTCGATTTTTTTCTAACTTTCTTAGAAAAAACAGTGAAAAAGATGAGAAGAAAAAATCAGTCGATTATGAGGTATCGCTTGACCATCTTTATATGCGACACTGCATTTTTGGGAATTTTATCAGATTTTTGCAATGAGTTTTTATTTTTTTAAGTTAGAAAAAAACTCTTCGGAAAAATTTGAAATAATTCAAAAAATGCAGTGTCGCATATAAAGATGGTCAAGCGACCCACAATCAACTGATTTGTTCTTCACATTTTTTCGAAAAATTAGAAAAAAATAGAAGGTAACGACGGCCAACTCCGGCTCGAATATTACCATTTTTTAAATATGACACAAGATTTTTTAGAATTGCTTCGGATTTTTTAATTGAGGCGCCCAATACGTTAATTTTTTAAATAATAAAGAATTATAAAGCATTTAAAAAAATCTATTAAAAAATCTGAGGGCTTTTGAGAATTAGTTGTCATATGAAAAATTCCGGGTTCAATCCAAAATGTCAAGGGTTATGACCCAGATCCAAATGGTGTGGAATGCGCCATCTCGGACCCTGTAATCTACAATATGAGATATTCAAATTTCTAGATTAAAAAATAAAAGCAGGTGATGTTTCGGTGACACACATGTCCAGACGTACATTCGGTTTGAAAATCGACGCTATCTGCACCGAGAATTTGACGAGAATTCGAAACGAGATTTCGACAGGCAAATTTGTTTGCACAACGGCGAATATTTGGACTGGAATGAATACACGCTTTATCGGCGTTACCGTCCACTGGGTATTTATTCTTCTTCATGTATTCTTTATTGCATTCTTATTGCAGTAGATTTGTTGGGATTCGTCCTTCGGGATGTTTTATTACTACGATTCGGCAAGTTAATCCATCTTGGGCTTTCATCGTTTTGTATTTACATGGAATCGAAAGCATACTTTTTTATTCGTTTATTTAATCTTCAAATCAGAAAGTTCATCAGTCGCAGCAAACGCTGTCATTGTATAAAATAAATGATATTTCCACTCGTATATGTATCAACTGTAAAGTTATTTCGAACGGTTCAATGGCGCTTTAGTATTATTTATACTTCATACCTTTCCAAATTGACCAATAAATCTTCATGTTTGTATCGCCTGCAATACTACCGTAAACAGACCGTGTAATCCCTAGTAACTCTGCTTTTAAAGTTAACTTATCTACGATTCAAGGTTTGCGACCAGCTGGGACGTTTCGTAGCATACAAATTTTCCTTCGTAATGGTCTTTTTCGGTTTCAAAGAGTTTATCTCGATACTCAGTTAAATTAAGGGCGCAGCATTTGACAACTTCGCAGTAGCGTGTAAATATTAGTAAACATTATTGTTTACCTGTTTCAATTACAACATCGCTTATGTATTTATATTGTGGTTCAATAGATCAATGAAGAAACTTTCGAACGGAAATCGGCGGCTATTGCGTGCACGCGTTTCCCAGGTACTCATTCGCACGAAGCGATCGCAGAGACACTTGTTGTAATCCATGCCTCCTTTGGCTTGGATAACAATAACGTTGTAGCGACCGTCACCGATAATGGATCGAACTTCGTTAAAGCTTTCGAGGTTTTTGGAGTAGACATCGAGGCCATTGTTTCTTCTGGGATGTTATTCTGGATATTTTCTCAATCGTACCACTATACAGACGAGTTGATGCAATTTTGGGACTTTTTCGGTTCTCACGATCATGCATCAAATGTTCAAGTCCCTTCGGTCGTTCGGTGCAGTATAAAATTTGAATGAACCACCATGGAAGGTGTTAACCCTTTGAAGCATACATTTTTTTTTTTTTACAAGTACGAAGTTTCAAATACATCGGTTGGTTATTATTTTATTGCATTTTTTCTGAATTCGAAGAGGTGTAAAACCTGTGATATACCATGCTTTAAGGATGCTTTACACGTCTAATACCAGCCAAAAGTGAGATTCAGTGACAATTTGAACACTTCCTAACGGTATACAAATCTGAAAAAAATCAGCTGTAGTAAAGGTGCCAACACCATTAATTTTGCATAATAATGTCAAAAAGTTATTAACGAATTGCTAAGAAAAATTACTCAACAAATAATCAGTAAACTTTTTTTCTCTTTTCAAATGAATTCATTGATTTTCGAGAAGCCACATGATTTTTTTCAGAATTTTCTAACATTGTTGAATGTTCCGTTTTTGAATTTTTTAAGGCCATAACTACGGGTGTTTGGCACAATCGCGTCTAAACTTTTTGTGTGTACTGTAGAATCGTAATACGGAAACATATCTGAAATTCGTAACGGTGAATCGATTTTTCAAATTTTCGAAGAAAAAATTTGAAATGTTGGAAAATTCTGAGACAATTCATATGAATTCTGAAAAAATCAAGGAATTCATTTAAAATAAGAAAATAAAAAATTGTCTGATTTTTTTAAAAACAATTTATCATTCTAATCATTTGTTAATAACTTTTTGGCGCTATTATTATGCAAAATAAAAGGTCTTGACATAATTAATACGGCTGATTTTTTTTCAGATTTTTGGCATGTCGCGAAGTACCGACATTTTTTTCGAATTAAACTTTTGGTTGGGAATGTATGGGTGATGCGTCCTTAAAGGGTTAATTAGTCACGACTGCGGGGTTAGTAAAAAGTGTTGCTGGTTATATTCTATTGTCGCCCAAATCTATCGAAATCCGATATATATCAAGTATGAATTAGTTGATTTTTTGAGACGTCGAAACTTGCGTCAAATCCTCTGCTCGTAACAATATTATGTTCGTCAAGGATATCTTATTACGGAACAATTTCCTTTTTTAGATGAACATTGTGACGATACCAGTGCCAATAGAGATAGTTCTGACAGTACCGAAGAACAAGTTCACGATCAAGAAGATGAAGAAGTTCGGCCGGAAGAATCACTCGAGAACGAAATCTTCGATTATAACGAAGAACTTCATAATCAGTTACCGTGCCATATTCGGTGTGCTACCCATACTTTGAACCTCATAGCGACTACGGATGTTATCAGGACAGTTCACGCATCGCATTATCTCGCTCACACACACGCGGATGCTCTCAACCGATGCAATTGGTTATGGAAGTCACTGAGATCACCGAAAACAAACGAAGCTCTGAAGGTGTACCTGGGGAAGGCATTGCTCAGACCTGTCGTAACTCGGTGGAATTCACTTTATGACTCGCTAAAAAGATTAATTCAGCTCAAGGATAAAATTCTTCAGCGCGAAATGAATCAAATTGTTCAGTTGAGAAATCCTCTTAGACCCTCGGACTTTGAATACCTCGAAGAGTACGTCGAGTGTACACAACCGCTAGCTGAAGCGATCGATATTTTGCAGGGTGAAAGCTACTGCTTCTACGGATACCTTTTACCCACATTGGTATCTCTGAGAAGAAAGGTCGGCAACTTGCTGAGCAAAAATACCATCGTGAAATGCCAGCCCTTACTTGAGGCTATAAAAAGCGCGCTCGAATCGAGATTCGAAAACTGTTTCAAAGTTGAGGGGGCCGGAAAACTTGCTGCAATAGCGGCAGTGACACACCCAAAATTTAAAACACGGTGGCTGACATGTTTGGACGAAGCCACTCAATACAAAGTCCGTGATCTTGTGCTGAAAGTGGCATCTGAAGAAAGATCTTGTGAGCGAGATCCTGAACACGAGTCTGAACGTATGGACGAGGACGCGTTTTTCGATTTTGGTCCAGTCTCTGCCGCATGTACGCAGCCGGAAATATTCTACCAACATGGAGAAGTTGAAATCGAGATCTGCACATTTATGACGAGAGCCGACTCGAGTCTTGAGAGCTTGAAAGATTATCCGCTAATTCGGAAGCTTTTCTTGCGATATAATACGCCGTTGCCGTCGTCGGCACTAGTCTGTTTAGTTATGCCACAATGATGGCTATTCCAAAATTCAACCGGCTGACTGATGTGCATTTCGAGCAGCGAGTCCTATTTGAGGCTAATCGATCGCGAACTCCTGCCCGCTTTTCACGACGTTAGCGTCTATCTGAAGAAGAAACCGCCGTTCTTCATTCTATTTACCGCAGCCGTTTTACCCTCAAACCTGCTACAACAGCTCTCGAAAATATAAGTTCACTCCCACTATCTCTGTTTTCTCGACACCTCATGTGATATATATATATAGATATAACGTGCGCCCTCATCTATTTCTTTGATGGAATCGTTGATTAATGAAAAAAAAAAACGCGATACATCATACCACAGACTTCCCTACGCGTTTTTGAGGACTGATTGGTTTTCTCGCCTATTTATGTTAGTTTCGCTTCCATTCTACTATGTTATGGATAAACTCGAAGCCGTTTTACCCTCGAACAGCTCGTTAGAATATAAGTTCATTCCTACTATCTATATTATCTCGACACCTCATGTGATATATAACGCGCACTCTAAGCTATTTTTTGATCGATTCGTTGATTTAAAAAAACAAGATAAATACTCGAAACATCGTACCATAGACTTCCCAACTCTTTTTTGAGAACTGATTCGTTTTTTAAAATATATTTCGCCTCTTTATATTAGTTTTCTTGATGACGACTATGTGAGTAAATACGATTAGCATAACAGCAGCGATGTACAAATAAAGAGCAGGGGTAATTATGTCAAACTCGTTTGTCTTATTTTTTCGTCCCATCATCGACCCCTACGAAAAGTTGAAAATCTTATTTTTTTCCACCGGAAATGACGTATTTCCTGTATGACGTCACTTCCGGTCGAAAAAAGTGAATACTGAGCCGCGTTCAGGAATCTACCCGGATGACTACCCGTCCTTCTCGGATATTCGCATCAGCGCAGCACTCTCTGACCCAGAGTGAGTTTCTCGCCTCTGCTGTTAAGGCGAGGCTAAACCCCCTCTTGCTCGCTCTCACACGAACCCTATAGCGCTGTCTCTGTAACGGCCGCAGCCTCATAATTTCATTCTTTTAACTTCGAATATTTATTCGAGCGTATCGATACGGAGTTTCCGTTCGATACGCTCTTCAAAGAAGCCCTTAAGGCTATCACGCATCCGGACCGCCGCGAGCGGCCACTTATCTAAAAGATTAAACATCGTTCGACTCTCTATTCCTTTGTAACAGCGAGCGCGAAGCCCTCAGCTTCACGCCCGCTTCAAAGCAGTTCAGCTCCGACCGACACCGCGAACGGTACTCTCCGAATTGTACCTTCCGAACAATTACACTCTCCGATTAATAAAGACTAGCATTTTCCACATCATCTTCGAGACTCGGTTTATTCCACGCAGTGCCTGACCCATCGACCATCCGTTACATCTCTCTCGCACGCGGCCGCTCGCCGAGTGCGAGAGACGCAGATAACGCAGATAAACGCAGTGATGTAAAATTACCGTCATTTTATACTTGCGTCAGTAACGGGTCAGGTGACCGTCACACGATGTCATTTTTATTTGAATAAATGCATTTTTTGTCCGTACTGTCAAACGTAACTTATTATGTAATTTGGACGTACATAGTCGACATTTAATTTTTTATAATTTTTTATAATAACTATAATTATCTTTAATTGCTTACAATGTTTCAAGAAAAATGAATGTTACAACCCATTTACTGCTCATAGGACCGTTGTACGTACAAAAAACGCGTGGAGTACATATGTACCCCAGGGATGAGTTAGAAGGTAGAAAAAATTATATGTGAGTTCTACGGTTAAATTACGCGAATGCAATTCAATTACATAAATGTAATTAAATTAAATTGAACACCAATTACTTTCAGCATCAGTTACAAATGCTCAAAGTAATGAGTAATTGAATAGAAGCTAATTACAAATGCTGAAAGCAATGGGTAATGAAATAGATCTTAATTGCAAAAGCTCAAACCAATGAGTAATTAAATGGATTTCAATTAAAAATGCTAAAAGTAATGTGTAATTAAATGTGTAATTTGAAGTCGAAAGTATTTGCTGCTGCCCATCTCTGACTTCGGGTAGTGGTCACTTTGAGGTTAAGACAGAGCGGCGAGGGGGCAAGGAGAGGTTGCCCCCCAAATCAGCTACGATAACACTATCTGTGTGACGATCCAAAATCAATGCCGGGACCACCGATCGATTACCCCGGGGTCGAAAAGGATTCGACTTTACCAACGCACACACCGAAAGGAAAAGGCAGACCGTCACTCAGCGCTCTACTCCAACGAAAAGGAACCCTCGCGTGCACCCCGATTAAAACTTTTCTGACGGGTTCTCAGGACGCAAAAAGGAAAAGAACGCATAGAGAGGGCTCATCCTCGCCTACTGACTCCAAAGCAGCAATAAACCCCCCGAAGAAAATTAACGTGGGAGGCGACCCGTCCAGCTCTCTTCCGGTGAACGAGACTTGGAGCGTTAACTCACCGACAGACAACAAGGAAGAGAACGCGGAGTCGAATATGGAACAGCTGTTCAACGAGATCCGTGGCATGAGGGAGGATAACGCGAGGCAATTCGCTGAAATGAAATTGCAACTAACTGCGGCTACCGAAAAACACGACGCTAATTTCGCTGAATTAAGGCCTTAGGCCACCCTAGAATTTTCGAAAAACGATTTTTTTTCGTTGTTTTAAAGGGTCCCTTAAGGCCTCAAAAATTATGTCCCAAAAGATTATGGCCGATAAAAATCATTAAGTACTCCGTTTTCGAGTTTTAGTACAAGGCCGTCTGGTCCGCAGCGAGTCCCTTTTGTTAGCGCTAGCGAGAAGGTCCGTTAGGGGACTAGAGCAGGTATACGGCAGATGTTATTGAAAATATTTATTTCCTGACTAGTCTGGCGAGTTTAGATTTGTGGAACGGCTGTTTCAGACAGTTAGGCACGGCCAAGCAGTCGAGAAGGACGCTAGTCGACAAACAGTCGTTTTTCTCGATAGTTCTGTAAATTTTAATTTCTTTTTCCGGTGCAATTATTAAGTTGATTTGTTTTCTTGTATTGATTTGTTCTTACAATGAGTGACGGGTTGTACAGTGGGAAGAAAGGGACAAAAACGTCGGTTTCCAGCGTCAGGAGACCAAAAGTATCGCGACGAAGACCGTTGAATCGGCATGAGGCAGAAGCACCAGACGACTTGAACGCCAGTTCATCGGCAAAAAAACTGAAGCAATCGGAAGATTTATACGATATCGAAGTGAATCCAGCGTTTGGTTATCGTATAATTAACTTCATTGCAGTTTTTTCGGCTATTTCCGACGTTGTCGTTTGCAAGATATGCCAATCGAAAGTAAAATTTACTGAAAGCAGTAAGCGTGGTTTGGGATTCAAACTTGTAGTGTCCTGTGGAAAGTGTGAGAAGACTGAGATACTGAGTTGTCCACTTGTTGAGAAAGGCTACGAAATCAACCGTAGAATAATAATTGCCATGCGATTGCTTGGAGTTGGTTGGCACGAAATCGGAAAATTCTGTGCATTCATGGAATTACCTCGGACTACCTTTCACTCATTTTACGATAAGGTTGTCAAAAGAATGAACACTGCAACCAATTTAGTTTGCCAGAATAGTATGATGAGAGCTGCGGAAGAAGAAAAAACCATTTCGATTGAAAACGGAGAAAATGGAATTTTAGTGTCAGGCGATGGTTCGTAGAGAAAACGTGGATTTACGTCTCTGTATGGGTTAGTGACTCTTATTGGCTATAACTTTGGAAAAATCGTTGATTGTGTAGTGAAATCGAAATACTGTAAGGCGTGTGAACATTGGTCTAAAAAAAAAGATACCGACGAATATGCGGAGTGGGCAGAAAGTCATGTAGGAGAATGCGCTGTGAATCACGATGGATCGGCAAGAAAAATGGAAGTCGATGCAGTTGTTGAGATGTTTCGCCGCTCTGAAACTTTGCATCAGGTCAAATACTCTCACTACATTGGTGACGGTGATTCTAAGACTTTCAAAGGCATTACAGATGCTAAGCCATATGAGGATCTCACAGTACTCAAGAAAGAGTGTATAGATCACGTGCAAAAGCGAATGGGCACCCGACTACGTAATTTGAAAAAGAAGACAAAAGGTCTCGGTGGAAGGGGCAAATTGACTGGAAAACGTATAGATGAGCTATCTATTTATTATGGATTAGTGATTCGTAGAAACAGTGATTCAGTCGAGAACATGAGAAGCAGTCTATGGGCTACACTGGATCACAAATTATCTACGGATCCCAAACCGCAGCACGACAAATGTCCTATTGGAGAGGATTCATGGTGCTCATGGTAACGCGCCAAAGCGACGAATACTTTGGCTGAGTACAAACACAAGCCAGCTCTTCCAATTCAAGTCTACGAAGCTATCAAACCAATCTATGAAGAACTGACCAATCAAGATCTTCTAACTCGATGCATCGGCGATTATACGAAAAATAACAACGAAAGCTTTAATTCGACTGTGTGGACATTGGCCCCAAAAAATATTTCAGGTGGGAAAACAGTCTTGGATGTAGCTACGGAAATTGCAGTTTGTGTATTTAATGACGGGTTTTCTTCAATTTTACACATAATGGAGGCAATGGATTTGGAAATCGGCCCGAACAGCTACGAAATGTGCATGGAGATCGACAAACAGCGCATAAAGCTTGCAGGGAGATCGCTATCAGACCGGGTAAAAGAGGCTAGAATCGCTGCAAGATCAAGCAGAAAAGAAATGCAAGAGCAGGAAGATAATCTGGAAGGCCAATTGTATGGTGCAGGCATCGCCGATTAAAGGTATTGCAAAATTATTCATGATTTTCTACTACTCAAAACTTTAAACGCGTTTATCTCAAAACTACATTTTTGTAGTTGGCCGAAAACATAACTCAGACAATTTTCAACCGATTGACTTGAAATTTGGAATATATCTTCGAAAATACATTGTCTATAGAAGTACGTAGGATTTTTTTTATATCGCATAGTTCATTTGTTATTAACAATTATCTGACGATTTTTTAGGCAATTTTTTCACTTTCCACTTTAGAAGTGCGCCATTTTGTCAAAAATCAATATATCGAAAAAATCCTACGTACTTCTCTAGCTTATACTATATATAATCGAAAAAATTCAGGCCCTAATCATGATTCATTAAATTACAGGAGCTGTTATTCCGGCCGTGGAGCATGGAAAAAAAAGACGTCGTCGCAAAAACGCTGTACCGCCGCCATTTTTAAATAAATTGCCTAAAAAAAAATATTGTATGCAGTTAATGATATGAATAATAAATTCCCATTTCTGTAATCTCGATTTATTTCGTAATATTTCTGAAAAAAAATTCCCAAAAAAGCCTATTTTTTCGGCCTCTAGGGTGGCCTAAGGCCTTAAGGGAAGAGTTGAGAAAGAGCAAGGAAGAATCAGCAATGGGATACCAGGAGTTACACAACCACCTAAAGGAGCTGGAAACAAATACGCATGGAGAAATCGCCGCTCTCTCGACCAGACTGCAGACAGTCGAAAAGCAGCTAACCGTCCAGAGCAAACAGTCGGCCACAGCCAGCAACAGGACCCTCGAGATGCTCACTAACCGCATGGAATCCTTGGAAAAGGAAGCGAAAAGGAACAACATAGTAATAAAAGGACTCCCTGAGCCAAGAGCTAACGCCAAAATAGAGGTAGAGCGCTTCCTTGCCGACGAATTTGGGCTCGAGAAAAAAATTATTGACGCAAAATCTCTGCCCCCCATCCGCTAGAAGCCCGCGGTTGTTGTCAAGCTCGACTCATGGGACTCGAAGCATGAGATCCTCTCGCGAAAAAAGAAATTGATAGGGAGAGACATTTTTATTAACCGTGACCTTACTTACCTGGAGAGACAAACGGCGAAGGAACTGCGGGACCGTGCAAAGCAGCTTAAAGCCAATGGACACACGGTCAAGCATGGATACCAAAAACTGGAAATAGACGGAGTCACGCATTACTGGAGCCACAAGGAAAATGACCAGAAGAAATCGGACCGTCTTGAAGCCACCCGGGGCAACGCTAGCACCGAGAACAACAGACCCAGCAACCAAGTTGGACTTCAAAAAAACTACTAGAAGGAAGCCGCAGAAGTTCCATAATCTTCTGGAACGTCCATGGCTTCTCTAATCTGGACGACGGGGAACTCGTGGAGGCGTCGGAAATCATGTGAGTGTCCGAGACCTGGCTGGAAAAAAGCCCCGATTATCTCTCAGCGTGGCTACAAAATTTCGATTGCTTCTGGGCGAACGGCGTAAGAGAGCATAGTCTAGGGCGGACGAGTGGAGGCCTGGGTATATTTGTTAAGACAACTTCAAAAGGGGAAATCTTGGATAGCAGCCGATGGTGGCTGTTCGTGAGAGCGGTAGTAGGGGAGCTTACTCTCATCGTGGGGAATATTTATTTCAAGCCGGGCCTGGACTTTCAAGTAATTTTAGAGCTCTATCAAACAGTTTTGGATGACATTTTGAGTAACGCATCTAACGAAGTTGTTATAATTAGGGGGGATTTTAATGCGAGGGTCGGAACTCCCGATCGAGATTTTTGAAGAAACGTGCCTCGAGCACTATATTGTAAATAGTGACGAAACGGTGAATTCGAGGGGCCGGCCTTTAATTGAACTCATGGAAGGTAATGGCTTTGTTCTGATAAACAGGCGATCGCCAAGCAATCGACCGGCGCAGATGGCTTTCTGCAGCTCTGTAGGTTGCAGCGTCATTGATTTAGTTTTTGTTAATGTCTCCAGTCTGAGCACAATTAAAGACTTCTACACAGGGGACGAGGCGGGCCTCTCGGATCATTTTCCGGTTGTTTTGGAACTCTGGCTGTCAACCGAAACTACCAACACGCGGCACGAGAACCTAGCCGAGCCGGGCGGGGATTTGTTTACCTTACGGTGGAACCCGCAGCAACTCGAGCATTATCAATCTGCAATGCGAAACTCTACGAAACTGGCGACCTGCCATGAAAATCAAAGTGCGGAAACTTTATACGATGGCCTGACCGCAGCGATTCTCGAGTCGGCCGATGAAGTCGGTATGCGCAGAAAATTCCCGGGCCGGGACGGTGGTTTTCGAGTCCATCAGGGAAAAAACCTTGGTTTGATAAATTCTGTAAACAGGAAAAAAAAGTCGTTCGGCAGGCCTCAAGGCGTTTAAGAAAGATAACTTAAATCAGGATAAAAAAGAGTATATAGAGACGGTAAAACGATATCGGGCGTTAATTGTAGCGAAAAAAAAAGATTACGCTCTGATGGTTAGTAACAGTTTCGCCGATGTTCACCGGGCATTTTATTTTTGAGAAACTGTTAAAAAATATAGAACAACTCAAAGCGATCCATGTAGCCTGGCTATGCATGTATGGAACGACTTCTATAGTAGAATCTATAAGCCGAGGATTATTGTTGAGGTTAACTTTGTGGGTGAGCTAAATCCTGTCCTCGACGGTGACTTTACGGTTGATGAAATAAGAAAAGCAATCCGAAGCTGTAAAAGTGGAAAAGCGCCGGGACTGAATCAAATTAAAAACGAATTTATAAAAAACGCATCCGAGGAGTGGATTTGCTACATACAAAAGATGTCTAATCGAATTTTGCGAGAGGAGAAAGTTCCGCGAGGTTGGGGTAGAACCGCACTCTCAATGATTTACAAGAAAGGAGATAAAAATGATCCCTCGAACTATCGACGCATTGCCCTGGTCAGCAATATCACTAAGCTTTTTACACTAATTCTGAAAAAAAGGCTCGAAAAATTTGCTGAGGATAGAAATTTGCTCCCGGGCACGCAGTTAGGGTTCAGGAAGGGAAGAGGGTGCACGGCAGTGTCGCCAGATGGTCGGCGTAACGATCCCCTAAACCAATCTTATTTCCCCTAAGACGGCTCTCAAGGACCGCTTCCCCGTTAATTCCCAAATCAGAGCAGAAATGATCAACGTGGGAAGCACCAAGCGCATCGGTAAGGTAGAACGCACCGGAGGAAGGCGCATACCCGAGGAGTCGGCAGCCGTGGAGCGGCCTGCTTTACCCCGAGACTCACCGCGCGTTTTAACCACGAGTAAGCCACGCAGCTACTGCGTCAGCCGCGCGTGATCACGGGGGACGAAGGAACAGACGTCAGGCTGGCGTCACGAGGCAAGGAAGGGGACGCGGAGTCGGGCCGTGCGCACCTAGCGCTCCGATATAAAAGGAGGCCCGGACGCATGAAAAACTCACTCTTGGACGAACAGTGACTAAGCTCACTACCAAGACTCCTTCCGCACGCCAGCACCAGCAATCTTCCCTGGAGACGGGGATTACCGCTGCTGTCTGGGTTACCCCTTTTACCCCAAAACAGCCCCGGCGACTTCTCGTGGAGACGTGAGAGACTGCCGCCGTCTGTTAACCCTTTTTCCCAAGGCAGCATCAGCGACTACTCCTGGAGACGGGAGTGACTGCTGCCGTCTCTTTCCAACCTTCTTTCAAAAACAGCGTCGGCGACTTCTCCTGGAGACTTTAATTACTAAGAGAACATAATTACCAGAAGATTTTTTTTTGTTACCAATGATTTAATTGATTGTATTCGAATAAATAGAATAATTTAAATTGACATTTAGAATCAATTTCTATCTCTCGAATTTTCATTTCACAGCACCTGCCCCCAAAAAATTAAAAGTGAGCCGAGAACTCACATAGCGACGCTTTCGGAGCAAAAACTCGTAAGACTCCGAAAGTAAAACGTTAAAATATTTCGTCGCAAAGTTAATTGTTTTTTAAGTACTCAGGCAATGTAATTCGTGAAAAAATACGCAATGCCGAAAGAAGGAAAGATTAAGCATTACGTACAAAAGTACGTAACAAGTTAGCAGTCAGAACCAATATTCAAAGGTAATCTAACCTCGAATAGGACAAAAATGAAAACAATTAAATATCACCCAAATTCGAGATAATTCTGACCGTACTATATCTTGAATTATTTAGTGACTGAACAGTTCAAGATATAGTAGTCAGAATTATTACTGCTATACTACACTGCTTACTTACATGAGTAAAATTTAGTCATGCAAGTAGGCAATAACAATCATTTACTCTAAGTAGTTCCCGTTTTTTACCCTTATAAATTGGTTAAAACCTTCACCGGATGGAGAGACGACCAAAGCGTTATGTGCATTCTGCAATACAATTCTCTCCGGGCACATAAAAGGATTTCTAGAACACGCTGCATCATAGAAACACGTGCAATGACAGAAAAATCGCAATATTATCGCCCCACTACTGAACATTGATAAATTGGCGAAAGTGACTCTCTCACAAAAACGGAAAATGGCGGAGTTGAAGATAGCTTTCTACGTGGCCGAACATTCTTCTGTAATAGCAGTCGACCATCTCTAACTCGTGATAAAGGAGCTTGACGCTGATTCTCAAGTTCTGCAAGACATTATGTTGCACAGAACGAAATGCCCAGCTCTGATAAGAAATATTTGATCACCCTGTATCGTGCAGGATCTCCTCGAGGACATTGGAGATTCATGCTATTCGTTAATTATCGACGAATCTACAACGATCGATACGACAAAAGTTATTTGCCTCATGATTCGCTATCGCAGTCGGTCCAAGAATAAAATCGTAACGACTTTTTATCGGTTGATTGAAATGACAACTGGGACCGCTGACGCTATACCGCAGCGATATTGCAGCAATTAAAGACTGACAATCTTAAAACGGATAAGCTAGCATGCTAACGGGGTAGATGGAGCTAGCGTAAACGTAGGCGTCAATCATTCGGTGACGATGATATTGCGAACCATGAACACTGATCTTGTCGTGATAAATGTATTTGTCACTCGCTGCATCTTGCAGCCGAGGAAGCTTGTAAAGTCTTGCCAAAACATCTCGATTTTATGATACGCGAAACCCATTCGTCGTTTTCCGTTAGCACAAAACGCCAAATCGAATACGCTGACGTTTATCGTACACTCGAGGGTAAGGTACCTAAAAAGATCGCGAAGCTTTCAAATACTCGGTGGTTACTCAGGCTTCAAGCGGTTGATGCTATTTTTGACCAATGGGATGCAATTCAGCTGCACTTTCAAATTACTGCAAGTAACAAGGAGCGTAGCTATTAGGCTTCTCAACTCCATGGCATGTTCCCGACACCTGAGAATAAGTTGTATCTGACCTTCCTCATTTCGACACTGAAAGGTATCATGGGACTGAACAAATTATTTCAGTCAGATTACGTTGACCCGATCAAACTGTTCAGAGATTTGAATGACTGCATCTATTCACTGCTACAAAGGCTCGTCATCCCATCTCAGTTAAGCAAAATATCGCATTACGAGCTGGCAGGATTCGATTTTAAACGTTTTTGTATAAACGTTGACGGCGTTAATTACGGATACGAATTTAACGCCCTAACTACCACCGTTCACCGAGATTTAGTCCTGCAGGTCAAAGAGCGATGTAGAAATTTTATGATCGCTCTCGTGTCGCAATTACAAAAGAGCGTTCCGGTGAACGTCAAAGTTCTTAACGAAATATCGAAGTTCTCACCGCAATTAGCGTCATCACGAGTCAAAGCTGACATCACGAATATTACGATCCGATTCAAGCACAGTCTGTGTAATGATATTGTTACGTCCGGGGTTCCGACTGCGGTCAATGTTGGGCGAATTTTAACCGCTTACATTTTAATTTTTTTATTTTTTATTTTATTTCTCATATGCGTATAGAATATAAGTTCGATTTGCTAATCTCGCTCCTCTCGGGAGACGAGAGCAGCGAGTTGCAAGAGCGATTCCTTATCGCCTGAGTATAAGGTATCTGAATACCGTGCGACGAAGGGTCCGAAACGTTCCCTCGCACGTCAGCACATCCCTTCGAGGAATCGAGGCGAGCACCGTGCGACGACTAAACACCTCGCTGTAATCGTCAGCACTTCTGATAAATTAAAAGTGGGGAACAGAGTCGTAATGGCTAAGCTCTGAACGGAGAACAATCAGTACCGTCGAGAACTCCGAACCGCGAGAATAAAAATTTCAAAACCCTCAGAGCGAAGTACATAGTTGAAGCCCGGGGTATACGCGAGTGTCGTACAACAAATTCGCATCCATCGACGAAGAACCCGAGGTGAAGTCGGGATACGCGTTGCTTGTCTCGATCACGAGTGCTCCCTCGAATACATCGAGGAAATTTCTTTGACTTGTGCCGCGTAACGAACGACTAGTTCGGTTAGCGCGTTTAATTTATAATCTCGATATATCTCGAGAAATAATCCTACGATTTAGCGATTAAGTGGTTATTTTATTTCTACGTTAATAAACAGTAAGTGGATATTTTCGAATTGTAGTTCAGTGGTGGTAACGAACTACGTTATCCTTCACCTTACGTCTCCTGAGCTCTACTAATAACGAAATATTTTAAAATCTCCTTTCCTCTAGTGAATTACTGGGCTAGATCGCTTTGCACGTAATTCACGAAATCTATGTGGTTGTTTCGCTGTGCTAAATCGCTCTGGACGCGAGACAAACACCCTAAACGTCGTCACGCCGGCTGCGCCTGGTGTACGACCCTACATTTTCAAATACTGCTGTGCTAGATTGCATTGCACGCAGTATCAACATCCTTTTCTCGATTGGCGGTGCAGCATTCAATTTGCACGCCAGGAGAAATATTTCCGTTTTAAACGTTTGAGACAATCCCACTCTTTATTTTCCCCACTAAGCGTTGATGGGGAAGAAACGCCGAAGCGGTGTTAAGTATCAATTGCGCCGACCGATCGCGATCGCCCTCGGGGGCCCCAGCGGTAACCTCGGTGGGAATTCCGTTGGTGTTTCCGCCAGTGATCGTTCTGACACAAACGCTCCATCTACCAGTAATCTTACTGGTGGTTCAGCAGCAGAAACCGTCGACAACGCTAACCAGGTGGAAACGGTGTTACGAGACAATTTTGAACTCGCTACGCTGCCGAGAAGAAATTCGTCGCAATAGCGCGCGTGTTGCCGACTCCGGTGCAGCGACCGACGTTCATATTCGACGTACCCGAGCCGTACGTTCCGGCGCCGGTACGTCCCGAGGCGGTGCCCCCGCGCCCGTATCATCCGCAACCGATAGCACCGACCCCGAGTTCGGAAGACGAAGATTCGGACGCATCGACAGTGGAGATCGTCACCCTGGAGTGAAAACGAATCGCCGAATAAAGGTAAGAATCGAAATATTAATTACCATCACTGGTCATTGCCCAACTCCGGCGATAAGGATCTGGGGAAGGTGTATCCAAATTAATCACCATCGCTAATCGAATTAACAGACGCTTGCTCCTGTCCCAAGCTTGGACTCAAGCTTAAAAAGGAGCGACTCTTATTAACCCGTTTGCGTCAAAAAAGGGGGAAAAATTATAAGAAGGGGGGAAAATTAACCTGCCAAAAATCCTACGACGTAACAATATCGACTCCACTATAAACAAGTGGAATATGCTCCACAGGGCTGATGTGGCCGATCTCGCCTGCACCGAACGGTTTTGGGTAGAGGTCAACGAGCTCACCGATACAGGTGGAAACCAAAGATTCGGCAACATACCGAAGCTTGTTCTTGGATTATTGTCTCTGCCATTTTCTAACGCCGCAGTCGAATGCGCGTTTTCGATTGTGAACGTTGTGAAAGATAAATTGCGCAACAAAATGGCAATCAAGATGGTCGAAGCTATATTACATGTCCGCTGTAGTCTCGACGTGAAGTGCTGCGATTTTAAACCAACGACTGCTACGCTGAAGCGTTTTAATTCTGAAACGGTCTAGGAGATGTGACACGAAGATGACATCAAAATCCTTGACACATTGTCCGATGACGAATGAAAAAAAAGTTTATTTTCGATTGTTGTTTATCTTGTCGTTTTCTGTGTACAAATCTATATTACATAATATATATTTATGTTACATAATTTTATCTGTATTAAATAAATAATTTTGAGCAAAAACAATTTTTTTTTATTTATAATTTACTAATAGGTGGTAGGATTTGCAATTAAAAATGCACACATAACCGAATTAGTACCGAAGGCAACTAAATATGTACAAAATTCTCAGAAATTTAAAATCCCCTAATAGATCCCCTAAATAATTTTTCCCCCTGTTTGTCCCCTGAGGCATGTGAAAAATCCCTAAATCTAGGGGGAAATCCCCTGATCTGGCAACACTGGGGTATAGTTTTGACCTGACAATATTTTGGTGAACAAAATCGTCACATTTTCATTTTAAAAACATGTCGACCGTCTTGACACCGCCATTTTGAATTGTTGATGAAAAATAGTATATTATGCTACAAGGGAGGAAATTGCGTCTTTTCACCGAGCGTGAAGTTTGATGTCCGAGCGAAGCGAGGGCAGAAATTTACACGAGGTGAAAATGCACTTCCTCCCTTGTGGCATACGATATTTTTATTCCAATTGTAACGGCCCTGCATTGCATATGACCATTACTCCCCCGGGAGTAATAGAGTTTCTAGCGGGAGTAACGAGCCCTATTACTCTCTAGGGTGTGTTGTACCCCGGGCTACCACTATAGGTAAAATAGGAACAGAGACCGCGCAATAACCGAAGCATCGGTTAACGAAATCCACCGTACCGCGGCGTCAACACTTACGAAGTCGCATGCGTCTCGGTGACTCGAGCATCAGCTCGAGTAACGCCGAGCCGGGAATGATGAAATCAGAGCATCATCGATTTCGAGTACGAGAGTTTTTAAAGATATTTGTTTATACAAATATCCGGAACATAAATATGAACTAACGAAACATTGAGGCAAGATGCAGCTGACGTGCCTGTTCTCTTATTCGTATATAAGGGACCGAGAACAGGCACTCATCAGTCTGATCAGAACTCAGGAACGGTACGGTTGACTACGATAAATTAGTTACATAAACGAGATAATTGTGATTAGCGAGTGGCTCGCTATTGGGCGTATCGCGATTGGTAAATATATATAACTAAGCAATAAAACTTTTTAATTAAATTGTGCACTCATTCTGTTGGGTTCTAACCCTTTACTGGATAATCCCGAACATTCGAGCTAACGGCTCCAAAGAAGAACCCGAAGTAGCTAACCGGGTTTCTGCGGCATAACAGGTGTAATGAAATCGTACCGCGTATGCGCACATATTAATAATGATCATCCGTCAATAATAGGCTATTTTCCGGCCGTATTGCACGCAAGGAATGTGGTTATTTTAACGCAGTCGGAAAAAAACATTTTAATGTCCCCCTTTGAGCCCTAAAAGTTTCATTACACTTAATACTTGATCGGAGCAGTATTTTTCGAGATAAATCAGGTGTAAGACTAAAAATTGGACACCCTGTAGATATGATTACACATTATGATATGCTTCATAGAAGGCACTTTGAGGATAGAATAAAATTCCACGAAAAAGCGAAAATACCTCGAAAAAGACAAATTTTTTGCGGTTTTTTCACATAAACCTAAATGGTATGTAGCGATAGAACATAGGTATTATCATTTCATTCCCTTGATTAACCATGTGACTCAGTACTACTGATGTTTTATATAACTATATATGATGGCACATAATAATTTCTTACCGAGTGCAGTATAGTTTCATTTGAAAAATGCTATTTGTTTATAAAATATTGCGATTGAAACATAATAGAAAGTTCTATTGATGGCAATATTGGAATATAATAAAATACAAACTAACTGACCTGGAATACTGAATTTTGTGGAAATAGAAGCACGCCGAAATTCCCGTGAGATATAGTCCAAAAAACTGTGGAAAATAGGAACAGTGACACGACACGCAACATCCCAAATGAGTGGTGTTCGCCCGACTGGTACTGGAGTATACTTTCGTTAGTTAGGCACTCATCGTCTCTGTCATAGATTCCCCACACAACCAGAACTGCTTGCTTGGCTTCGAGCTTCCACGAAATCTTGATTCTTTGCTTAAGCAATTAGCGGTGTGTATCGGCCTGCTGGTCAAAAATGCTGAACGTTGACTGTTATGTGAACGCTGTGTAGTAACCTTTGGGAACTGGTTAATAACCGCCAGCGGCACCAGCTCCATTAACATGAGCATTCAGAGATAGCGATATAAATACTGGTTAGATGAATCTACTAAAAATTTACTGTTGTTGAAGAAATTCGGCTACGATCATTCTGTTTTCCTTCGTACAAAAGCGTGAAAATCCAGATGTCTATATAGCTTCCTCATGTTATGTCCTTTTATGCACAAACCCTGTTAGAACAGCCGAACGGTAGGCATGGAATATGAAGCAAAGATTGATTGATTGATTGATTTGCTTTACTTTACTTAGCTCGTGGCTACTGTTATAGACTTTCCCTGCTTCTTTACATTTCCATTCTTTTGATAATTCGTTTGGCACTTCGTTTGAAAATGTTCGTATATCCTCGCCTCTACTGTGGGTTCAAGTCCACTAATTCATCCTTTCATTTCTTAACATATTTTCAAGGCACCATTTGAATCTTTCTACATTTTCAGCGTTCCGAATCTCGCGCGGGAGTCCGTTGAACATTCGAAAACCCTCGTAAATTAACGATTTTTAGCTGTTACTGTTCGTGTTCTATTTATCTTTAGGTTGCCTTTGTTTCTTGTGTTATATCCATGTGTTTCACTGACTGATTTAACTTTCTGGCATAGATATTCCGGTGCTTTTCCGTTTTTATCTTATACACTAGTGAGACGAATTTCCGGGTGGAGGCAAAATTCTCAAAACTCCACTACCGGTATCCGTATACACAACCCCAGTCCCTCGATCGGTTGATCGAGGGACTATTAATACTGGGCGCCAGTCGCACACCGTAGGCGACCCGCTCGGAAGAGATGGTAATGGGAAGGCCAAGGTTGCACTCGGCTAGCTGCAGCCTTGGGGAAATGGCAGAGAAGCGGTTCGGTAAATTCAGTTTGAGTTGGGAATAGAAACTAATTATCTCGACATAAAATCCGCAGAGACGTGGGTGACATTTATTAACAAACAATAGAATTTAATTAAGATTAGTCCAGCATGAAATCAAACAAAATCTCAAGCTCTCCTTTCAAATCCGAAAATTACGGGCTACCCGGTACAATCAGTCCCTTCTATACTCCCGGCGGCTACTCCGTTCACCGTCGGACGGGGTGGCCTCTTGCCCAATGAGATAAAACAATTAACATAAACAATAAAACAATTAGACGTCAACGGTAAAATGAAAGTCAACTCCCGGATAGCCGGAGAATTCAATAATATCGTGCACTAGCTCCCTGCTATATTTCGACTTAAATTACGCAGTGAAAAATATCCCGGCAAACAAACGAGCAATGTAGCTCGGCAGAACGCCGCAGCGGTCATGCGACAAGCTCAGAAGGACCCGCCGTGAAACGTCGGGTGACGCGCGAATCTCCGTGCGCTGAGGAAGCCGGCTAAAATTCCTCGATGCATACCGGTAACGTACTCGTACCAGCAAGGACACGTAATCGAAATGCGCAACCCGGAGAAGCCGGGGCCATACGGACACGGGCCGTTTTCGCTTGATTTTCGCAGGTTTACCTGTCGAAAGGCTACCGCTGCCAACAAAGGTTACGAAACTTACTCACGCGTGAAAACGGCACAGAGACCCGCACGACGCACACTCGAAACCGATTTTACGCGACAAAACGACACACAATGAACGAATTCTTCCAGAGTTCCCGGCCCTATCCGCGCGCGAGCTCAGTACCCGTACCGCACTCAGAGAAATATGTGGTTAGAGTAACCATGTTTTAACTATATAGTATATTTCCCTGAGGGGAGGGCGATATTTTATAGTTTTCGTCTCATATAAAAATAATATATCATTCGCTATATTTTGGCAATCATGTAAATTATGTCTGTAAGTTAAATGCGGCTGTTCGTCTTTTGACTATTCATGACGTATTTCAAACGATGACAGAAACATAAACGCTCATAAAAAATATAGTTACGTTGTAATCATGTTAACCTTCCCAACCTGTCAACATATTGAATTATATGAGGCAAACGTTTACATTCAGTTCGAACGAGCATTGTCTTTAGTTATGATAGATATTATGGCAGCTAATGCATTATAGTGGCGGTACAATGGTAAAGGTTGATTCGCTTTTTATTATTCGTTGAAAATATTAAACATTATAGTGGTTTGATCATATTATTGTGTATCGTCATCAATTTATCTTCTGTAATGAACAAACGGATAGCTATAAAGCGGGATTCTATGCCATGTAATATGACTATTTCTTTGTGGTTAGGGCCTTTCCATATTCTATAGACTACAATCTAGTTATGTTTGGTGGATCCCCCATAAAAATAAAGTATACGAAAAAAGTACATTGATGGATATATAGTGACATATATTAAAAATCTATCTGATATACTTCTGATATATTAAAAATACATTAAAAGTATACAATTAAATATGCAATGTTTTGTGCCCTTATATATTCGGTAATTATAAGTGAAGTATATTTTTGGATTTATTATAGATATGTACCCTTCATATATCATTCATATATGTAAAATATATAACACATATATTCTTTCTGTATAGCTGATCTATAAAAATAATATATGTGACGTATATAAGTATGTATGTTACATATGCTTGCAATATAGCGTCTAGCTATATTGTAAATAGTGCAAAAATTATTTTCCAGCACCTTTATCGCTAGTTTTTCTCGAATGTAACGTAATTACTCTATCAATTGATGCAAATTATATTGTGAAAAACGATAACAAATTTTTGACATTGGTGGAGATTCGAACGCGGTACCTTGCGACTTGTAGTCTGCGGCAATAACCACTCGGCTATTCAGTAGTTGAGAATAAAATTTTGGAAACTTATAAATTAGGCGTGGTAGACTCGAACACACTGTTTTGTGAGTTGTAAGTACATCATTTTTCATGGATAAATATGTTTATCGCGATGATACGCAAAAAATGTTTTTCATCGCCCCTTATTATTCGAAGCAAAGATGTACTCTGAGAATCAAAATTGTCATATTTCGTTATTATGTATTTTTTTTCTTTTCACAAAGCTTCTTCTATAATAAAGCATATTCTGAAATTACTTGGTTTTCTTGCAGAGGACACTTTGTGAGTGAAAGGAATAAAAAAATCAGTTCAACTAACATTTTCCATAGATTCAACACATCATAAAATTCCGATAGCTAAAGTGATTTTAACCTAATTCAAGCTTCATAATCCTTCGAGTCCCATAAATATGAGCTACAAAAAAATATAAAATTAAAAAAATTTTAAACTCCCGACTGCAAATTATTTGTTATTCATTTTAAAAAAACGTTTGTAAAAAAAAAGTACAAAAAAAATGAAACTGAAAAAAAATCTTACAAAAAGATTGAAATAATTAATGATAAAATATAAATATTCACAGAAGCTTCCTCTTTTCCATCGATATTTTCAATAATAATAATAATAATAATAATAATGATGATGATGATAATATTAATGATAATAAAAGTCGGGAGACGTCTCCGGCCGTGTCACCTAGGGACTTGGTAGGTGCACTTGCAAAGGCGTTTGGGACAAGGTCGGAGACGTCTCCCGACTTTTATTATCATTATTATCATTCCGGATTATTATTATTATTATTTCCTGTTTCGTCCTTCCTTCCTTCCTTCCTTCTATGTTCTTTGGAATTTTTTTTTTTTTTTGCTGATGGTGCGTCAGTGGTGGGCAGGGTCGCGCTGGTACGGTGGATCACGGCCGTGGCGGGTCGATGCCGCGGTCGATGACGGCTCGCTGGTGATAACGTCGGCCGCTGCGTTGCGCGAGAACTTTCGGCGGTCGGTAACCCCGATGCCGCTCGCTCGTTCGATGACGGGTACACCGTTCGCTCGGCACCCGAAACTCTTTCTTATTCTTTTTTTTTTTGCACTGTTTTTTTTTCCTTCTATTATTATTATTATTAAGTTTTTATTTAATAAATGTCTTTTAAATGTATATATTTAATGTCTAGGTTATTTATAAAGTGTCTTGGCACTATTTTTTTTCACTGTATCGTTTTTTCTTTTTTTTCACTTTTCGTGTTGTTTTTTTTTCCACTGTTATCCACTTTTTCTTTCACTGTTTGTAATGTCTTTTCACTTTACTGTTTACCACTGTATTGTTTTTCCCTTGTTCACTGTATCACTTCTGTGTGTGTGTTTTTTTTTTTGGTTCACCGTTTATGTTTTTTTTCCTTCACTTTTGGTTTTTGGTGCGAACGCGGCTCGAGCACGATCGTCGGTTCCGGGTTTGTGTGAGCTGCGGCTCGAACACAAGTGTCGCGAAATTTTTTTTTGTTTTTATGAAATGTTGAAAATATTTTATGAAATATATATTTTTTTTTATAGTGGACGTGTTTGAGTGGTAGCGCCACTTCTGACACCAATGTGACTGATGGTCGCTTGGTCAGGCACGCGTAATAAATGACGTTGAGGATAAATGTAATAGAATGATGGTCTTTATTAGTCGTAGCAATTAATCGGAGAGAGTGTACCGCACTGATCGTCGGTCGGAGCTGAACTGCCGTAAAGCGGGCATGAAGCTGAGGGCTTCGCGCTCGCTTGACAATAGAATAAAGAGTCACGGAGTGTTTAGTCTCGTAGATAAGTGGACGCTCACGGCGGTCCGGATGCGCGATAGCCTTAAGAACTTCTTTGAAGAGCGTATCGAACGGAAACTCCGTATCGATACCCTCGAATAAATATTACAGTCGAAAGGTTAAATAGTTAGGCTGCGGCCGTTACAAAAATGTAAAAAACGATTTTTCGAAACCTTGAACCCGAATGCCCCATATGGAATCCATGTAAAAAAAATGTTATATACTGGACGAAGTATAATGAACAAACGCGATGCTTCATTTCGTTTTTTTTTTTTTTGCGTATTTCAAAGGGGCGCCCACGGCAATACTGTCGGATTACGCCTTCCTCGTGATCATATTTAAAACCGCATGTCTTCACGAATATGTACAAGCCTATGAGGTTATTCAAACCGATTTTCAAGAGCTTACAACGTTTAATCCGACAGATTGAACCGACAAATTATCCGTTGTCCTTACGCCTGACGATAAGAGACATGTCGCTTGTGATGAAACCACGACTTGTGTGTGATATGTGTATTTTTTATTTATTAAAACCAACGCGCCCATGTACGTCTAAAAAATGGTTATGTACTAGACGAAGTATAATGAAAAACATATACGACACTTTATTTTTAAAAATGTTTTTTCGCATATTTTAAGGAGCGCCCAAGATAATACGAGCAATAATGGAAACTCATTTTTTTTTCGACTGTGCCAGATAAGTCTTAGAGTTGCGATTCCGACGCATTTACGTTACGATCGCTATTACGTTTTTTCTTCCTTCTCGTCAGTACGGTCGCATACATGTCACTAACGACGTAAAATTACGCTTAAGTTTCATTAGCCCCTTAACGAATACTGAGAGACGGGCATATGAGTGCATTTTTTTTATTATGGACATTTATGGTGTCACGTTTATTTATTCTCATGGCTCATGGTCGAGTCATTCGACATTTTAATAGAAAAAAAATTCGAGTATAATTTGGAAGTTACAAGGATCGCAACAGCTGTCTCCACATAGACCGTTAGAGGGCAAGCGGAATTTCAAGCCGCATACTTATTTACCTTTTTATTTTACGTACGTTCCACGAACCTGACAAAATATAAAGAAATCATGTATCGTGTTACTAAAAGTTGACTAAGCGCATAAAAGTACAAACCTTATACCGTATAGATAAAACGTGGTATGTCTGATGCTGTATTTTCGTAAACGATACATATTTTTTATGGACTGTGAATCGGAGCCAATCTCATTATTAGTATGCTAGTATTAATACACAATCCAAGTCCGACCTATGAACAAGACTGACTACTTGTAATACAACGTTGTTTATTCTTATAAGTTCTATGAAAAAAGTGATGTTACTGATGTAATGTATATTGGATAGTGATAATACACTTAATAATAAATAATATGCCTTATATTTCTTACGATTTACAATTATTGACCCAACCCATAGGAATAGTACAATTAGAAATATTGTTTGTGACTTGCTGTTATAAAGATGATACTCATTGCTATATACATAACTAGACTGTCCATTACTGGAACCTATGAATACAAATATTAGAAAGGAAATCCTTTTAAGAACATGTGACAAATTACAATAAATATTGTAGGGATGCGTATAAAAATAGTAACATCGATAATTGGTGTCGGTTATTGGTACCATAAATTTATCAAATTTTTAGGAATTTTACTATATTTATAGTGAAATTTATTCCTTATTATAGTTAGTTCACGTTCTAGAAAAGTTATTCGTACATTACCGATTTATCCCCCATGGAAATAAAGTATATTCGAAAATATATTTGACATGTATTATTTTTATACTTAATATATTTTTCCAAAAAATTGTGTATTACGGATATAAAAGATTATATACGTGAAGAGTATATAATCTACTTGTTCTTATATATTTTCTTTACGGTTTATATAATTGCGATGACATGTCTATAATATTTAAACATATATGCAAAAATATGTTAATTTTATATTAAAAATATATCGATTGAACATCGAAAAGTATGAATGACATTTATCGTCATCCAGAATTTATGCTTGCAAATTCAAAATCTTCTGAAATGGCAATAGAAACTGTTTATCAAACTCAACAACTTATTGCCCTGAGTACAACAAATTTTTTTTGCTAATGTTGATTTTTACTCCCGACTGCCCGCTAGGGCAAAAAGACGGGAGTTATGCGTTTCCCTGCGATCCACCGGCTTGGCACTTTTCGCAAGTGCCTACAAACGTCCAAACGGCAAAAAATTATTACAGATTTTGGTATACTGAAACTTCATAGCCTGATCTATGTTTGTGTCAATACATTTGTGAGCGGACGTATGAACTGAAGGTAATACACCATAATTGGAGAAATCTGGTTAAAAGTTCGCGGTGACATATCGAAAAATCACGTCGGCGATCCCTACTTCTACGTACAATCGCAAATGATGCCGCATACTTCACGCTGCAGCCGAGATAGTGCCGAGCTTCCAATGCCCCATGAGAAGCCTGGAATTGTTATTTATTTATAATCGTAGGGTTTTCTATTCGTGTTTTTTTTTACGTTGTCGGTGTTTAGTGCGTGATTAGTGTGTGAAAAAATTTATGCGATGCCGGGTCTACAATATCTGGTGCAATAATCACCGACCACATTAATAATAAAAAATTATCATAAATTATGCACTTAATCTTATTTATAATTTTTTGTCTTATCGAGATTAATTATATAGTTTTAACTCGATCACTGTAGAGTAACGTCGTATTTACAAAGTGACATATGCCAGCAATATAATTTTCTATGTGTCATTCTTCTTCGATGAAATTTTTGATGTCGTTCCTATCTAATACAATTTTCTATTTGTTCGTCCTCCGATATAATTTTCTAAATATTGTATCTCTACGACACGATTTTTTTATTCAATACTGCGCAATAGCCCACGATGATTTTTAAAGTCTTCGCAGCCTACGTAGACAGTGCAAACAATGGCAGGACCATACGAGTCCCTCCGTAGAAGACAGAAAACTTCTTTCAGAGCTGCACACTAGATCTGAATAAAATATTGCTGTTTTGCAGCGTGCGTAGATATTGCAAATAGAGACTGTTATTACATATTTAATAAAATAAGGATACTCAAGTCAAGCTTACGAAGAAGAATCAGTTTTACATGGTAACGGATGTAATGGTTTGATATCACGTAATAGTGACTTTCAAAAAGTATGAAATAAAAATATAAAATTAATATTTTTTTTAAACTCCCGACTGCAAATTAGTTGGTATTCATTTTAAAAAAAAGTACAAAAAAAATGAAACCAAAAAAAAAATCTTACAAAAAGATTGAAATAATTAATGATAAAATATAAATATTCACAGAAGCTTCCTCTTTTCCATCGATATTTTCAATAATAATAATAATAATAATAATAATGATGATGATGATAATATTAATGATAAAAATAATATATGTGACGTATATAAGTATGTATGTTACATATGCTTGCAATATAGCGTCTAGCTATATTGTAAATAGTGCAAAAATTATTTTCCAGCACCTTTATCGCTAGTTTTTCTCGAATGTAACGTGATTACTCTATCAATTGATGCAAATTATATTGTGAAAAACGATAACAAATTTTTGACATTGGTGGAGATTCGAACGCGGTACCTTGCGACTTGTAGTCTGCGGCAATAACCACTCGGCTATTCAGTAGTTGAGAATAAAATTTTGGAAACTTATAAATTAGGCGTGGTAGACTCGAACACACTGTTTTGTGAGTTGTAAGTACATCATTTTTCATGGATAAATATGTTTATCGCGATGATACGCAAAAAATGTTTTTCATCGCCCCTTATTATTCGAAGCAAAGATGTACTCTGAGAATCAAAATTGTCATATTTCGTTATTATGTATTTTTTTTCTTTTCACAAAGCTTCTTCTATAATAAAGCATATTCTGAAATTACTTGGTTTTGTTGTGCCGCAGAAACTCGGTTAGCTACTCCGGGTTCTGAGCCTGAGCCGTGAGCTCGAATGTTCGGGATATTTCCAGTAAAGGGTTAGAACCCAAGAGAATGAATGCACAATTTAATAAAAAGGTCTTTATTAGGTTATTGAATATTTACCAATCTCGGTACACCCCGTAGCGAGCCACTCGCTAATCACATTTATCTCGGTTATGTAATGTAATGTATTGTAATCAACCGTACCGTATCCTGAGTTCTGATCAGACTGCCGAGTACCTGCTCTCGATCCTCTATATACTCATCGAGAGCACGTATGTCAGCTTAATATCTAGCGCAAGTTTATGGTTTACTTTATTCTTATAAACAGATATCTTTCCAAATCCTCGCTTTTCTGCGGGCGAGATTTGGAGCATATTTTATATTTCGCAATATCTTTTTGTAATGATTGCCTCGGTACCCGAGCCGATGCTCCAGTTACCGAGTCACTCGCGGTGGCCTAAGTGCTGTGTCAGCGGTGTCCGGTGACGCGCTCGACGCTCGATGTACGCTCGTCGCGTGCCGTTGCGTACCTTACTATTTCGCAACCGGTGTCCCGAATTAATATCCTACCGAGCCAGCCGGGGTACAACATTCCTCCCCCCTAAAAAGAAAAGAAATTTGATTTCTTTTCGCTCGTCTCCGGCGAGCTTTATTTTTACAATTCTTCGTGTACCCCGTGCTCGGTATTACATGTAATTGTTCACAACTTCTGGGCCCCTTTTCTGGTTAATTTTTGCAATCTTTCCTTTCGGAATTACCCGCTTTTGCGCAAACGAAGGAAGTAATTGAGTACAGGAGACCTTGCGGAACTGTTGCGAAACACGGAAAAGGCTGGCCATCGCCGCTGCATGTTGCCGATGTCCGGGTTGATTTCTGCTGACGGACGGGGGTCGTTGGTCTATGGGTTGCTGCGCTTACGTTTTTACGCCTATATCAGGCGGCCCAGTCTTGGGTCCCCCGTACTTCGTTTTCGTCCGTTCGCAGTCACTTTCGTTGCTTTTGCCCATTCGAGTTTTAAAGAATCGCTGCTCAGCCCGCCATGAAGAGTCCACCGCTCAAGGTAAGTCCTGTCATCCGTGGTTGATACAAAAAATTGGCGCATAGTTTTTTTTTTCCTTCCTCCCTCCGAGGCTCATGGCACCCCGTGTTACTCTTTTCCAGAGGAGGCGTACCGCTTCACCCGCGTCCACGGGGCCTTCGTATAGTCCGGGGTCTAGTCCAGTCTCCGCCGAGGACGAGGTCCAGGCCGTCGAACCCCCAACCTCCCCGGCGAGCTTCCGGCCAGTTTCAACAGACGTGGCGCACCTAGTCTTGACAGGGCCCTGCCCTCGGCCATCGGCACCCATCCCCCGGATCCGTGTCCCTACGCCCGCGGAGATAAACTTCCGGGCGATGCATGGACGGCTTCCTGGGGACTACCAGATTGTCTCCGGCCATCGACTTTCCTCCGGGGCCTGGCTGGCTTCCGGCACGACCGTTCGTCCGGCGGGTGCTTCCGATTCCGAGGACTCCGATTGCCCTGAAAACCCCGAGGACGAGGCCTCCCGGTTACGGCGTGCGCAGGCCGGCGAGATGCGCTGGGACCTTGCCCAGCTGTACTAACCAGCAGCAGTGCTTCAGCGATGTTATGTATCTTGTTAATAAATGGACCCGATTTGTATCTCGTTAATAAATATATATAAAATATGTAACAAGAATAGTCTGTTACTAATAACTTTGGTTTTCCCGTTTCCTCCGTCCCTTCTTTTCCCCATGGGCGTCCTCTCGACCTTGGCTCTGGTTGTCACACTTGCCTGGAGTGGTGGTTAACTGATGTAATTCTTCTCCGGGATTACGAGATTTGCCCTGATGTTTTTTCTCGAGTTTATGCGTCTCGGTTTCGGCAGTCGTTGATTCTCCTAAAATTGATTCTGCCGCGGCGTAGGTTTTCGGTACATCTTCAGCGGAGTAATTATCATCTGCTGTCAATTCATGACTTCTTCAATCTTGTCGTCAAAATTGTTGGATCTCCGTTAAATTCTTTCTTCATTTCAGAGTTACTTTTTTTTTCCCTATGTTTATTTCATTTTCTATTCTATGTTTCATTTTCATTTGGGTGAAGCGATGTTCCGCAGCGGCACTCCGACCCGGCGGGATCGGATTTCTGCTGCGTCGACTTCTGTGAGCGGTGCGCGCTGTCCGGCGGCACCGGGACATTACCCTGGCCGTCGCATATCGTAACGTAGCCGTTCCTAACCTACCGCACCCCTGGCGTGTGTCGTATCCGTATTGCTCTTCCTTCGGGTTCTTCTTTTTTTTTTTTTTTTTACCTCCGTTTATTTATTTTACTATTCCTTTCTTCATTATTCTCTCCCCTTACTCACTTTTGCTTCGCACAGGAATTATTTTTCCCATTTTCGTTTTAATTCCTTTTTCCCTCTCTTTTTTATTTCATTCTCGTTTTGATTCCTTTCTTCCCCTTTTTTTATATCTTCCTCCCGTGGGGTTTTCCTCCCCATACCGGGATACAGTTTTGTTATTTTCCCCCCTTAACAGGAGAAAATTTTAGCCGGGCCGTTTTACCCACAATTTTTTTTTTTTTTTTTTACTTTCACTCCGACTATTATTCGTCTGCACTGATCCTCTTCCTGACAGTCTCCGCGACGGATTTCTTCCCAGCTGCTCCCTCAATCGTTTCAGGTTGTTCTCGCCGGCAGATCTTCCTGTGGCTGGACTCGCGCTGTCTATGAGTAGGGTGCTCCTTCGCCCTATTTATAGGGAAAAAATTCCCTCTCCCGGCGTAGCCCTGTCGTAGGCGGTGACTGTGTATGCCCTTGCTTGTAATTCCCCTACAGTCCCTTCCTGCCCCGGATGTAGGGCGGCTTCCTCTTCACGATGCTCATTTTGCTGTCTCCTATTGTCATAACCTTTGGTCCGCTGGTTGTCCCGCTTACGTGCCCGGCAATCCCTCCAGAGATGCCCAGTTTTTTTACAGTAATTGCACGAAATGCTTGCCATATGAACGTTCCCCGAGGCCGGTAGGGGGAGCCTAACTCGGGCCCCCTGTTGACAGTCCTTGGCCACGTGGCCGGTCTGTCCACATGTATAACAGGTGCGTGCTTCCTCCTTGACCGCGCCGTGTGACCGCCGCGGGTTTCCACCCCCCAGACTGGATCTTGCCGAGTCCTGACTGCCTGGGTGTCCCTTCGTCATTTTCTCGACCTCTATGGCCCCGACGATAGCGTCGTGCAGGCTCGAATAATTACGTGACCGCACGAGGGTCTGTAATTCCTTATTCAGGCCGACCTCGAAATTCATCTGTGCGGTTTTCCGGAAGGCATTTCCGATGTAGCGAGCCCCCGCTGCGTCGACTCCTTCACACAACTTCTCGATTAATTCCACCGTCAGGTTTTCGACCCGGGTGGCGTAGGTTGAGACGTTCTCTGTTGGTTCCTGTTTCAGTATGCTGAACTGGTATTGCAGAGAGGCGAGGGACTCTCGTTTCCCGTAAAGTGCCTCCAATTCTGTCCGTAAATCCCGCAAGGTTACAATAGTTTTGTGCCTCATTTCCCGCGTTGCTCGATCCTCCAGTTTACTGCTCCGGATGAGCGTAAGGAGAGTAGACCGCTGCTCGGGAAGGACCAATCCCCATACCGCTTCGCATGATAAAATAAAACCGTCGAGCTTCGTGGGATCGTTCCCGTCGAAGGTTTTAATATTTCGCAGGGCGGCGGGTATATCCAAATACACCGGTACCGCCCTAATCTGGGTCGATTCCCGGGTTTGTCGCCGAAATGGTGACTGCCGCCGCGGCGGGGTTACCCCTCCCCGTTGTGGCCCACGGGACTCCAGAATGTGGTCCCTCATGGTTTCCTCCAAGGCCAGGAGACGTTCGACCATGGAATCAGCATCCATCGGTGGTGCCACCTGGGACCGGTTGCGAGCCTCCTCCAGCTGCCCCTCGAGTTCGCTTATTCTCCCCTGCATCTGCGCGATGGTATGCACCGTCTCGTCCTCGGGGCCGGACTGACTCTCATTTCCTCCCCGGGATGCCCTGTTGTCCTCGTGCGTGTCCTCCTGTTCGGCGAATAGGGTCCTTCGGGTAGCCCTCAGGGCAGGTTTGAGCGGGAGCCCATTGCCTCTCCCGTGTTCGCCGTTCCCGCCGATAGCCCTGTGCCCGACTTGACCTCGTAATGAGCGCGCCATTCGGGAGATTTCCTGGGACACCATGGCCGGCGTGACCTCATCCGGTCGGCGCTCGAACATCTGCACGTCGATGTTCTCCCAGCCAGTTCCCCTCTGGGTGTTTACCCCGTACAGCGGGTTTGGCGAATTTCCCCGCCCCTCCTCGTTACCTTCAACCGATTGCTCCCCCAGCACCTCCCGTGCCCGGTTCGTGATGTCAGCTAGGGCGCCTTGGACGCCCTCAACCACCCCCAATGCTTCCTCCCCCGTGCTCGGGGTTCCCCTGCGCTGCCCTGACCCCGGGGGTCCCTGCGGCAAGTCGCGCTCACTCATTTTATTTTATTTTTCCCGTTTAACTTTTGAAACTGTTGGACTCTTCTCCGTCCCTTATCTGTCTCCAGGTTTGTTCCCTCTTTGCTCAGTTTTTTAACCCTGGGTTACTCTCGCGTTGGCCACCGGTAGCGTCCTACCGGTCTTGGCAAAGATCTTCCGCGTCCGCGCGGGCTTTCGATTTACACTCAGTGATGGGGCCACCTCCAGTGTGCCCTACAACTCTTCCGTGACCCTCCTGGTCCCGGGCTTCCCAACGGTTCCCGTCCCCCTCAATGAGGACGCCCTTCGAGGATCCTGCAGCGATCCGCGAAGGCTACGGTTGATTACTCTCGCTGAACACTTGTCGACCCTGGTTCGCGGCACTCTCTTCTCCCTCAATGGAGGCACACAGGTCGCCGTATGATCTGGTAAATACTGTCTTCCTTTTTTTCTTAATTCTCTCTGGATATCCCACCGCTGCCACCAATGTTGTGCCGCAGAAACTCGGTTAGCTACTCCGGGTTCTGAGCCTGAGCCGTGAGCTCGAATGTTCGGGATATTTCCAGTAAAGGGTTAGAACCCAAGAGAATGAATGCACAATTTAATAAAAAGGTCTTTATTAGGTTATTGAATATTTACCAATCTCGGTACACCCCGTAGCGAGCCACTCGCTAATCACATTTATCTCGGTTATGTAATGTAATGTATTGTAATCAACCGTACCGTATCCTGAGTTCTGATCAGACTGCCGAGTACCTGCTCTCGATCCTCTATATACTCATCGAGAGCACGTATGTCAGCTTAATATCTAGCGCAAGTTTATGGTTTACTTTATTCTTATAAACAGATATCTTTCCAAATCCTCGCTTTTCTGCGGGCGAGATTTGGAGCATATTTTATATTTCGCAATATCTTTTTGTAATGATTGCCTCGGTACCCGAGCCGATGCTCCAGTTACCGAGTCACTCGCGGTGGCCTAAGTGCTGTGTCAGCGGTGTCCGGTGACGCGCTCGACGCTCGATGTACGCTCGTCGCGTGCCGTTGCGTACCTTACTATTTCGCAACCGGTGTCCCGAATTAATATCCTACCGAGCCAGCCGGGGTACAACAGTTTTCTTGCAGAGGACACTTTGTGAGTGAAAGGAATAAAAAAATCAGTTCAACTAACATTTTCCATAGATTCAACACATCATAAAATTCCGATAGCTAAAGTGATTTTAACCTAATTCAAGCTTCATAATCCTTCGAGTCCCATAAATATGAGCTACAAAAAAATATAAAATTAAAAAAATTTTAAACTCCCGACTGCAAATTATTTGTTATTCATTTTAAAAAAACGTTTGTAAAAAAAAAGTACAAAAAAAATGAAACTGAAAAAAAATCTTACAAAAAGATTGAAATAATTAATGATAAAATATAAATATTCACAGAAGCTTCCTCTTTTCCATCGATATTTTCAATAATAATAATAATAATAATAATAATGATGATGATGATAATATTAATGATAATAAAAGTCGGGAGACGTCTCCGGCCGTGTCACCTAGGGACTTGGTAGGTGCACTTGCAAAGGCGTTTGGGACAAGGTCGGAGACGTCTCCCGACTTTTATTATCATTATTATTATTATCATCATCATCATTATTATTATTATTATTATTGAAAATATCGATGGAAAAGAGGGAGCTTCTGTGAATATTTATATTTTATCATTAATTATTTCAATCTTTTTGTAAGATTTTTTTTTTGGTTTCATTTTTTTTGTACTTTTTTTTAAAATGAATACCAACTAATTTGCAGTCGGGAGTTTAAAAAAAATATTAATTTTATATTTTTATTTCATACTTTTTGAAAGTCACTATTACGTGATATCAAACCATTACATCCGTTACCATGTAAAACTGATTCTTCTTCGTAAGCTTGACTTGAGTATCCTTATTTTATTAAATATGTAATAACAGTCTCTATTTGCAATATCTACGCACGCTGCAAAACAGCAATATTTTATTCAGATCTAGTGTGCAGCTCTGAAAGAAGTTTTCTGTCTTCTACGGAGGGACTCGTATGGTCCTGCCATTGTTTGCACTGTCTACGTAGGCTGCGAAGACTTTAAAAATCATACTGGGCTAGTGCGCAGTATTGATTAAAAATCATCCTGGACTAGTGCGCAGTATTGAATAAAAATCATCCTGGGCTAGTGCGCAGTATTGAATAAAAATCATCGTGGGCTATTGCGCAGTATTGAATAAAAAAATCGTGTCGTAGAGATACAATATTTAGAAAATTATATCGGAGGACGAACAAATAGAAAATTGTATTAGATAGGAACGACATCAAAAATTTCATCGAAGAAGAATGACACATAGAAAATTATATTGCTGGCATATGTCACTTTGTAAATACGACGTTACTCTACAGTGATCGAGTTAAAACTATATAATTAATCTCGATAAGACAAAAAATTATAAATAAGATTAAGTGCATAATTTATGATAATTTTTTATTATTAATGTGGTCGGTGATTATTGCACCAGATATTGTAGACCCGGCATCGCATAAATTTTTTCACACACTAATCACGCACTAAACACCGACAACGTAAAAAAAAACACGAATAGAAAACCCTACGATTATAAATAAATAACAATTCCAGGCTTCTCATGGGGCATTGGAAGCTCGGCACTATCTCGGCTGCAGCGTGAAGTATGCGGCATCATTTGCGATTGTACGTAGAAGTAGGGATCGCCGACGTGATTTTTCGATATGTCACCGCGAACTTTTAACCAGATTTCTCCAATTATGGTGTATTACCTTCAGTTCATACGTCCGCTCACAAATGTATTGACACAAACATAGATCAGGCTATGAAGTTTCAGTATACCAAAATCTGTAATAATTTTTTGCCGTTTGGACGTTTGTAGGCACTTGCGAAAAGTGCCAAGCCGGTGGATCGCAGGGAAACGCATAACTCCCGTCTTTTTGCCCTAGCGGGCAGTCGGGAGTAAAAATCAACATTAGCAAAAAAAATTTGTTGTACTCAGGGCAATAAGTTGTTGAGTTTGATAAACAGTTTCTATTGCCATTTCAGAAGATTTTGAATTTGCAAGCATAAATTCTGGATGACGATAAATGTCATTCATACTTTTCGATGTTCAATCGATATATTTTTAATATAAAATTAACATATTTTTGCATATATGTTTAAATATTATAGACATGTCATCGCAATTATATAAACCGTAAAGAAAATATATAAGAACAAGTAGATTATATACTCTTCACGTATATAATCTTTTATATCCGTAATACACAATTTTTTGGAAAAATATATTAAGTATAAAAATAATACATGTCAAATATATTTTCGAATATACTTTATTTCCATGGGGGATAAATCGGTAATGTACGAATAACTTTTCTAGAACGTGAACTAACTATAATAAGGAATAAATTTCACTATAAATATAGTAAAATTCCTAAAAATTTGATAAATTTATGGTACCAATAACCGACACCAATTATCGATGTTACTATTTTTATACGCATCCCTACAATATTTATTGTAATTTGTCACATGTTCTTAAAAGGATTTCCTTTCTAATATTTGTATTCATAGGTTCCAGTAATGGACAGTCTAGTTATGTATATAGCAATGAGTATCATCTTTATAACAGCAAGTCACAAACAATATTTCTAATTGTACTATTCCTATGGGTTGGGTCAATAATTGTAAATCGTAAGAAATATAAGGCATATTATTTATTATTAAGTGTATTATCACTATCCAATATACATTACATCAGTAACATCACTTTTTTCATAGAACTTATAAGAATAAACAACGTTGTATTACAAGTAGTCAGTCTTGTTCATAGGTCGGACTTGGATTGTGTATTAATACTAGCATACTAATAATGAGATTGGCTCCGATTCACAGTCCATAAAAAATATGTATCGTTTACGAAAATACAGCATCAGACATACCACGTTTTATCTATACGGTATAAGGTTTGTACTTTTATGCGCTTAGTCAACTTTTAGTAACACGATACATGATTTCTTTATATTTTGTCAGGTTCGTGGAACGTACGTAAAATAAAAAGGTAAATAAGTATGCGGCTTGAAATTCCGCTTGCCCTCTAACGGTCTATGTGGAGACAGCTGTTGCGATCCTTGTAACTTCCAAATTATACTCGAATTTTTTTTCTATTAAAATGTCGAATGACTCGACCATGAGCCATGAGAATAAATAAACGTGACACCATAAATGTCCATAATAAAAAAAATGCACTCATATGCCCGTCTCTCAGTATTCGTTAAGGGGCTAATGAAACTTAAGCGTAATTTTACGTCGTTAGTGACATGTATGCGACCGTACTGACGAGAAGGAAGAAAAAACGTAATAGCGATCGTAACGTAAATGCGTCGGAATCGCAACTCTAAGACTTATCTGGCACAGTCGAAAAAAAATGAGTTTCCATTATTGCTCGTATTATCTTGGGCGCTCCTTAAAATATGCGAAAAAACATTTTTAAAAATAAAGTGTCGTGTATGTTTTTCATTATACTTCGTCTAGTACATAACCGTTTTTTAGACGTACATGGGCGCGTTGGTTTTAATAAATAAAAAATAAAAAATACACATATCACACACAAGTCGTGGTTTCATCACAAGCGACATGTCTCTTATCGTCAGGCGTAAGGACAACGGATAATTTGTCGGTTCAATCTGTCGGATTAAACGTTGTAAGCTCTTGAAAATCGGTTTGAATAACCTCATAGGCTTGTACATATTCGTGAAGACATGCGGTTTTAAATATGATCACGAGGAAGGCGTAATCCGACAGTATTGCCGTGGGCGCCCCTTTGAAATACGCAAAAAAAAAAAAACGAAATGAAGCATCGCGTTTGTTCATTATACTTCGTCCAGTATATAACATTTTTTTTACATGGATTCCATATGGGGCATTCGGGTTCAAGGTTTCGAAAAATCGTTTTTTACATTTTTGTAACGGCCGCAGCCTAACTATTTAACCTTTCGACTGTAATATTTATTCGAGGGTATCGATACGGAGTTTCCGTTCGATACGCTCTTCAAAGAAGTTCTTAAGGCTATCGCGCATCCGGACCGCCGTGAGCGTCCACTTATCTACGAGACTAAACACTCCGTGACTCTTTATTCTATTGTCAAGCGAGCGCGAAGCCCTCAGCTTCATGCCCGCTTTACGGCAGTTCAGCTCCGACCGACGATCAGTGCGGTACACTCTCTCCGATTAATTGCTACGACTAATAAAGACCATCATTCTATTACATTTATCCTCAACGTCATTTATTACGCGTGCCTGACCAAGCGACCATCAGTCACATTGGTGTCAGAAGTGGCGCTACCACTCAAACACGTCCACAATAAAAAAAAATATATATTTCATAAAATATTTTCAACATTTCATAAAAAAAAAAAAAATTTCGCGACACTTGTGTTCGAGCCGCAGCTCACACAAACCCGGAACCGACGATCGTGCTCGAGCCGCGTTCGCACCAAAAACCAAAAGTGAAGGAAAAAAAACATAAACGGTGAACCAAAAAAAAAACACACACACAGAAGTGATACAGTGAACAAGGGAAAAACAATACAGAGGTAAACAGTAAAGTGAAAAGACATTACAAACAGTGAAAGAAAAAGTGGATAACAGTGGAAAAAAAAACAACACGAAAAGTGAAAAAAAAGAAAAAACGATACAGTGAAAAAAAATAGTGCCAAGACACTTTATAAATAACCTAGACATTAAATATATACATTTAAAAGACATTTATTAAATAAAAACTTAATAATAATAATAATAGAAGGAAAAAAAAACAGTGCAAAAAAAAAAAGAATAAGAAAGAGTTTCGGGTGCCGAGCGAACGGTGTACCCGTCATCGAACGAGCGAGCGGCATCGGGGTTACCGACCGCCGAAAGTTCTCGCGCAACGCAGCGGCCGACGTTATCACCAGCGAGCCGTCATCGACCGCGGCATCGACCCGCCACGGCCGTGATCCACCGTACCAGCGCGACCCTGCCCACCACTGACGCACCATCCGCAAAAAAAAAAAAAATTCCAAAGAAAATAGAAGGAAGGAAGGAAGGAAGGACGAAACAGGAAATAATAATAATAATAATCCGGAAACTAAACCCATATTATTGGCGTTTCTCATCGGCGTGGCAATGTGAGTACCAACTTATATATATATATACATATTTTATTCTGTAAAAAAAAAGCGTCGCAGAATTATTTTTCTCAAAAAAAAAACATATATATATAATACTTCTTCTCAAGAAAGAGAATTAGTATCCCGCGGGAACCGAGCGCCGACAGCTGACGCGACGCGTGTCAGTGGCGTACGACCGTCGAGGGCATGTGATATACAAACATAAAAAAAAATAATAACAATTTTCCTATTCCCTCCTTAATAATTATAAAAAAAACACACATATATTAATATAATAAATAAATAAAAAACAATAACGCGCCTCATACCAGACGGCAGCGAATATACATATGCAAAAATAAATAACTCCTTTTTATATAAATAAAATAAATAATTTTTTCTTTGTTTTACTTTCAAATTTTCTTTGTTTTCTCTCCTTTACAGTTATATAAAAAAATGTTTACATGCAAATAATAATGAATTAATTAATTTCATCTTTTTTGTAAAAAAAAATATAATAATAATACAACTCGAACGAACACAAAAAAAAACTAGAAACAAATAAACAATTAACTTCTTCAGTCCATTCTTTTCTATTAATTCAAACAAAATAAAATACGTATACAAAAAAAAGAGCAACAAAATCCAGTATAGAAAATATCAGTTCATGTTTTTCTCGCGATTTAAAAAAAAAAAAAACATTGATAACATTTAGCTGTTATTAATTTTAAAAAAAGGAAAAAAGAGAAACAACAACTATTAATAATAATTCAGTCATTTTTAAATATATATAAATAATAATAATAAGGAAAAAACAAAGGAAGGACATTTTTTCTTTCCTCACTTCTACTCGATTAAAATAAGTCCGCCGAAACGGCCTCGGCGCACACGAACAAGTAGTGCGAATAGTTTTTTCTGCTCAGCATTGTCTGAGGGATCAAAGGTAAGAATGGTCAATGAAGACAATAATCACCCCGTACCTAACACAATGAAGTTCCGCGACGTTCAAAATCTCGTACCAAACTTCGATGGCAGAAATATGCCACTTAACAATTACATATGCGCATGCAATAATGCTGCAAAACTCGTTGCGAAAAACGATCGATCCCAATTCCTGACGATAGTACAACTTAAACTGTCGGGAGTTGCAGCCGATATCACCGAATCAAAAACATACGACACATTAGATTCACTCTTGAGGGATCTCAAGAGCGCTTTCGACAAACCAGTTGAGCTATCGGACCTCGAAACCGAATTAAAATCAAACACACAAAATTGCAGCGAATCTGTTCTCGTCTACGCAACGCGTACGCGAAAAATCGCGAATCGAATCGAGAATGGGCTAAAAGAAGTCTACCGCGCTGAAGCTCAACAGGCCTATTTAAACGGACGAATAAACGAGGCAAGACAAACAGTTATAAGAACTTTCATTCGCGGATTAGCCGACCAAATAGGAAATATGATTATGTCAAAAAATTTTACAACCTCGAAGATGCCATTGACGAGGCATTAAGTATAGAAAATGAACTCATTCGCAGACAAGCAATGCACCAAACATCAAAACTCGACAAATCGGAAACCCGAGATAAAAATCCAGAAAAAGCAAAGGTTCGATTTACTCAGACTGCCAACAACAGTGGACTTAAGTTTTGCGAAGTTCATCGCGAAAATCCCACACACTCGACGTCCGAGTGCTATTCCGTACAGCGTCTACGCGAAAACACAAATACACGCGCCAACAGTCGTAATTAACAAAACAACTCACGCGGTAATTATCGCAATAATTATCGCGACAACTCGCGCGATAATTACCAAAACAACTCGCGTGGTAATTATCAAAACAACTCACGTGGTAATTATCGAAACAACTCACGCGGTAATTATCGAAACAACTCTCGCGACAACTATCGCAACAACTCTCGCGACAACTATCGCAACAACGATCGCGATAATTACCAAAATAACTCGCGCGACAGTTATAATCCACGCGACAATCAAAACAACTCGCGACGAGACGATTCACGAGATCGCAATTATCGAAACGATCAAAACAGTCGAGATAATTCACGCGATCGTGACAATTCACGCGAAAGACAAAGCGGTAGTAACACCCGAAACTCACGAAAACCCGATTACCAATCGAGCCTTGACGCAACACAGATCGAACAAATTTTCGAGCGCGTACTCCAAAAAAACGAGCGACCCGCCTCTCGCGACAGCGCAACGAGAGGCAGGACACCGGAGCGCTCGTCCAACCCGAACTAAGAGAAGACGCAAAAGCTGCGCACACCAAGCCCGAACTCCTAAAACACGTAGGATCGGCATACGTAAAAAAAATAGACGGGAGTGTAACAATTAGAAAAGCTAGAATAAAATTAGGATTAACTAATAGACATAAGCCACCAAGCGTAACCCTAGAGTCACAAGACCTACATTCGAACCAAGCTGCATTTCTTGCTGACACTGGAGCAGAGATAAATCTCGTAAAAGACTCCTTTGTTGCCCGGAATACGGAGATAGACCCGACGCTCATATACGAGCTTAGTGGTATCACCGACGGAACAGCGAAAACAATTGGTAGATGTTACATCCGAATCAAGGAATTTAACATCGAATTCCACGTAGTCGACGACTTATTCCCGATTATGCAGGACGCTATACTCGGCGACGCCTTCTTCAGAGGAACGCCCGCCGATATACTCTACAGCGAAGCGTGCATAAAATTTGCAGGCTATACAGTCCCGTTCGAAACATTCGAACGAGTGACAATACCAGGCAGATCGAAACTCATCGTATCCATCAGGCTAAAACCGACCGATCTCGAGGAGGGATACATCCCGAGAATCGACGCAGGCCCACGTCTCTATATGGGTAACCACACCTGTTTTCACCTGTTTTGTCTACCCGGAGATCGATTGGGTCACACAACACTAGTGAAACACGAAATTCCTACAACAGACGATAGACCCATTAACACCGAACAATATAGATTTCCACAGGTACACAAGAAGGAAATACAAAGTCAGGTGAACGACATGTTAAACAAGGGAATAATAAAACGATCCCTTTCCCCCTACAACTCTCCAGTTTGGGTCGTTCCCAAAAAACCAGACTCAAAAGGTAACAAAAAATGGAGAATTGTTATCGACTTCAGAAAACTCAACGAAAAAACTACGCCAGACGCGTATCCACTCCCAAACATTAGGGACATATTAGATCAACTGGGAAACGCCCGGTACTTTTCAACATTCGACCTAGCGTCCGGTTTTTATCAAATAGAAATGCATCCAGCAGATAGACATAATACAGCTTTTTCGACCCCGAATGGACATTATGAGTATCATCGAATGCCATTCGGACTTATAAACGCGCCAGCAACCTTTCAAAGGTTGATGGACGTCGTACTATCCGGTCTTCAGGGCACAGACCTATTCGTCTACCTGGACGATATTGTAATATACGCAAGAGACATCACCGAACACGAAAACAAATTTAAGAGTTTAGCGAAAAGACTGACTTCAGCAGGATTGACGCTACAAACCGAAAAATGCCACTTCCTAAACCGAGAAGTGACATACCTAGGGCACATAATTTCAGCCGAAGGCGTCAGACCGAATACCAGCAACATTTTCGCATTCAAAAACTTCCCAACACCTAAAGACAAAAAAGGAATTAAACAATTTGTAGCACTTGCAGGCTACTATCGACGATTCATTCGCGACTTCGCAAAAATTGCGATTCCTTTAACGCAACAACTAAAGAAATCAGAGAAATTCGAATGGACGGACGAATGCCAATTAGCGTTCGAGTATCTGAAGGCAAAGATCACCGAACGTCCAGTCCTAAAGTATCCGGACTTCGACAAACCGTGTACACTTACCACGGACGCGTCAGACTACGAATAGGCGCGGTACTTAGTCAGAAACATGGAGACTTCGATCATCCAATAGCTTCCTACTCGAGAGCATTAAAAAAAAACCGAGATCGCGTATGACGCGATGAAGAAAAGAGCTCTTAGCCATAGTAAGCGCGGTAGAATACTTGAAGACGTATCTATACGGAAAGCGGTTCACGCTTGTCACAGACAACAGAGCACTAACGTATATAAAAAACAAACCCGACATCCCGCAACAGCTACAACGATGGCAGATAATACTCAACGGCTACGAATACGATATTCAGCACAAACCAGGAAAATTGAACGCCGTTGCTGACGCTTTCTCGAGAAACCCCGCAGAAATCATGCCAATCAGGCAACGCGAGGAGAGTTCATCTGAAAACGCAAAACATCAGGAGACAAAAAAGCAAAAACTGTCTCCCGAACCCACGCATCAAACTCGCGGACGATCAGCAACCGACACGGGTTCTGGAAACCCAGCACCTAGAAAAAAACGAAACACATGGGAACTGTCGACCGACGAATAGGAAGACAGCCAAGCCGCGTATCAGAGAACATACCAATCAGACTCTGACGAATCAATGGAACTAGTAACGGAACAAAAGAAACAAACCCAACAAGAAACAAACCAACCACCAAGAATGACAAAATCAAAACAAAAAACGGAGAGTGTACCTACAAAAAACGATTTAATAATAGATACCGAAACATCAATCACCGAGTTATCGGAAAACGAAGGTGAATTTATACGACTAATCAAAAAAATGGTCGAGGAGCTGAACTCAAAGGAAAATACAGAGCCACAATGGCGACTCTCCAAAAAACGTCCAACCGACACAACGGACGACGGAGAGAGTAAACGACAACCACGCAAACAACATAGGAAACGAGATGATACTGAAACGAAATATAAGTATACAGACATAGACGATAAGTGCAACGGAAGAGCAGGAAAACAAGAGCCCAACGAAGCAACAAAAAGCAGAAAGCCCAACGAGGCCACGAAAAACAAAAAGCCCAACGAGGCAACAAAAAGCAGAAAGCCCAACGAGGCCAGATAAAATAGAAAGCTTATCGCAGCTAAAGAAGAACAAGTTTCGCGAAAAAGTCAGCCCTGACGGGGCAACCGGCTACTTATACGGTGACAAAAAGCGAAAAAACAATGGAACCCAGAATAAAAACGACAACCCTAAGGCACGAAATAGTAAAAGCGAGACGGAACACGAGACAGAATCCGAGAATGAAAATTCCAACAAAAAAGGATTCAAACCGTTGCTGACGAACATCGGAGAATCGTCCAGTGACGAAAATAGTGGTAAACCACCCGTTCAACCAACTTTCAGATCACCCTCCACAAGTACAAAACGAAAAACAAAAAGACTCAAAAATGACGGAACTAGCGTAAAACGGAAAGTACCACCGAACTTCCGATCACCAGCAATTTCCAGAAACGCCTCAAAACTCGAAAATTTATCATCACCTTTCAGCTGTGTTGAATATGTAACGAAATCCAAAATGGATGGACCATCACCTGTACATTCCAAAATCAGGTTACCACCAATCAACGCTGAACAAACTTCCGAGAAACACCCTGCACAAACACCAGTGAAACCGAACTTTAGATCACCATCAATTCCCGAAAAAACAAATATTACCGATTTCCGCACTGTAAAATCATCAGTGCCGCCGAACTTCAGGTCACCACCCTACTTCATTGTATCGTAAAAAATTATGTTCCAAAACCGAACGATTGTGCATCATTGACTTAAACAAACATCTCTATCATCAACGCAAAAAAAAATCATAATATATAAGAAAATATTCATCAACCTTTAAGTTAAGACTAGACTAAATATAGATATAAGGTAAATGGCCGCCAACACGTACAGACAACTAACTAACACTCTTACACACTAGAAGATATTCGGAAAAACCTACTAAAACAGAAATTAAAAACTTGGCTCAGACCAACATTTTCCTCGCAGAATTAACCAAAGAAAAAAGGGACCTTTTTAAGCCACCAACAAAACTCCCCAAAACCGGAACATCAAACCAAAAATTGAATCAGACCCTTACGGCGACAGACTGCAGTACTTTAATCCACATACACAACAATATACCTCATTTGCACCATACATATATAACATAATATACAATAACTATACACATATATATTGAGACGGTACTCAAAGTCCGCTCGCCTCCAAAACCCTTTGGAGCACCGCAAAGAATTGGAGCAGCGACGAGGATCGTGAGAAGCCTGAGCATGTCGATAAAGCGGAGCGCCCAAGCGAGAGGCTGATACCCGGGGAGTCGGCAGCCGGGAGCGGCCTGTCTTGCCCCGAGACTCAACGCGCATTTCGGAGCACACGCCTAGCACTCAGGTGTTGCGTCAGCCGCGCATGATCGCAGGAAACGAGGGAAGAGGAAGGCTGCTGACGTCACATTGACGTCATACGAGACGGAAGGGGACTCGAAGTCGTGCCGTGTGCACACCGGTCGCTGCAGTATAAAAGGCCGTCTGAAAGCTAGGAACGACACTCTTGGTCGAATAGCGACTCCGATCACTACCGAGATTCCTTCCCAACAAGCATCGGCGACTTTCTCTGGGGACAGAGATAACTGCTGCTGTCTTGATTACCCCTTTACCTAAAATACAGCGCCGGCGACTTCTCTCGGGGACGGGAGTAACTGCCGCCGTCTGTTAACACTTTTCCTTTGAAAATACAGCGTCGGCGACTTCTCTCGGGGACGGGAGAGACTGCCGTCGTCTGTTTCCTTGGCCAATCTTTTCTTTGTAATTTTTTTATATAGCATTTATTCGGCGCGAATATAATTACTAGGAAAGTTTCTTTTTATAATCAACAATTGAATTTATTGTATTCGAATAAATAAGAAATTTTAAATTGACGTTTAGAAACAATTTCTGTCTCTCGAAATTTTGTTTACAGCGCCTGCCCTCACAAGAATTAAAAAGTGAGCAAAGAACTCACATAACGTTGCTTTTGGAGCAGAGAGCTGTAAGCCTCCAAAAAGTGATACGTTACAACTGGCGCCCAACGTGGGGCAGGTGCGCTAAATTTCGAGTCATTTTTGCGATTATTAGTAGAATAATTAATTAAAAATTAAATTAAATTAAATCAAATAAAAAATGTCGGACGACGAAAAGAGCACGACGGCCGGAGATGAGTCTCACGGGGAGGAGTCCCGTAGAGATAAAGATGTAAAAAAGAAGAATAAGCCGAGAAAGGATAAACAGCAGGAAAATGACCAGGAAGAAGAGACTCCCACGATCGAGGACCAAGAGGAAGAAGGACGGGAGAAACAACCGGTCGATAATCCTGCAAAGGATGAAGTTCAGGAATTGCTTGACTCAGGAGTCGGCATTAATGCAGGAGACATAACGCTTCCGCACAGGGCATCCGAGGTTTTTTTGGATCCCGCACATGGGAAGTTCGGTGAGGCGAGCAATACACTCGCTAACCAAGCAAAGGCGAGACGTGTCTTAGCAAAATCTCGCGAGTCAACAGCCACCGAGGAAGTCATGCTAGACATCCGGCAGGCCATTCGAGGCATCACCATGCGCTTGGAAGGTCTAGCTGCCGCAATCGTCAATATGGGACAGGAGTCTAAGGACCACCGGGCTGAAATCGTCCAGATACTCGAGCAGAGAGACAAATACATGCTCGTAGCAGTCGATAGGCGACTAGCAGTAGTCGAAATCAGACTGAGCGACAAAATGAAGATGCTACAAACACAGGTAGCGACGGAGGTCCATCGAACAACACAACCTCTTGCAGATAAAGTCAAGGACTTTGAAACAAAATTCGTGGACAACTCCGAACGGATGAGCATACTGGAGGTAAACGATGCGCAGCAACGACTCGCGCACCAAGAAATAGAGAAAAGGCTGCAAGCATTAGCCAATAAATTCGAGAATAAACCGGATACAGAAAGTACCCGAATCATTAAACATCCCGAGAAGATACGGGAGTGGGAACAACTCGATGCCGACTCGATAATTGAGGAAAGAACAGTCCGGGGCCGATCTAGGACATTCATGGAATCACAGATCCGTTTAAGGCCACCAACATTCGACGGCTCGGGCAAAATGAGGCCTATGAAGTTTCTACGGGAGTTTCGGCAATACTGCGAAGTCACACAGCCACAATTACCCGAACTAAAATATTTGCTCGGCCAATGTCTCGCAAAAACAGCTAAGGAGTGGTGGCTTCTCGTCGAGGAACAGATTCACTCACTCGAGGATGTAGAGGAAAGTTTCCAAGAACGATATTGGAGCCGAGACGTCCAAAGAAAAATCCGAAGAAATCTCGAATTTGGATTTTTTGAAGAAAATAACTCGACAAGAGTCGAGTATGCGACCCGGATGTTCGGGAGTGCACGGGACTTAATTCCTCCTCCATCTGATAAAGATATTGTCGGATCTTTGGCTCAGCATTTCTCAGATGAGATACAAGCCACGATCGTCGGTCGAGGTTTTGAGACACTCGAGGCACTCATGCAGTTTCTCGAGAAAATCGATCAAGGTGGACCAACAAACGCCCACAGAAATAAGGAGGCAAATAAAAAACCCGAGACACAAAACAAGGCATCAGAGAAACCTAAAACGGCTGACACACCCAGTGTTCCGAATCGACAACATCAGCAAACGAACCAAGGTTGGGGGGGGGGGGGGGCGAGAACGTGGAATCGGCAATATAATTCCGGGGAACCGCTCCAAAACCAAACTGTTCCCCCTAAACCGAAAAATGCGGTTCAAGCATTGAAAACGCAAAAAGATTTAGAGAAGCCGAGTACATCGGCGGCGGGAAACGCATAGCCGTTGTACCCGTCCCGGCGAACAAAAAATTAGTTAACGACAGGCGGAGTACAACGGAACATCGAAAAAAATATGCAGAAGAGAGGACAGAAGGGATCCCCATTAATACGATATTCTCAGATATAAGAGAATTTTTAATGGGAGATGAAATTAACGAAGAAAAATTCCCACTAGTGGAATGTCCGGAAATTTATACGAAAATAGAGGGAATCCCAGTCACCGTTCTGGTCGATAGTGGTGCGAAAGTCACCGCTCTATCAGAAGAATTTTTCATGGAGAATCGGGAAGTCTTTAAAGACTGTCCTATTCTCCCGGTGACTGGAATGACGGTAAAGGGTGCGGTCCGAGGACGACCCTGTAAAATACACAAACAAATCATGGCTATAACAGAAATCGGGAAGATTCGAATTTACGTAAGATTTTTAGTCGTGCCCGGATTGATACGGGATGTACTTTTTGGAGTCGATACTCTCCATCCTCTCCGAAGCCTGATCGATCTGGAAAACGAAACGCTCAAGGTCAAGTACAATGATCTCATAGACATGGTCCCGACCAAACATGCGATAAAGAATGACATGGAACCCGGATCAATTGAAACCACGAAAAAAAGAGTGAAGCAACTCCAGAAGGAGAAAAAGTGGAAAGGGTCAAAAAGAAAAAAGTACTCCGAAAAATCCCGGAAATGAAAAACGAACAGAAGATAGAGCAGACTCCCAACGAGGCGACAGTCGAACATCTGAGTCACGAAAACAGGAGCAGAGATCCCGAAGAAGAAGTAACAATGGAAGAAATCGACACAGTCGTAGAGGAGGCAAATCTAACGACGACGGAGGAGAAAGAAAGGCCGCGCCAGACTTTGTGGAAATACCGGAACGTGTTTAAGAAAACACCGGGTAGGATAAGAGTCTACGAACATCGGCTTGAAGTAACAACCGACACTCCGATAGTCGCACACCCATATCCGATACCCATGCTTTATAAGGAGAAAGTAGAGCGAGAAATAGAAAAATTACTCGAGTTAAATATTATTCAACGATCAACAAACGCATGGGTGAATCCTCTGACGGTGGTCGATAAAAAAGATGGGACCGTTCGACTCTGTTTGGATGCAAGGAAACTCAATCAGGTTTTAACTAATGACCACGAGTGTACTCCGAACACAGAGGAAATATTTCAAAGATGCAATAATGTAAAAGTCATGACGAGCCTTGACTTAACAAACAGTTTTTGGCAAGTACCACTTCATCCCGACTCGAGAAAATACACGGCGTTCAGACATCGAGGCCGAGTATACGAGTTCGTGGTAACTCCATTCGGATTAAAAACTAGTACCTCGAGCCTGCTACGAGCTCTTGATATCGTTTTAAGAAATATGGGGGAAAACATAATAAATTTCGTGGACGATCTGCTCTGTTTCTCGAACGATTTTCAAGAGCATATGAATCATTTTGAGGCGTTATTCGAAAGGCTCGAACAACACGGAATGACATTGAAACTACGGAAAGCACCATTTTTCCGAAAGGAAATAAATTTCCTCGGACACATTATTACGACAGAAGGGATCAAACCACAGCCGGAAAAGGTGAAAGCGATCCAGGATTTCCCAGCGCCGAGAAATCTCAAACAGTTAAGAGGTTTTCTCGGGCTAGTCAACTACTACACAAAATTCACGAACAAACACGCACGAGAAACAATTCCATTATTGGAGTTACTCCATAAAGGGGTAAAATGGCGATTGGAAGAAGCCGAAAAAATCGCATTCGATAGAATAAAAAGTTTATTTATCGAAGACGTTCTTCTTAAACACTCCGATCCCTCGAGAGGGTACATTTTGCAAACTGACGCAAGTGATTATGCGCTGGGAGGCACTTTGGCACAGAAAGATGCCAATGGGGAGCTCGGAGTGGTGGTATTTGCTAGCCGCACGCTCAAAGGAGCCGAGGTGGCATATACCACCACCGAAAAAGGATTGCTCGCTGTCGTATGGACCTTAAAAAAATTTAGGACGTACGTATATGGAGCACAGGTCGCGGTGATCACAGATCATAAAGCCGTAATATTCCTGCGAAATTGTCAACTCTTAAATGATCGATTAACAAGATGGGTGTTGGCAATCCAGGACTATGACCTATCATTCGAGCACTGTCCGGGGGCAAGGAATATCGTGGCCGATGTGTTAAGACGTGCCAAACCCCCGGAAGCCGGAAGTAAAAGAAAGGAGATAATCATTGCCGAACTGCTTGCTACCCAAGCCCCTCGACCCATAATGGAGGGCGTAAGAATGTTAGCACAGTGGCAACGTGAAGAGCCCAAGCTAGCGGAAATCATCGGAGGAGTTTCCGAAAATAACACAAAATATCTATTACGAGACGATGTGCTGCTAAAAGTTGCCGCCAACGGTCGAAAAAAGGTTATGGTACCCGAAAGATTAATAAAAGATCTCATCTGGTACACACATAACAGCTATGGACACGTGGGAGCAAAGAAAGTATGGAAAATCCTCGACGAGGACTTCACATATCCTCGCCTGCATCGGGTAATACGATCGCTTTTAGCTACGTGCGATTCATGTCAAAGGAATAAACATCCAAATCAGCATTCATACGCAGCGCAACAGAACTTGATTCCAGAAGGGCCCGGAGATCTTGTCTCGATCGATTTTTACGGTCCATTGCCAACAGGAGCAGGAAGAATGAAATATCTGCTTGTAACGATCGACGCGTTCTCAAAATACGTAGTCTTATATCCACTGAAAACCGCCACAGCCACCACGACGTTAAATAAAATCTTAAAAGATTACATTCCGACGTATGGAAAGCCAAAAAGACTACAGTTCGATCATGGAACTCAGTTTACATCGAGAAAATGGCTTGAGGCGTTAGAGACAGAGAATATTCAGCCGATTTTCTCCTCAATCCGACACCCGCAGGGGAATATAGTCGAGAGAGTCAATCGCGAATTAGGCCGATTTTTTCGCTCATTAATAACCGGCAGACATTCGTCATGGGTTAAATGGGTTAAAATCATTCAGAATTGTATGAATGAAACTCACCATGAGACAACAGAGTATACTCCAGTCGAGTTACAGCTAAATAAAAAACCGGTACGCGTTTGGAGACAGTGGCTCCAAACAATCGGTGATTTAAACAGCGAAAAAGAGGAAATGTATGAGCAAACGTTAATGCTCGCTGCCGAACGAATCCGAAAAAAGGGTTTAAATCGAGCAAAAAGATTTGACAAATCTCACAAATTAACGCGATTTAATGAAGGGGATTTAGTTCTCGCTAGAGCGTGTAATGTTAGTGATCCGGCTAATAAAATGATCGCGAAATTCTTCTCGATTTACGAAGGGCCATACCATATAAAAAAACAAATAGCGACGGCCACATATATCCTAGAAGGAGTCAATAACGGGATAGAACGTGGCATGTATCATGCAGGAAATTTAATCAAACATTTCCCGCCTGCCGCAATGCCGAACGAGGCGTCTGAGACAACACCGGTAGAATAAGGTTCGTGCGTCCGAAAAATAGGGAGAAGTAAAGGAAATATATATATATATCAGGTATAGGTAGGAATAGAGATAAGAGGGACAAAGGTATCGAGCCAGTCGATTACCGATCCGCGAGACAATAACACGTACAGGATGGAAATCGCCACACAGATAGAGCGATACTTCGGAAGACGGCATTTTAGATGCCAAACAGGAGAGAAAGGCATTTGGGAAATTGTTGGGGCTCCTTCCAACGATGGTCGGGTGCTATTTCCCCGTGGATGGAGCAGTGATACAAACCTAGATATACCGATCAAAGGAAAAGGAGTACAGACTCCGAAGACAGTGTTAAAGCATAAAATCACCCACACGAAAATCAAGGGAGTAGGAAAGTGCCAAACAACGATAACTGTCCTGGAGGACCCCGAAATTCGAGCAATACTCCTCGAAGTCACGACGGTACCACCCCTGCTGTCTCCAATCCGAGAGGATATGTATGGACTTACGGATGACGCTGAATCTAGCGGGCAGAGCTAGCGGGCAGAGCGCGCCAGCGGGAGTAGGTTTTGGGCGTGACTGTACGCCCCTGTCGCTCTTGCCGTCGAGCGTAGCGGCAGCAGCGAACCCAGCACATACTTTAGCGTTTTCTCACAAAAATTGCTACTATGTTTATATGCATAGCCCCATAGGCTTATACATTTATGAATATGTTCTTCAAGCTAATAGTCATTTACTGCAAGTTGCATTATCCTGGTGACAAATTTTATTTATTTAATAAAAAAAAGTTGAATGATGACTTTCAATATGCGCGGTAGGAAACCTCGATGAGACATGTGTACTAGACCGACGTCACCGACTTGCAAATTTATATGAATATTCTGTAGGCTCAGACGAATGAAACGACCTAGGTTTCATCCCGGTGACGGCTCTTTGTAATTAACAAAAAAAATGTTCAACTTCGAATTCTCGCGAGCGCGATCAAAGATATGTATGTCACTTGTACAGGTCCGACGTCACCGATTTGCAAACTTACATGAATATTTTGTAGGCTTTTACGAACCGAGCGACCTAGGTTTCATCCCGGTGACGGACATTTGTTATTAACAAAAAAAAATTTTAACTTCGAATTCTCGCGAGAGTGTTCAAAGATATGTATGTCACTCGTATAGGTCCGACGTCAACGACTTGCAAATTTACATGAATATTCTGTAGGCTATTATGAATGAATCGAACCAGGTTTCATTCATTCGTAATAGCTTACAGAATGTTTATGTAAATTTGCAAATCGGTGACGGCGGTCCTGTACGGATGACATATATATATTTGACCGCACTCGCAAAAAAGTCGAAGTAATTTTTTTTGTTAATAACAAACGTCCGTCACCGGGATGAAACCTAGGTCACTCGGTTCGTAAAAGCCTACAGAATATTCATATAAATTTGCAAATGGGTGACGGCGGTCCTGTACGGGTGACATATATATGTTTGCCCGCGCTGTCGAGGATTAAAGTAAATTTTTTTTTGTTAATAACAAACGGCCGTCACCGGGATGAAACCTAGGTCGCTCGGTTCGTAAAAGCCTACAGAATATTCATGTAAATTTGCAAATGGGTGACGGCGGTCCTGTACGGGTGACATATATATGTTTGCCCGCGCTCGTGAGAATTCAAAGTTAACCATTTTTTTTGTTAATAACAAACGGCCGTCACCAGGATGAAACCTAGGTCATTCGGTTCGTAAAATCCTACAGAATATTCATGTAAATTTGCAAATCGGTGACGGCGGTCCTGTACGGGTGACATATATATGTTGGCCCGCGCTCGTAAGAATTCAAAGTTAACAATTTTTTTTGTCAATACCAAACGTCCGTCACCGGGATGAAACCTAGGTCGCTCCGTTCGTAAAAGCCTACAGAATATTCATATAAATTTGCAAATGGGTTACGGCGGTCGTGTACGGGTGACATATGTATGTTTGCCCGCGCTCTCGAGAATTAAAGTAAATTTTTTTTTGTTAATAACAAACGTCCGTCACCGGGATGAAACCTAGGTCGCTCGGTTCGTAAAAGCCTACAGAATATTCATGTAAATTTGCAAATCGGTGACGGCGGTCCTGTACGGGTGACATATATATATTTGCCCGCGCTGGCGAGAATTCAAAGTTAAACTTTTTTTTTGTTAATAACAAACGTCCGTCACCGGAATGAAACCTAGGTCGCTCGGTTCGTAAAAGCTTACAGAATATTCATGTAAATTTGGAAATGGGTGACGGCGGTCCTGTACGGGTGACATATATATGTTTGCCCGCGCTCGTGAGAATTCAAAGTTAACCATTTTTTGTTGATAACAAACGGCCGTCACCGGGATGAAACCTAGGTCATTCGGTTCGTAAAAGCCTACAGAATATTCATGTAAATTTGCAAATCGGTGACGGCGGTCCTGTACGGGTGACATATATATATTTGCCCGCGCTGGCGAGAATTCAAAGTTAAACTTTTTTTTTGTTAATAACAAACGTCCGTCACCGGGATGAAACCTAGGTCACTCGGTTCGTAAAAGCCTACAGAATATTCATATAAATTTGCAAATGGGTGACGGCGGTCCTGTACGGGTGACATATATATGTTTGCCCGCGCTGTCGAGGATTAAAGTAAATTTTTTTTTGTTAATAACAAACGGCCGTCACCGGGATGAAACCTAGGTCGCTCGGTTCGTAAAAGCCTACAAAATATTCATGTAAATTTGCAAATGGGTGACGGCGGTCCTGTACGGGTGACATATATATGTTTGCCCGCGCTCGTGAGAATTCAAAGTTAACCATTTTTTTTGTTAATAACAAACGGCCGTTACCGGGATGAAACCTAGGTCATTCGGTTCGTAAAATCCTACAGAATATTCATGTAAATTTGCAAATGGGTGACGGCGGTCCTGTACGGGTGACATATATATGTTTGCCCGCGCTCGTGAGAATTCAAAGTTAACCATTTTTTTTGTTAATAACAACGGTGTGGCTATTCGCCCCGATTCGTGAGTCGTGAGTCGTGAGTCGTGAGTCGTGAGTCGTGAGTCGTGAGTCGCGACTCGCGACTCGCGACTCGCGACTCGCGACTCGCGAATCGGGGCAAATAGCCACACCGTTGTTATTAACAAAAAAAATGGTTAACTTTGAATTCTCACGAGCGCGGGCAAACATATATATGTCACCCGTACAGGACCGCCGTCACCCATTTGCAAATTTACATGAATATTCTGTAGGCTGTTACGAACCGAGCGACCTAGGTTTCATTCCGGTGACGGACGTTTGTTATTAACAAAAAAAAAGTTTAACTTTGAATTGTCGCCAGCGCGGGCAAATATATACATGTCACCCGTACAGGACCGCCGTCACCCATTTGCAAATTTACATGAATATTCTGTAGGATTTTACGAACCGAATGACCTAGGTTTCATCCCGGTAACGGCCGTTTGTTATTAACAAAAAAAATGGTTAACTTTGAATTCTCACGAGCGCGGGCAAACATATATATGTCACCCGTACAGGACCGCCGTCACCCATTTGCAAATTTACATGAATATTTTGTAGGCTTTTACGAACCGAGCGACCTAGGTTTCATCCCGGTGACGGCCGTTTGTTATTAACAAAAAAAAATTTACTTTAATTCTCGAGAGCGCGGGCAAACATATATATGTCACCCGTACAGGACCGCCGTCACCCATTTGCAAATTTACATGAATATTCTGTAGGCTTTTACGAACCGAGCGACCTAGGTTTCATTCCGGTGACGGACGTTTGTTATTAACAAAAAAAAAGTTTAAATTTGAATTCTCGCCAGCGCGGGCAAATATATATATGTCACCCGTACAGGACCGCCGTCACCCATTTGCAAATTTACATGAATATTTTGTAGGCTTTTACGAACCGAGCGACCTAGGTTTCATCCCGGTGACGGCCGTTTGTTATTAACAAAAAAAAATTTACTTTAATTCTCGAGAGCGCGGGCAAACATATATATGTCACCCGTACAGGACCGCCGTCACCCATTTGCAAATTTACATGAATATTCTGTAGGCTTTTACGAACCGAGCGACCTAGGTTTCATTCCGGTGACGGACGTTTGTTATTAACAAAAAAAAAGTTTAAATTTGAATTCTCGCCAGCGCGGGCAAATATATATATGTCACCCGTACAGGACCGCCGTCACCGATTTGCAAATTTACATGAATATTCTGTAGGCTTTTACGAACCGAATGACCTAGGTTTCATCCCGGTGACGGCCGTTTGTTATTAACAAAAAAATGGTTAACTTCGAATTCTCACGAGCGCGGGCAAACATATATATGTCACCCGTACAGGACCGCCGTCACCCATTTCCAAATTTACATGAATATTCTGTAAGCTTTTACGAACCGAGCGACCTAGGTTTCATTCCGGTGACGGACGTTTGTTATTAACAAAAAAAAATTTACTTTAATTCTCGAGAGCGCGGGCAAACATATATATGTCACCCGTACAGGACCGCCGTCACCCATTTGCAAATTTACATGAATATTCTGTAGGCTTTTACGAACCGAGCGACCTAGGTTTCATTCCGGTGACGGACGTTTGTTATTAACAAAAAAAAAGTTTAACTTTGAATTCTCGCCAGCGCGGGCAAATATATATATGTCACCCGTACAGGACCGCCGTCACCGATTTGCAAATTTACATGAATATTCTGTAGGCTTTTACGAACCGAATGACCTAGGTTTCATCCCGGTGACGGCCGTTTGTTATTAACAAAAAAATGGTTAACTTTGAATTCTCACGAGCGCGGGCAAACATATATATGTCACCCGTACAGGACCGCCGTCACCCATTTCCAAATTTACATGAATATTCTGTAAGCTTTTACGAACCGAGCGACCTAGGTTTCATTCCGGTGACGGACGTTTGTTATTAACAAAAAAAAAGTTTAACTTTGAATTCTCGCCAGCGCGGGCAAATATATATATGTCACCCGTACAGGACCGCCGTCACCGATTTGCAAATTTACATGAATATTCTGTAGGCTTTTACGAACCGAGCGACCTAGGTTTCATCCCGGTGACGGACGTTTGTTATTAACAAAAAAAAATTTACTTTAATTCTCGAGAGCGCGGGCAAACATACATATGTCACCCGTACACGACCGCCGTAACCCATTTGCAAATTTATATGAATATTCTGTAGGCTTTTACGAACGGAGCGACCTAGGTTTCATCCCGGTGACGGACGTTTGGTATTGACAAAAAAAATTGTTAACTTTGAATTCTTACGAGCGCGGGCCAACATATATATGTCACCCGTACAGGACCGCCGTCACCGATTTGCAAATTTACATGAATATTCTGTAGGATTTTACGAACCGAATGACCTAGGTTTCATCCTGGTGACGGCCGTTTGTTATTAACAAAAAAAATGGTTAACTTTGAATTCTCACGAGCGCGGGCAAACATATATATGTCACCCGTACAGGACCGCCGTCACCCATTTGCAAATTTACATGAATATTCTGTAGGCTTTTACGAACCGAGCGACCTAGGTTTCATCCCGGTGACGGCCGTTTGTTATTAACAAAAAAAAATTACTTTAATTCTCGAGAGCGCGGGCAAACATATATATGTCACCCGTACAGGACCGCCGTCACCCATTTGCAAATTTATATGAATATTCTGTAGGCTTTTACGAACCGAGTGACCTAGGTTTCATCCCGGTGACGGACGTTTGTTATTAACAAAAAAAATTACTTCGACTTTTTTGCGAGTGCGGTCAAATATATATATGTCATCCGTACAGGACCGCCGTCACCGATTTGCAAATTTACATAAACATTCTGTAAGCTATTACGAATGAATGAAACCTGGTTCGATTCATTCATAATAGCGACTCGCGAGTCGCGAGTCGCGAGTCGCGAGTCGCGAGTCGTGAGTCTTGAGTCGTGAGTCGTGAGTCGTGAGTCGTGAGTCGTGAGTCGTGAGTCTTGAGTCGTGAGTCGTGAGTCGTGAGTCGTGAGTCGTGAGTCGTGAGTCGTGAGTCGTGAGTCGCGAGTCGCGAGTCGCGAGTCGCGAGTCGCGAGTCGCGAGTCGCGAGTAACCGTACACCGTAATACCGTGTACGGTATGTGTAACGTGGTACGGTATTCGTTATAAAGAAAAGGCTATAAAGTATGCCGTATTACGGTGTACGGTATGTGTCCCGTGGCACGGTATACGGTGTAAAGAAAAGGCTGTAAAGTATACCGTTATACCGTGTACGGTATGTGTCCCGTGGCACGGTATACGGTTTAAAGAAAAGGCTGTGAAGTATACCGTTATACCGTAATATGGTATACCAATAGAAACCTGTAAAGTATACCGTAATAGCGTGTACGGTATGTGTTCCGTGGCACGGTATACGGTATAAAGAAAAGGCTATAAAATATACCGTAATACCGGGTACGGTATGTGTAACGTGGTACGGTATGCGGTATAAAGAAAAGGCTATAAAGTATACCGTAATACCGTGTACGGTATGTGTCCCGTGGCACGGTATACGGTATTTATACCGTATACCTTTTCTTTAGAAAAGGCCGTCGGCATACGGTGCCAACAACAACATATAAAGTACTAGTGGTTATGTTGGCTCGCGCGCTATGCGACCTCGCATGGGTTTCCTCAATATCTTCATGGCAAGATTCGCTACGAGTCTCTAAGCTTCACCAAAAAGGTTGGGTCACCTTCACCGAAAGCGGGACGGGGCTGAGGGGGGGGGGGGGCCTACAGTTTTCCAATATATATATATAAGAGGGAAGTGATTTAGGATTTTCGAATTCCACTCCGATATGCGGTGAACGCCGAAATATCGAATATAGCATATATTATATAAGAGAATATACCATCTGGGAGTTATTTAGGATTTTTTAATTCCACTGCATATCCTATGAAAACCGTCGGCAAGGGGGGGGGGAGTATCAAATTCTCAAAAAATACGTGGCTTAACTGGGGGAGTGCGTGGGGGCGAGGGGGGGGGGGGGGGGGGGCATCCAACTCATCCAAACCAACAAACAGATCCACATTTTTTAATATATATAAGATATCCCGTAATACCGTATGCCAATTGAAACCAGTAAAGTATACCGTAATACCGTGTACTTCAAATTAACGTATACTATCACCTACATTCTCACAGCAATCTTAACCTTGCGTACAGTAATATAATCGAAAAAATGTGAATGTATGAACTGCGTTATCAGAAAAGTCAAATTACTGATCGGATAATCAGAAATTGCAAAAAATGACAAATTACAATTGCCAAAAACGACAAATTACAATTGCCAAAATGACTTTCCTTGGCAAAGTTTTCCATTCAACGTTTAATGGTAATGAATGGTATCGAAATGCAATGAATGAGATCCTTATAAAAATGTATGGGCAAAATTAAAACGGTACTTTATACCATTCGATCTTAATAGGAGGCCAATGGCAATTTCCTGGGAATATTCAACTGCCCTGATAGACAAGCGGCACAAAAAGTAGCAGTTGGCGCAATAATTGCGACATGTGCCGCACATGTCGCCAATATCGCGCCAATATTGCTACTTTTCGTGTCGCTTGTCTATCAGGGTGGTACTTTTTCCCATTCGTTATTATTGGGAGTGCACTGACAAGTCAATGGGATGTAACAAGTGGTGCTTTTTCATTCGTTATTTATGGTAGTCCATTGCAGCATAACTCCAATGGACTACATAATTTAACAGGGATTCTAGAAGCCCTCCGACGATCGGAGGCGCGCTGCTGCCGATCGACCCAGTGGACAGAACCGGAGGACAACGAAATCGCCGCTAACTCGTTTTCTTTTGAACTTTTTAAAAAAGTGTCTCGCGATTCGTGTTTTAATGTGCCGAGGGAGATGATTTTTTTTTCTTGAATTTTCTTTCGCTCTTGCTTCTTTTGTTTTTGCAAAATTAAAACATTTTTGTGCCTACCGTGTGATAGAGAAGAGGGGCGAATCGTAAAAAGATATCCGAGATTGGTGCGCCGCTCTATAGATTTTTGTAAATAAAAGTATGGAAAATGTTTGCGAAGCGACGAGAAAATGTCACACGAAGATTCCGAAGGAAAAGGTGTGATCGTTGGCTACTCCATGTAAAAAATAATTGTGTGATTTCCGCTATAGAAAAGTCAGTGGGTGTCGGTTTTTTTTTACCACACCGGCGAATATATATTTATTTAACCGTATCGGAGAATACGATCGCTTTTTTCTTTGATACAGCGGAGAATGCATTAACAGTCTTTGCGTTTCTCGATTCGGCCACTCCGACGCTCGGAGCGATAAATGAAATAAACAGTTTGAAAATTTTCGCAGCTAGAGTTGCATCGCAGCGACTCCCTTTGCAGCCACAGAGTCGATTCGCACAGAGGGCTTGGCTGCGCAGCGACTCCCTTTGCAGCCACAGAGTCGCTTCGCACAGAGGGCTTGGCGGCGCAGCGACTCCCTTTGCAGCCAGAGATTTCCATTGTAGAGAGGGATTCGCTGCGCAGCGAGTTCCTTCGCACAGAGGGATTCGCTGCGCAGCGAGTTCCTTCGCACAGAGGGATTCGCTGCGCAGCGAGTTCCTTCGTACAGAGGGATTCGCTGCGCAGCGAGTTCCTTCGCACAGAGGGATTCGCTGCGCAGCGACTATCCCCTTGTGGGTCATTATAACGTAACTTTGCGTGCGCACGGTCGTTTTCTGGTATGAAGTCTTATCAAAAAATGCATACCAGTGATCTTGTTTTGAATTTTTTCTTTCATAGAAAATATTTATTGCCTTCATGCGATAAAAAAATTGCTACAAGGAAAGAACTCGTCATTATGCGGCGACACCGACTTTATTCATTTCCTTTTGAAAACTTTATTATGATCCAACATTTGTGTTGGACACAAACAATTTCGGCACCGTAGTAAACTATACTGGGTTTCTACCGGAACTGAGAACTGACTGAAACGAGTCTGAACTAGTGGGAAGATTCTAGTTAATTCGAAACTTCTAGTTAACAGCCAATCCCATAACTGAATTTTCAGTCTACTAGAATTTTTCCACTAGTTCAGAGTAGATCTCGGCCCGATCTCACTCACGGTGGAAACTCGGTACTAGAGATGTTGCCAATGATGAGATTGGGCATTAAAGAAGTTTCGCTTTCAGCCACCTACATGTTACTATACTAAATTATGGAAGAACTCGGAAAAACAATGCCGTATTATTTACTTTTTGCGTGGTATGAAAATTTCGAATATCCGAAAGCATTTCTATAAAAAATATATATATTATCCCCGCCTCGCCATCGGCCGATAATTTTTCGTCCGACCGACAAAGTACGTCGGACAGTTGTCCGACGGTGAGGAAGGGAAATATTTTATTATAAAATAAAATCGGAAACGCTTCATATTTCATAAAAATAAAACAAAAGGACACTGTTTTTACGGCTCCACCGTTTATGATATTGTAATACATCATAATAAATGGCAGCAAATGTTAGTACGCCTGTGCGTTGTGTGGCAAAACAGTTCGGCATTCGGAACGCTCGCCCATGCGCAATAGGTCACGGATGCTTGTGACAGCCCTGACCCATACTGCCAACGTCTCCCTATGGAGACGCCAAGATCGGCCAGTAAACGCGACTCCGGAAGTCGTCCAATAAGAAGGCGAGAGCGCTCTCGCCACAGCTGTGGCATTACCTTAGTCTAGTAACTTACTATGAAACAAGTTATCAAGAATGATGTACTTTTGCCACTCGGCGCAATTTTATTACCTAATAAAAAGTATGTCATCTTTTCTACAAGGTGTGTTTCGATATTCATTTACTGACCACCTGCGTACCGAACTGAATGGATCGGTACCCACACGCTTACCACTGTGGCAACATCAATCGTCCGTGTAACTAAATGTAACTTTCTGTACAATCCAGGTCTTTAAGCTAGTTTGTAATTTAATTTCGATGCAGTCCATCGAGGCATTGGCCAATTTCTTTTTCGATTGCATCTATCGGAGCATTCTTCGCTTCTCAAAATATTGAAAGCCGAGCGTTGCGAAGCCAGAATGTTAGGGATATTTTTTTACCGTTAGCTTGATTGCAAGTCTTTTTCCACCTGTATTACTCCGCAATCATAATGTACGATACTGTGTGTATTAAATATGCTTTATTGGGTAGCTGGACATGGCAAATCGGTGCAGGTACGCAGATCGTGTGTGCCTTTTTTTTAGTGATCAACTCACGAAGATTACATAGTTTCGAGAATCATATTAGTTTGACTTATGAAGTGAGCAATGGCGTGCTGCGCAATGGAGCCACGATCGATGTTTTTCTCCGGAAATCCGGAAGAAGCTCCCTCTATAACGTGCCGCGTGTGAGGGAAAGTAACCTACAGTCAGTGTTTCAACATGGTGATCGTAGTGCTTCTGAGACATTCGTGTCCATGACACTTTTTTTGGCCGGTGATAACCGAAATCTTAATCCGTTAAAAAAAGACAATGGCACGTATTAAGAAAGGTGAACTTTTCAAGAGTTTTCATAAGTTTGAAAATGCTCTTGCAGCGTATGAAAAACAGAATGGTGACGAATTTAAACGCACAAACAGCAAAACGTTGTTAAATTGTTATCGAAACGGAATAAAACGAAATCTGGTGGCTGAAGGGTATAATGCAAAATTAAAATACGCCGAGCTCATATACAAATGTCCACTAAATACCACGAAAGGTAACAAAAAAAGGTAATACTATTTATTTTTTATTCTTAACCTCTTAGACGGCATCGATAAGCTGTAGACGTCGGAGCAATTCCACCGCATGAGGCGTTAATTCATTGAAATACATTTGACGCAAAGAACAGAACCTAATAGCTAGCTCTACTTGGCATTTACTATGCAAGCTTATTATCGAAACTATGACTTATTATGGTCAACGTCAAATAGTGTTTGAGTATACATTGTGATGATACCTTTCGTGTAGTCTCCCAAAGCTGGGTCGATCTGGGGAGTAAGCGGGGGTGACGGGAAGGGGGAAATAACGGTCCGAAGTTTTGTGTAGAAAACTAAAATATTATATTCTTCAATAGGTCAACGTGGCAAAAATAACAGGTAATAACAAAAGAGAAACAAAAAAAAGAAACGAGGTCGGGGTCTTACAACAAAAAAAGGGGGGTACGTCAATGATAATCGGGGAGGGAAATGAGAAAAGAGCTTAACAGCGTTAATCGAATTTAACAATCGAATTAAACAAAATAAAAGGGGGAACGGAATAGTCAAATAATAATCGCAATAACTGACTGGAAAAGCTTATACAAAAAAAACTAGGTTTATCATAAGTATCGGGACGGCAAGGGGTTGGGGTCGGTCGCACGGAAAAAGGGGGGGGGGGGGGGGCTGGCCGGTGAAAACTCTACCCAAAAAAACCTCGATCGGGCTAAGATCGAAACTCAAGCAAAAAAAATAAGAAACTCAAAAAAATAATGAAACTCGAAATATGATTAACTCAAAATTAATTGTCAATTGTTGATTTTGGGCGCCAGCTACTTTCTCGGCGTAGCACCGTGACTCATAAAAAAAAAAGAAAGACAATCCGCAAATTTACGCGGCACGCGGCTAGCAAGGAACGGGGGGGGGGGGAAAGGGGGATGAGACTTCTCAGGCCGTGGACACTGTTCCAGGGCTTCTTAACAAATTACCTCGGCACATACAAAAAAAACTAGCAAAAATTACAATATTGAAAATGTGAAATAATTGGGGCTAAATGTCCCACTAAATGTGTCTCGGGTCGGGGAAAAATTATTGGTAACGCACGCTGGGAATGTTCGCGTTTACCACCACTCACGCGCACGTGTTCGAAATGGGGATAATGTCGGCGCTCGTGGCGGCCGGTACTCGACGATTTTACAATGCAAAAAAGAGAAAAACGGCTTAATACTATTAAACAGGGCTGGGGTAGATTTTTCGGGGGATGTCTGGGGGATGGGGGAAATATTGTGCGGGGTAGGCGGGCGGGGAAACTTATTCAGTACTCACTCAACCTCTCACTTATATCGGTTACAATTTTTCCGATATATTCCTCGATATTTTCCTCGGTCTATCCTGGTCGTTATAAATCTCCGTGTACAATTCCAAATTCGTATCCTGGGGTATCGCTTATGGTCGTTCTAGCTCCTTGTACAATCCAAATCGTATCCAGGGTCGTCGCTTAAGGTCTGTATCTCTCCGGGACGGAGTCTCTTCAATAACGGGGATAGCCGAGTCGTCGTAAAGTCCTGATAATTCACACAATCTCTCGCTAAACTCGCACTCTCGTCTATTCCAATCTACTCTAACGCACGCCTTGGCTCGAAGTGATTGCAGCCTCGCTGCTTCCGGCTTCTTCTCCGACCTTAGGGTCGGTCTTGCAAGTGAGCGTAGGGATGTCGGTTTTTGATTGGCGGATTTCGGGACTGGCTGCTGGTGGGCGTCGGGATTGGCCGCGCGGCCGTGCGAATATTTCGTCGCGACGGAAGACTCGTCGCGACGTACGGCGCGCGCATCCTCGTCATCGATTTGCCATCGATCGACGAGCAGTTCCTTGCGTCGGGAGGTGGCGGTTCCAGGCGGCGAGTTGGCGAAGTGTCTCCTGTGACAGATCGCGGCCGAATAGTGTGTTTACCCGGGCGACACACCTCGTCGGTTTACACTCGGCAATCCGAGCCGAGAGGGTGTCCCCGGGTTCTTTGGTGTTGGTGGACGAGTCGGGAAGGGTGCTCCGACTCGTCGGGGTTTTCCTCGGGGCTGGCAAGGTCGGACTGGGATTTTCGGACGGTCTTCAATTTGCAGGTTAGTGCAAGAGAGGTCTGGCTGCATCTCAAATTGTTGGCTGTTTAGGTTGTTCGGGGTCGATCAGGCTTCGTAGGGGTTCAATTTCCCTCCTGCGTGGTCTGCGATGGGTCTGCGGTGTCTTCGATGGGTCTGCGGTGTCTTCGATGGGTCTGCGGTGGCTGCGCTGGGTCTTCGGTGGGTGTTCGGTGGTTGCTTCGGAGGGCTGACGGGGCCTCCGTTGAGTGAGTATAGGGTCTGACGGGGGTTGTATGGGATAAAGGTCAGTCAGGGAAGGGGGTTAACAATTGTAAAATTCGCTGCTTATGTTATTGTCCTAATGGTTGTTTTTCCCTAGGTGAGTGGTGGGACTCCGAGCCAGGCAGCGGGAGGAAATTGAGACGTGCCACGTCACAACATGAATAGAGAATAAATAGAATTTGCTATTCCAGGGACAATGGAAGTCAGTGTCCAGTGGAGCTTCGGTTAATTGCAAACGACGATAAGAAGCACCTTATAATCAAGAAATTCATAGGAGCACACAATCATACCATGCATCCAACCTGCAAGGAAAACGATCATCAAAATTTAGGTAGATTCGTGTCATGAGTATCACTTAAGGTGGGGTTAAAAGATCAACATAACTTTAAAATATTTTATAACCATTTTTTGTCCGAAACGCTTTTGCATTTTTTAGAATAATTTCGGAGAAAAACGGATTCAAAATTTTAACACTGTCTCTTTCGCACTCATGCGTGTTTAGCCATCCCTTAAGAAGAAAACCCGACGGAATTACCATAAGTACGAGAAAGTACCATCTTATTTGGTTTTCCTGTTTTCTCAGAGGCGATTAATATTTCTACCAAAAGAAATTCCTCTTCAATGCGGAATAAACAGATGTATACAAGTTTAATTTTCTTTTGTTCAATCAAATGTATCCAAGAAAATATGAGCACGCGATTTTGTTACCAATTGCAACATTTCATGTGCACTCAACAGTATCAAGCGAAATTGGGAGGTTCGATCGTGTCCTTGACTGAAACACAAACAAAACGACGAAGGGAACAGTATTTTAATACTTCTAAATTCTATAGGCGAGTATCGCTCGCTCTCAATCTATCGCGGAAGCTCTTCATTTAAGCCCGCCTCCTTCTTTATTGACGGTGAAATCTTATCCCCTTTGTTGGTTCCTGTGTAATTTTTTTCCTTTTTTTGCAAGACGTTTTGCTAAACGTTTTGCTAAAAATATTTGGCAACACTGATAGCCGACACGTTGCCTGCCAAACTCGAAAGCATCAATGCTTTGATACAGGGTTGGCGGGAAGGACTTTCAATGACGGTCCATGAAATATCGGAACCAGACTTGCGGAATATAGTTGACACGGAAGAAAGTAAGAAAGTTTCGGCGTCAAATCACGAGGGCATTCAAAAGGATTCCAACGTTAACGAGCCTTGTGCTGCATCTGACCAGTTGATCGACGTTGCGAGTAATGGTTTAACAGCAAACCCAGATAACATCGAAGAAACCTTGGAAGTGATGTTCGGAAGTCTAAAGTCGTCACGACTTCACCGATCAGGCGGAGAAAAACAACCCAAGCGACGAAAAATACGCTTGCAGAACATCCCGAATGACGAGGTGTCAAATTCATTATTAAATAACGTGAGCACCGCGAATGCTGTCAATTCCATGTCAGATTTGAAAGTCGATTCCGAATCTCCGAATACTAAAGACAACGAGCCTCAACACGCAATGCAAGTCGACTTGGTCAAATCAAACACGACAGAGCCATCTGGGAGCTTTTCAGATACCAACGAAACAGAGTCGATTCCCAAAGGCAGCTCCCAGAAAATATTGCGCTCAAGGGGCCGCCCTTGAGGACCTAAAACCACTGCTGTTCCCGGGTTTCCAAAGAGCATGAAAGTACCGTTAAAATTTTCGCAAAAATCTGAGATTGCACAAGCGAGAGAAATGATGCGATGGTTAAAAATACCAGACGATACTTTGGAACTCGCTTTGCAACGAAAACACGAAATCACGAAAGTCGATCTGAATTACGATCCAAAAAAATTGCGAGATTCCTTTATCGATTCGACAGTAAAAATTGGAATTCTTGACTGGTATTTCGAACGCAGAGCATTCCGAGATCTTAAATAAGCGGTGAAAGAAAAAATTGAGAACGAAAAAGATTTGGTTATCTCCACTTGCAATATCTGCTGTAATGAAATCGAAGGTAAGGCCATCTTTTGTGAAGGTTGCTTGGTGTGGAATGACTATACGTGCGCATCCATCAAACGTGCACCGAGTAAGAAGACAGATTGGTTTTGCGTAACCTGCACAAAAAGTGTATAAAACGGTATCGAAACCGATCGTAAGAGTAGTACTAGAGCACGCAAAAGTACAAGTTATGCTGACACTGTTATCATTTTTTTTTTAAATATCGAACGTAAAAGCGAACGTACGAAATATGACGTATAATGTGTAACATGTGTTTTTTTTTTGTTTGGCAATTATTTTTTTTTGTTCCTTTGGTAGCGAACTAAGATGTGTAGGTATACCTGCAAGAGGAATGCTCCTCCATTTTTCTGAATTTCTCACAGCTACATGTATTATTTTTTTTGTTTGGCAATTATTTTTGTCTGTTCCTTTTGTAGCGGGCTAAGATGAGTAGGTATACCTGCAAGAGACATGCTCCTCCATTTTTCTGAATCTCTCACAGCTACACTGTAAGAACTGACTGTAATTATTGAATAGTAATAAAAATACGAATATTTATATACTTTATTCAATTTTGCCATGTACCAAAATTGTGTTGGTATCAATTAGTGAATGGATGAATATTAAGTCGAACATGCAAAAAGTCTACGGAATTAATTGTTCAAATATTCGTATTGATAAGTACAATGAAAGAATACACTTTAATTAACTTAATAAACTTTTTTTATGTTCATGTAAGTAACATATAAAATTACATACAGACAGTATTTCTAGACTACACACGCACTAGAAACTTGCTATTTAATGTTATGGGTAATAGGAAGTGGTAAGTATTAATTATACGTAAATAATGAAAGTTAAAGTGTGCTTTGAGCAAGCCATCCGCTCGTCAATACTAGAAAACATGAAACAACATGTTCCGTGAGACGAACAGAGTTCTTTCTGAATCCTTGAAATGTCGATCACATATCGCTAACCATCGTGCATTCGTGAGTACTTTTTCTTCTTGGGCTTGCAGTGAAAACAAAACCATTTTTGGGCTCTCGGCGCGCGCCTAAGTTGAACACATGAGTAGTGATACCACATAAGACAGTGGTCACACTCAACGCTGTTGTCTACATTACGTTGCTGACAACATCTACATGTTAAGATATCATCACGTTTCTTCTTATCAACCGCTTTTGCCAATGATGCGAATGCATGAGATTCGAAATACGGTGATATTAGATTCAAATCAACAGAGTCGTCGACGATAGAATCCTTCAACTCATTTAAATTCAAGTCTTCCTTGCAAATCAAACGTTCTGCTCTCATCACCGTATCAATCATCGTACCGTCGATAAGCCAGCTTAGGATGTCAGCAATTTTTTGTTCGTCCAGTTTGTGAGCAAATGGTTCTGCAGTATTTTTACGTCGGATAACACCGCTGGTAGTGGACAAGTAACCCGAAGGCCGACCAAACGTTTTGATTCTTGCTGGCATTTTAATTTGCGACAAATTACCATTGCTCATGACAGTCAATTGTGGTGTTTGTTCCCCAGGATCGGTCAAACTGCAGCGTGAGTCAAGCATTTTCGCTAAATTATTGTTCACTTCGGGGATCGTCGCATATATTAATTGTTCTGAAGAGCGTTCATCCTCGTTGGCAGTGGCAGCCTCGTTTGAGTTTTTCTGAATGTCACCGGATTTGGTTACTTTTACTTCGTAGCCTTTCCTCCACGATTCGCAGATTTGCTTCAATACTGGCTGTTCTGTTATCGAAGCGAGTTCCGCAAGACGTTGCTGCTAAGTTTACCAACTCCATGGCTATGGGTGTTATTTTTTTTCGTTTTTCCGAAGCCGTCTTGGGTTTCCTCGACACAACTTTTGATATACAAGCGGCTGGTTGAAATCCTGTCTTTGTAGTACTATGATCCGGTTCCGCGAGAAGAGAGGTCCTCCGATTTTCCAAAACGTACCGTTTTGTACATCTCCGTTGACAGAGCTTGTCATCAAAAAGTGAAAGGCCGAATAGTTTGCGGACAGCAAAGATATGGCGACATGGTACGAATTCAGATGTCCATATGGCACATTCACAAGACAGTGGAGTGACGTTTAGTTCAACGTTGTTTGACGTAATTTTACATTCTTTCTTTTGTTGTTCGTAGCATGTGATATTCGTAATAAATTGATGTACGTTCATTTGTTTCTGAACTGTCGAAAAAGACGGAGGCATCAAGACAGATCTGTATCGTTCCTTATCGCTGTCGAGTACGGTCGCACCTACGGGCCTTTTCAAGAAAGCATTGGCTGTCTTAGCACTGACTTGGAGATTATGCGACTGGAGCCATTTGAAGAAGCTTTCAATGAATACTAAAAGCGAACTGTTCTTCGCTACAACTTGCTTTATTTTAGCGTTCATTGACTCCAGTCTATTGTTCGTCAGATTGTTTAGATTCCCGTGAACCATGCTGTATGTTGCCCAGTCTCCTTTTATCGTGTGCCAATTTTTGTTGAAATATTCAGACACGGGCTTTGGAACTGATTTAACGAATTCGATGTATAGTTTGTCGTAAGCACTCTCTGACGAGCTATAAACCAACTGCTGAAGCAGTCTCAGCGATGTATTTCTTTCATCTTTTGAAATTTTCATTTTTTCAACTACTTCACTCCGTGCGCTAGAATCTTGTACAATTAACAACATGACCGTAAGGCCGTTTTTTAAGAGCATATACGTCCCATCGATAAATACGATCTCTGGCCATGCGGACATCGAGTTTTTCATCGCTTCCGTCACAAAGATTAGGCCTTTGAAGTTATTCTCTTCTTCCAATACCCTGACGGTTGATCCTGCAAACAATTAAACGACAATAATAAAAGACAGTAGGCACTATACACAAAATAGATGCGCACGTATTTTTTTTTATTAAAAAAAGTGGGAAAACTTGAACAAACGAGAATATATTTCACGGAGAAAGCGAGAAAAGACAGTTGCGGATGAAAACATGGTCCGCCATCGAATAAAAATGGCAAGAATAGGGAAATGATGGGGATGAATAAGGACGCGTAGAACGTGGACATAACCATAGCATTCACTGTAAATGTACTGGACATTTGCTTACATTACTTACATTAATTGAACGTTAATGCCCTTTTTAGAAAATAAGATCATAAGATCAGAAATAATTATCAATTGAAACTAAAAGAACCGATATAAAAAAAGTAAATTTCAGACAGGTCAGAACAGGCAAAAATACCGGTAATAAATTGTAAGAGTCTTTACCGTGAATAGTTATTTACATTCATTTCGAAAACTCTCATACCGGGTGAATAGATGACATATAAGAAATGAAAAAACCTGTAATAGTTACACCGTTAAACAATATATTGGTACTATAATTATTTTTAATTTCATTTAACATTAGGAACGTTCATAACTCGCGTATAATTTTAATAAGTGTCATACAAAAAAGGGGAAAAATCTAATGAATTCTGAGGAGTCATAAGACATTAACCACGTGCAATTTCTTAGAAGCAACACCTTCTCACCATACTTCCTTTCTAGCAGCTGTACAGCGTTTGGAAAATTATCTTCGTTCTCGGCTTTCAATTTGCACTTCATGTTTGAAAGATCCTTAAGTGTTACGTGCTTCTGTTTCTCTTCCATTATTTTGCATTGAAGCAATTTTTTGTTGCAGCCCATCATCAAGTGTTTCATTGTCTCCTTGTTGCTTTCTGACGATAATCGTCGATTTTCCGGAATAAGATCGTAAAAGACCTATTGTATAAAATTTGCATATCAATTGTTGTTCTTATACATACAAGCGTACGATTCTCTATATAAAACCATAACCTTGGATGCTGGGTGGTTCGCGTGATTTAAATTGGCTTTTTTGATTACTAATTGCTCATGATCACGTGTGAGACCGATCATTAGAAAGGCAGAACATCCTTGTTTGCACGTACTATATGAAAGAATATATTAATTTATTTATATTTTATTATTTTTAAGTTGCTCAACTTGTGTATTTTTGCCTATTATTTAGTTGAGGTTATACTACACCTGGTCTGACGAATCCCTGTTGCCTCCGATTTACGTTCATTACCAAATTTGCATTCATAGCTGATGTACTTGTATACCAGAACGGTATTTTTCGAGTTAGGTTCCGTTGTTACAGGCAGTTTATCACATTTTGCTGTAGAAAATAATTGTTTTTCTGTTTTTTCGTAATCTTCTAGAAACGTGCGTAGCTCTTTGAAACTACAGAATTTTTTTCCAACAACGTCTTCTGTCGAGTTCATGGTGTGCTGTTGTATCATCTGTTATAATTTGATTGTTCATGAATTTGACTAAATACAAGGAGTTTAAACACTACAACGAACCACTGCATTAGAATGAGTATTATGACCTTAAGTAAATTTATATATTCAAAACTGATTGAATCACTCGTGGTACATGCTTTTTTCGTGGCTCAATTCAACGCCATTAACCTATTTAGCTAGAAGGTACCAACGTGAAGATGTCATAGGAGAATGGTTTAGTAAAGGTAGTAGCTACCAACGCTAAGATCTAGGGGATTCACGCTTTATGAGTGGTAAGCTTGGAGCTCGAGTGTAAAGCGGTGGAGCGCCGGCCGCGCCATCGCGGGCAACACTTGCAACACTTGCAGCTTCGTAGTAGACAGTTAAATGAGGATTTCCCGCTTATTCATTCGCGGTCCAAACAAGTTGCAGCGTGCCTAGCCTTATTCGATCTCTTCATTACCGAATAGGATATATTTAGGCTGTCGAGGTGAGCTTTACAACACAATACGAATAAATAGAAGCATGTAAAGAATATAAATATGTGTTGTGAAAATGTTGAATAAATGTAGCAATGTGGTTACGAATCTAACCTAGAAACATTTTCTTGAAGTGATAACCCATTAACATTATTCGAAGATATAGATACATAATTTCAGTAACATATTATAATAAGTGTTTATCGGTGTTTATAGCACGTTTCGTGAATCTTCCCACTTTCCTATCGTCCAGTGTATTAGTGAACTCGATAGCCTGGGACTCGTCAGGCGATTCAACAATACGTGAGATCGTCTGTCGACGAGCTTTTTGGATCCAGCCGAGGTACTCGCTATTTGTTAACTGATTTGCTTATTACAATTAATTGTTGACTTAGCGTTTCCTATCCCGACTTCATAACCTAGATCTTACGCATTATCGTAACCAAAATTTTTTCAAGAGGCGCTGCGTTGTAATTTGTGCGATGCACAATGGAGACGTAAGATTATTAGTGCAAAACACTAATAATCACACATCACTACTGTACGTGTTTCCGCACGACATTAGTATTTCGGGTGGTCGAGCATTGAAAACAATAACCAATCGCTTGAAGCAAAACTCATGACAATAATTTTATAGTCTAACTAGAACTTTGACTTGCATATACTGTGACGTGGCACGTCACAAGTCCCTTCCGCTGCCTGGCTCGGAGTCCCACCACTCACCTAGGGAATAAACCGGAATTAGGACTACAATTTAAGCAACGAATTTTACCATTGTTAACCCCCTTCCCTGACTGACCTTCACCCCCTGCCACCCCGTCAGACCTCATACTTACTCATCGAAGGCCCCGTCAGCCCTCCGATGCACCCACCGAAGACCCAGCGCAGCCACCGAAGACCCATCGCAGACACCGAAGACCCATCGCAGACACCAAAGATCCATCGCAGCCATCGAAGACCAACCTGGAGGGAAATTGACCCCCTGCGAAGCCTGACCGACCCCGAACAACCTAGACAGCCAACAATTTGAGACACAGGAAGACCTATCAAGCACTAACCTGCAAACCTGAAGACCGTCCAAAATGCCAGTCCGACCCCGACAGCCCCGGGAAAAATTCCGACGCGTCGGAGCATCCGTCCCGACTCGTCCACAGGCACTGAAGAACCCGGCGACACCCTCTCGGCTCGGATTGCCGAGTGTAAACCGACGAGGTGTGTCATCCGGGTAAACACTAAATTCAGCACGCGATCTGTCAAGGGAGACGCTTCGCCAACAGGCCGCATGGAACCGCCACCTCCCGGCACCGAGAACTGCTCGTCGATCGATGAGCAAATCGATGACGAGGATGCGCGCGCCGAACGTCGCGACGAGTCTTCCGTCGCGACGAAATATTCGCACGGCCGCGCGGCCAATCCCAACGCCCACCAACAGCCAGTCCCGAAATCGACCAATGGGAATCCGTCACCTGTACCGCTCACTTGCAAGACCGACCCTAAGGTCGGAGAAGAAGCCGGAAGCAGCGAGGCTGTCTTCACTTCGAGCCCAGGCGTGTGAAAGACGAGTGTGTGTGTGATCAGAGCGACAGTATTAAGAGATAATAAGGACATTTTAAGACGACTCGGCTGTCCCCGTCGGGAGCAAGACTCCTTCCCGGAGAGTACAGACGATAAGCCATTCCCCAGGATACGATTTTGGACCATTACGGAGAATTATAACGACCAGGCAAATCGAGGAATATTGAGAGGAATATTGTCCGAAATATCGGACGTTTTTGTAACCGATATTTTACGAGTGACCAGGTTGCGTGAGTAGCGCATAAGTTTTCCCCCGCCTGCCCCTTTCTCGATTTTTCCCATCTTCCCGACCCCTGAACATTTACCCGTGCCCTCTTTTTTGGTAATTGTAAGCGTTGTGACGGGGCTTTTCTGCTCCCGTCACAAAGAGAGCCAAATGTCAGGCTCTCCCACGTATCGGCACGGCACGCGGCACTCTTCCTACCGGGAAGAGTCCCTTCCAGGCAACCAGACAGGGTCAATCACAAGCGAACCGTTCCCACGACTAATTTCGGCCTTATTTTTATTTTCCCGATAATTCTCTCGAGCGTACGGCGGTCATAACCGCCGCAAGGACATCTCTTCGCCTCCCAGCAACATACAGCAGGCTGGAGCCTTGCTACCGATCTCGCCGCAGCCGGCCACCGTCAGCAGGCTGGAGCCTAGCTACCGACCTCGCCACCGTCACCCGGCCAGCACCTCGACACGTCGCCAGCCGTTCAGCCGCGCCGCTACTGAGGTAGCGCGCGACGTTACCGACAACGGGCTCTCCACCCTCCGAAACCGCCTGGACGCGACGAGCCACCAGCTACCGAGATCTACAGCGTCCGGCTCGTCGCTCAGCCATCACCTCGCTCGTCTTACCGAAGTTCCCGTGTCTACGCGCAACGACGCCCGTGGATTCACCTCCCACCACGAGCGTACTCAACACCTCGCGTTCACGATACCACGAACGCGAGGAAATACAAAGAACCGCGCGAGATCTCCGTAATTCGGGGAACTCGGACAAATAGAGTAGAGGGCGAAATGAAGACAGGCATAGGGTGGGGGGAAAAAGGACCCGCGATAGCGAGAGCGTTACTTCCCTCGGGGACTCAATCGTAGGCTCCCGAGAAGGAAGGACGTCGTGACCGCTGCCGATCCGTGCTTAACGTCTCGCGAGAATACCGACATCTTGCCATACGCGAAGTGGGACTTCTGGCCGAGGACAACTCGAGAAGCTCCCGCAACTGCAACGAAACCGGTGAGATCGTCGTACGTGTTCGGTTTGAGGCTAGAGACAGAATAGAGCAAACTCGACTCGTTATCGTGGGGACGGTACGTCTTCGCGCGCGGAACGCGGAATTTGTTCTCGGGGAAAAATCCAGTAAAGTTCATATTTTTCATTCCACCTAGTTTCCGTTACATTATTTGCCTGGAAGGTTCTCCTTTATTCATTAATCTCATTCAATAGTTTGCGCCACGGGCGAGTCCACTATCTACTTTCCGTTTTATCAAATTTCTAACAATTCATTCATAGTTCAACTTTTCCGATATTTTAGTTTACTGATTTTTTATGAGATTCCGAGTACTCCCGCTGTGATCGGGCTAGAGTAGTGATTTAAGAATTCCGCGTATTCCCGCTGCGATCGGGCTAATTTGTGAAATATCGGTTGCGCAAGGTACCGTGGCTGCGATCCACGTTAGTTGTTGTATGCGAGTGCCTAGATTCCGAAGCATCGTCTGTCGCCGATTATCCGTTACCGATGTTCCGTTACCTAATATTGTCGTGAGTTGTTGCTATCGTTTTTGTTGTTAAGCTTTTTGGGTAATTGAGGGAACGAGCGTGCACGCTAGTCGCTTCTCGACCACGCTCCCGATATACGTTATAATAAAATATCTTTTGAGTTCCCGTATTTCGTCTCGATCTCTGTTTCCTCCTCGCGGAGGTGACCGAACCACCCCCTCTACCTATTTCCCAAGGCTGAGCGACGCCGGGTCGCTCTCGTCTCTCGTTCGGACCTTGAAATTAAAATTTCGTCGCGAGAGCTCTCGCTCTCGCGGCTGGCGCCCTTAAGGCCGAGTGAGACGGGTTTTGTAGCCGTCTCGATTGGGTAAATTCGGGTGTTGGGAAAATACGGTTACAAATTTGGCGCCCAACGTGGGGCCCACGGCGTTAAATTGAGTTAATTCAAAATCCGCGAAAAATTGGCCCCGGGGAAACAGAGAAAGTAGCCAGAGCGAAATACGAAAATAACGGTAACGGGCGAACGACTTGGTTCGGATCGAAGCTCTCGCTATTTGTGTGAAAGAATTAGAGTATTTGTGTGATTGGGATATTTGTTTGCATGAGTTTGGTCAGTGTCCGTTTATATCCTTTGTTTTGAGTCTTTGTCGCCGAGATCGGCGAGGCGAGTAGCGTTCACGAGCGTAGCCGAAGCGGCACGAGCGCGACTCGGGTCGTCATTAGACGCCCAGTACGCTGCTGTGGGATCGTGAGTGAACACGTGCTGCGTCCCATCGCAACGTGCTACGCTCCCGAGTGAGAAGAACGCTAGGAGGATTTTGGGACTACCATAATATCAGGTAACGATTCCTCCTACCTTATACCAGCCGCTAATACCCTGTAAATCGATTCAAGCCCGAGGAATATTTTCCGTAGGCGAGCAAGGCAAAATAAAATTTCGAAGACGATCGCCCGTTCTCGCGACGATCGCCGGCACACCGTACGCCCGGGTATCGCCGCGCCGTTATCGTTGTCTCTCTCCAAACAGGAGATCGGCCGTGCCGGCTCGGCGCTCCCGTGTTTACGTCGTCGACACGGTAACAGCGGCCTTGTCGACTTTAATACTCTTTCCGAATTGTCTTGTCTCCGAGAAATATTCTTCGAGAAATACAATTTCAGGGAGCCCGAATTATTCGGGATTGTCGTTATCCGATTTTTCTTTTGTGGGCCGCGGACTGGCGACGGCTCTCGGGACCCCGTGAGCACGTGCTCCCGGGACAGCCAGCAGCCGTCGGGTTCCTACATTACCGACGCCTACCTAGTCGGATAAATATTATTTAATTATTTTGCTTCTTCCTCCCCAGTCCCTTCGGACTCGTTCTTCTTTTTTGTGTTTCACGAGCGCTCGCGCCGTCCGGACTCTCGCGACACGCGTAGGGGGGAAAGATCGCCCTCCGCCGACCGCCCGGGTTACCGCGGCCGAACTCCGGGGAGGACAACCGATCGGGGAAACGATCGCGCGCGTACACCGGAAAGACGGGACGATAAAAGGGATGAGCGCTCCCGATACCGGTCACCGGGCACCCAAGCTCCGCAATACAACGGCCGGCAGGCATATTCGCGCTCCGACTCCGCGACGCGCCGCGTACATTACACCGACGAAAGAGATCGGGCCAGATCTCCCGCGACGCGATCGAAAACGCCGCCGGGAGAATATCGTTCAGTGGCTCACCGTTCACCCACGCCGGGACGGACGGGAACTCGCGACGCCGCGACGAATAAAGAGTTGACCTGCTGGAACTGCGGGAAAGAGGGACATCGATCGATCGGATGTCTTGCTCCAAAAACGGTTTTTTGTTACCGATGCGGGAAGAAAGACGCGCGAACCACCGACGACCATGAGTGTTCGGGAAACGCGTCCCGGAGCCACCTGTAAACGCGACGGTGGCTCCCGAAAAATCGACACCGATCTCGCCCAACGCGTTCCCGACCATAAATGATTTCCCGAACTTTCCAAAATTATTAACCGAATATTTTTGTAGTCCTCTTCATAGCTCGCGTAACAAAATGGTACTACTCGTCGTCGTGAAGTTAGGGGAACGCCTCGTGCCCGCTATCGTAGACAGCGGGTCTACCAGCACGTACATCGGCAGTGAGGGACTCGCGATCGCTACCGAGCTGGGGTGTCTTCCCCAGAGCGTACCTCCAGCTTCCGCGACAATCACCGACGGAGGCCAAATTACGTGCGACGAAGAAATCGAGTTGCCCATCACCCTCGAGGGACGCGAACGGCCAATCATAGCGCGCGTATTTCCTTCCTTACCGCTACCACTGTTACTCGGCTTAGACGCGCTTAGCATTTTCGAAATAGTCGTCGACCACGCCCGACGCGTATGGAGTTTTAGTGGGGATGGCTCTCGCGAATTTAAGTTTATGGGACGCGACTCGACCGCGCACGCGAATATTCTCCTCGGTATATCTGACCTCGAGCGGAGCGAGAGCGAACAGCTCTCCGCCTTTCTAAATCGCGAGTTACCGAAACTTCGCGCTGCCCCGGGACGAACCGATTTAATCACGCATCACATCGACGTCGGGGATAGCGCGCCGATCAAACAACGATATTATCCGGTTACCCCGATAATTCGCGACGCGATGAACGCCGAAGTGGACCGGATGCTCGAAGCCGGAGTCATCGAGCCCTCGAGTAGCAACTGGTCTACACCGATCGTTATGGTGAAGAAACCGAACCACACCTACCGGTTTTGTCTCGATTTTCGAAAAGTGAACGGGGTCACGAAAAAGGACGCCTATCCGCTCCCGTATATGAATCAAATTCTCGATCGGTTGCGTTCGGCGAAATACATTTCGACGCTCGATTTAAGTCAGGCGTACCATCAGATCCCGCTAAGTGCGGAGTCGCGAGAGATCACAGCGTTTACCGTACCACAGCGCGGACTTTTCCAATTCACGCGTATGCCATACGGTTTAACGAACGCTCCCGCGACCTTTCAGCGACTTTTAGACCGTTTAATCGGGCCCGACATGGAGCCACATGCGTTCGCGTATCTCGACGATATTATTATCGTAACCGAGACCTTCGAGGAACATCTCGCGTGGCTTAAACGCGTTTTCGATACGATCACGGGAGCGGGCCTGCTAATTAACCATGACAAATGCGAGTTTTGCTGTCCGGAAGTGCGATACCTCGGCTTCCGCGTAAATCGCCACGGTCTACAAGTCGACCCTGAAAAGACCGAGCCGATACGAAGTTTTCCGGCACCCACGAGTATAAAGCCATTGAGACGATTTCTCTGTATGGCCTCGTGGTATCGCCGGTTCGTTCCCCATTTCGCCGAGATCGCGGCACCGCTCACGAAGCTCACGAAGAAGAGCCAGCGGTGAATGTGGGGACCCGAACAGCAAAGGGCGTTCGAAAAATTGCGCGAAGCTCTCGTGAATCCTCCAACCCTCTCGTGCCCCGATTTTAACGCGAAGTTCACGCTCCAGACGGACGCGAGTATGAGCGGTTTAGGCGCCGTACTGACCCAGTCTATCGAGGGCGTCGAACACCCGATCGCGTACGCGAGCCGAGCCCTTTCCGCCGCCGAACGAAATTATTCTACTACCGAACAAGAGTGCTTGGCCATCCTCTGGTCGATCCGAAAATTCCGTGCTTATCTCGAGGGATACCGCTTCACGGTGATAACCGACCATCACAGCCTTCGGTGGCTACAAACGCTCAAAGATCCCGCCGGGAGATTGGCTCGTTGGGCCTTACAGCTCGCCCAATACGACTTCGAGGTGGTGCATAGAAAGGGTGCGCTAAATCACGTACCCGATGCCCTTTCTCGGATGTTTGAAGGACAGCCACCCTCGGCCGAAAACGTTCCCGACACCGTCGATCTCGCGGCACTCGCTCTCGTATCCGGCATTACGGGGGGAGAATTAGTAGAGCGCGAACCGATCGACGCACTCGCCGATCGCTGGTACGCGAGGAAAATCCACGCTGTCGCGACCGCGCCTAACCGATTTCCGAACTGGAAGATAATCGAGAATCGGCTCTACGTTCATCGTCGTACGAAACGCCGAGTGTTACCGAAAGGTGACTATTCCGAGTGGAAACTCGTCGTCCCTCAAGCCTCCCGTTCGGAAGTCCTCCGGGAAAATCACGACGCTCCGCAGGCCGGACACCTCGGCGTCGATAAAACGTACGCCCGAATTTTTAACTCGTACTTTTGGCCGGGAATGATTCGCGACGTAATTCGCCACGTACGGCACTGCGGCGTGTGTCAACGCACGAAGGCGGAACAGCTACCTCCCATCGGACTAATGGGTCGTCGAATCGTCGACGAACCCTGGACGGTCGTCGCGGCCGATATAATGGGACCGCTCCCGAAGAGTCACTCGGGATGCGCATACGTTCTCGTGATCCAAGATCTATTCACGAAATGGGTCGAGTGCTGCCCGCTACGCAAAGCTAACGGAAAGAAAATCGGCGAAGCTCTCGAGGAGCTAATATTCTTCCGGTGGGGAACCCCTCAGGTTTTGTTAACGGACAATGGTACCGAGTTCGCGAATAATCATCTGAACGCGTTAGTTACCGACCGAGGAATTCACATCTCGCGAACGCCCCCGTACCATCCACAGGCAAATCCGGTCGAACGAGTCAATCGCGTATTAAAAACAATGATCGTGTCGTTCATCGAGAACGATCACCGTGCGTGGGATGAACACCTGTCCGAATTTCGATTCGCTTTTAATACCGCTTTCCACTCGTCGATAAATAACACGCCCGCGTACCTTAATTTCGGTCGTGAACCAAAACCGCACAACTTCTATCGCCGTCGCGAAGAAGGCGACGTCGAAATCCTCCCGTTACCGCCAGAGGAGTGGTCCGACCGGATGCGGGATCTCGAAAACGTCCGCGTTAAAGTCTCACATGACCTTGAGGAGGCGTACCAGCGCCAGGCCGCGCAGTACAACAAACACCATCGCGAGCAAACATTCGAGGTGGGGGATCTCGTGCTACGGCGTCAACGAATTTTGTCCTCGGCTGCCCAAAATCAAGCCGCAAAATTATTCAAACGATTCGAAGGACCCCTTCGGGTCCGAACCGTTCTCTCACCGGGGGTCTACGAACTCGAAGACCCTCAGACGAGAAAAAAATATATCGTGGCGAGCAAAGATTTACGTTCGTATTTTCCCCCACTCCAGGACGACGGTACCGAGGAAATCGACGACGAGGATGCCGAAGACCTTCGTCGCACCCGAAGGGACCGCCAGCGCGCTCCCGTCGACACTCGGCGCCGCTAAAGGCCCGCCGTCGACTAGTACCGCCGACGAATTCTTTTCCGTTCACCTTAACCGACTTTTCTTCCGTTGTTTTCCCCTCTTCCTAATCTTCTCTTTACTTCTTCTCTACCCTCCGCTTTCTCGACAAACCGTCTCTTCCCTTGTTTTTTATATTTGTCATTTTTTTTTCCATACATCTGTGAGAACTCGGCCCAGAGGCCATGTATCGCGTTATCCGATCGACCTCGCTCTCGAGCGACGAGAAGTGAAGGCCCAGTGCCTCATAAAAGTTACCGAATAACTCACCACCCCTTCCCCATTCCACTCCCGGAATTGACCGCCGAAGGGGATTGAGATAGAGGGTGGAAAGGAACAGGTAACTGTGATTGTTCTCGTGTAATGTCCATGCATGCTACGTTGGGAAACGCTCGCGGATCACCGATCGCTGATTAACGCATGCTATCTTGCTTCTTTTTATTCACGCCGACTTGACCATGTCTGATCGCCCGTACGAAGGTTTGCCGTCTCCCGAAAATTATTTAATTGTTGCCTCCCGAGCTGTACCACGGTCTCATACGGCCGAGGACGGCCTTACCGTAGGGGGGGAGGAGTTGTGACGGGGCTTTTCTGCTCCCGTCACAAAGAGAGCCAAATGTCAGGCTCTCCCACGTATCGGCACGGCACGCGGCACTCTTCCTACCGGGAAGAGTCCCTTCCAGGCAACCAGACAGGGTCAATCACAAGCGAACCGTTCCCACGACTAATTTCGGCCTTATTTTTATTTTCCCGATAATTCTCTCGAGCGTACGGCGGTCATAACCGCCGCAAGGACATCTCGACGCCTCCCAGCAACATACAGCAGGCTGGAGCCTTGCTACCGATCTCGCCGCAGTCGGCCACCGTCAGCAGGCTGGAGCCTAGCTACCGACCCCGCCACCGTCACCCGGCCAGCACCTCGACACGTCGCCAGCCGTTCAGCCGCGCCGCTACTGAGGTAGCGCGCGACGTTACCGACAACGGGCTCTCCACCCTCCGAAACCGCCTGGACGCGACGAGCCACCAGCTACCGAGATCTACAGCGTCCGGCTCGTCGCTGAGCCATCACCTCGCTCGTCTTACCGAAGTTCCCGTGTCTACGCGCAACGACGCCCGTGGATTCACCTCCCACCACGAGCGTACTCAACACCTCGCGTTCACGATACCACGAACGCGAGGAAATTCAAAGAACCGCGCGAGATCTCCGTAATTCGGGGAACTCGGACAAATAGAGTAGAGGGCGAAATGAAGACAGGCATAGGGTGGGGGGAAAAAGGACCCGCGATGGCGAGAGCGTTACTTCCCTCGGGGACTCAATCGTAGGCTCCCGAGAAGGAAGGACGTCGTGACCGCTGCCGATCCGTGCTTAACGTCTCGCGAGAATACCGACATCTTGCCATACGCGAAGTGGGACTTCTGGCCGAGGACAACTCGAGAAGCTCCCGCAACTGCAACGAAACCGGTGAGATCGTCGTACGTGTTCGGTTTGAGGCTAGAGATAGAATAGAGCAAACTCGACTCGGTATCGTGGGGACGGTACGTCTTCGCGCGCGGAACGCGGAATTTGTTCTCGGGGAAAAATCCAGTAAAGTTCATATTTTCCATTCCACCTAGTTTCCGTTACATTATTTGCCTGGAAGGTTCTCCTGTATTCATTAATCTCATTCAATAGTTTGCGCCACGTGCGAGTCCACTATCTAATTTCCGTTTTATCAAATTTCTAACAATTCATTCATAGTTCAACTTTTCCGATATTTTAGTTTACTGATTTTTTTATGAGATTCCGAGTACTCCCGCTGCGACCGGGCTAGAGTAGTGATTTAAGAATTCCGCGTATTCCCGCTGCGATCGGGCTAATTTGTGAAATATCGGTTGCGCAAGGTACCGTGGCTGCGATCCACGTTAGTTGTTGTATGCGAGTGCCTAGATTCCGAAGCATCGTCTGTCGCCGATTATCCGTTACCGATGTTCCGTTACCTAATATTGTCGTGAGTTGTTGCTATCGTTTTTGTTGTTAAGCTTTTTGGGTAATTGAGGGAACGAGCGTGCACGCTAGTCGCTTCTCGACCACGCTCCCGATATACGTTATAATAAAATATCTTTTGAGTTCCCGTATTTCGTCTCGATCTCTGTTTCCTCCTCGCGGAGGTGACCGAACCACCCCCTCTACCTATTTCCCAAGGCTGAGCGACGCCGGGTCGCTCTCGTCTCTCGTTCGGACCTTGAAATTAAAATTTCGTCGCGAGAGCTCTCGCTCTCGCGGCTGGCGCCCTTAAGGCCGAGTGAGACGGGTTTTGTAGCCGTCTCGATTGGGTAAATTCGGGTGTTGGGAAAATACGGTTACAGCGTTTATTATTGTGACTTTTTCGACCGTCGAGTACCTGCCGCCACATGCGCCGACATTTCTGAGTTATTCAAACACGTGCGCGTGAGTGGTGGTATTCGCGGGATTTTTCCGCGTGCGTTCCTATAAGTTATTATTATTCTTCCCTGTTCCCCGAGACGCATTTTTGCGGGTATTTACCGATCGTCATTATTGTAATTTTGACCAGTTTTTGTGTGTGCCGAGGTAATTTGTCAAGAAGCCCTGGAACAGTGTCCCCGACCTGAGAAGTCTCATCCCCCTCCCCCCCCCGTTCCTTGCTAGCCGCGTGCCGCGCAAATTTGCCGATTGTCTTTCTTTTTTTTTCTGTGAGTTACGGTGCTACGCCGAGAAAGTAGCTGGCGCCCAAAAACAACTGACAAATTTATTTTGAGTTTAATTATTTTTCGAGTCATTATCTTTTCGATTTAGCCCAATCGAGGTTTTTGTGTAGAGTGTTTCACCGGCCAGCCCCCCTTTTTTCCGTGCGACCGACCCCAACCCCCTGCCGTCCCGATACTTATGATAAACATCGTTTTTGTTGTATAAGCTCTTTTAAGTTCAGTTCTTTGATTATTGCGATTATTATTTGATTTTTCCGTTTCCCCTTTTTTCTTTATTTTCTTCGTTTGTTACATTCGATTACCGCTATTAAGCTCTTTTCTTATTTATCTCCCCGATTATCATTAACGTACCCCCCCCCCTTTTTTGTTGTAAGACCCCGACCTCGTTTCTTTTTTCTTTTCTTTTGTTATTACCTGTTATTTTTGCAACGTTGAACTATTGAAGAATATAATATTTTAGTTTCCTACACAAAACTTCGGACCGTTATTTCCCCCTTCCCTTCACCCCCCTTACTCCACAGATCGACCCAGTTTTGGGAGACTACACGAAAAGGTATCATCACAATACAGTAGTAGGTAATTGAAGTGGAACACGATATTTTTCGCCAGTTTTGGTAACAGTTGGACCCGTTCACGTATACTATAACGGGGTTTTTAGGCCCGCTAATCTTCGCCCTATCTGTCTGCGCTTCCGGCGCCGGGAGAGCCGTTGAGCGCCAGCCTATTTTTAATTATCGGCGGAATAGGCAAACCGCAACGTAACCGAAACTGGAATAAACCGAAACTCGCGAATCGAAATCGAATCTCGAAGACACGAGGACAGGGCGGCTCCGGAGACAGACAGAATAGATCGCGGTATACCCGAGTCGCTCAGTGTGCTAGGTTATGGAGAGAGGGGTGGGACGATTGTCCCCAGCCAAAGAGAGGATCGTGGAAATGTAACAATAAATGAATGCCGAGGTTCTGCTTACGTGTTCCACTATTGATCAAATATCTCAAAAATACAGTCAAATGCATAACTCGTTAGGCGAGAACAAGGCAAAGCAAAGCGGTAACGAGGGTGGTGCATGATCCCGACAGGTAACGTTAATTGCGCTGATTGCAGAAGCGAGATAACACAGGCGGTAGCGAGCGATCATGCGTAGAAGTAAAAGAGAGCGAAATCGATAACAGAAATGCACTATTTCCTAGATCACTAATACTACGTTACTATTGACTAATAATTAAATAGTTCATCCAATCCCAATAATTAGAATGAAAAGTGTAGATATCATAGCTTAGAGCAGAAGCACGCATACCTGGTAACCAGAAGTCGTCAGAGAAAGCAGAGCAACGCGAGATACGCGAAGCCGTCGGGAAACACTAACGAGAGAACCTTAGCGGGGTGGCGGAGCGAGCCGTCAAGCGAGCAATTGAGCGAGAACAATTTTCGAAGCACTAATCTTCCAGCCCAGATTATTTTCACGCGTACTCAGGAGGCGTACGCGGGAACACTGATTAAACGATGATCGAAAGGATGCAAATCATAGATAGCAATACCCGATTCGGATAGCACTGGCGTTAAAAATCGGTAGCATTAGAGGTTCGATAACCTTGCCTTAACCCGAGGCCGCGTACCGAAAGATAACATGGGCATTCCTTCAGGTACTCCGAAAACCACGCACGAGTATTTTACTAACGCGAACTATCCAGCCACTCGATAGCACGTGATCACCAGGTAGCAAGGTAACGCGTGTTCGGTGCACGGATCTACCGCGGCACGCCGATAGCGCGGGAGCGGGGAGGAGAGAGAGAGCGGATCGATAGCGTAACGAGAGCATAGGGGGAAGAGAGCACTGCTCGGTCGATAGCTAGGGAGAGAGAACTTGTCGGATCGATAGCAGCGCGTGAACTGAACTCTGACCATGTAACCGGGACTCCCTAAATCTTGACCGTGCGAAAATCGGGGCATAACCGGAACCAATAAGATAACGCGACGTCAATGGGTGCGACAGGGGAGATGGTCGCCCTGTGAATTTACCTATCCGCGGTGGCTATCGCGTGGGGGTACTTCTCCGGGTATAGAGAGGATTGGGGAGACGAATATCATTCGATAACGGGACGATAACTGTGGCCAATGGGCCAATGGGCTAATGAGCCGAACGGAAACCGAAACCAACCGGCGATCTGGCAATCCACGTCGTAGGGATGATCGCAAATCTCAAACGACGTGGCCTTCCAACGAAAACTTAAACCAACGGAAAAATGGTCTTCCCTCCCTATACCTCGAAACGGAGCGTCGGTATCACAACCGAACTTCCGTACCCTACCTATGCAAATCGCCGTAAGGGAAATATTACGGACTACCGGGTGACAATTAAAATCTGCCCTGATCCGCGGTAACCCGTGACATCCTAACCGGGGTATAAATTTCTTAACGCATACGCTTGTAACCAATCTAACGTTAATCGAACGCGTGACTTAAATCTCTAAACCACCAATATCGATAACATCTCGGGAACATAATTGTCCGGTAACTTGATATCGGTAATTTAAGCTAAAACCTAGTCAGATAACAGTCGGATGAGTCCTTGGGACGTGTATTCCGGAAAATAACGTCACAATACATTCGCCAAAATCACCTTGTTCCACTTCAATTGCCTACTACGGTATATGAACATAGCCACTATTGACTGAGAGCATCTTTCTCAGAAAGGCTAGTGGTATAGCACTGCTCTTATTCAAATTTACCAAACCGTCTCGAACTTGCTTTGTATAAAAAGTCCATAACGAAACTCATCTTGCAACATATTTCAGCTTAGTGATATTTTCAGAATACGACGCAGCCTATTGGTTCTTAACACGGTCAATCTGGATTGTCTTCTTCCAGAACGTTAGTTAAGGTAAAGGTAAATAAAAGCAGCTTTAATTTATTTACCTGACAGGATAATAGTCGCCCTTGGAGTCACCAAAAATGTATTAAAGTGCGGTAACATCGTTGCCGGTGAATTGTGGCCACTTATCCCAAAGTTCTAAACCACGCACTCTGAGATAATCCCACAGAGTTTTATATCTTGAATAGTGTGAGATACACTATAACCCCCCTCCCCCGACATACGAAAGCGAACGCGTGCCGAGGCAAGCGTCGATGCGGCACGACGGCTCGCCAGAGGAACTGGTGGCGCCATCCGACGGGATCGCAGGGCACCCCGATCGATACGCAAGCGACGCATGCGCACACGACCCAACAGCATGGAACACGTAAAGCCCGCCAGCGACATACAGCGGCAGCAAGCAACAACGACGACGAAGGACGCTTGGAAATAAAACGAGGGAAAAGCCACGCCGCCGATTGGCCAGAAGTGAACAGGAAGAAGGACGAAGACGTCACAAAATTATCGATCAAGGATTGGAGGGCGAAGGGAGAAAACCCCAAAGAACCAATAGAAAAATTAATTGGCGAGAATACGGGAGCGCAGGCGCAAGTCCGCCAAAAATATGCAAAATTCACAAGGAGGGAGGTGCAAATTTGCAAATAAAAAGGCAACAAATTAACCATCCAGTATCAGTCAACGATAACAACAATCACCGGAAGCAACACCAGCAGGACCACCAGCAGAACGGGCAAGTGAAAAGAGTAAAAAGTTAATAAACGGACTTGTAAAATATTCAAAAGTGCTTGAGAAACTTATAATAATTCCTGTGGCTGACTTACAAAAATTTGATCACGCTGAAATTAAACTTGTAAATCTTACCTGTGCTTGCTAATACTTATAAAAATTTGGTTACACTGAAAGTGAACTTGTAATAATTTCTGTACCTACCAATACCCATCCAAGTCCGGTAATTACTCATAAAACTATCTCCGATGCTTGCTGACGCTCATAAAAGTTTTTGTCACGCTTACAAAGACGTATAAAGATTTCGGGACTTTTGCTAAAACATATGAAAGGTTCGAACCGCTTGCTAACACTGCTAAAAATCTCGAAACTTTGCGAACTCGGATAAAAAACTCCGGTTGCGCCTAACGAGACGTACAAAAATTCAAACCGCGAGATAAAAGACCAACGCGCGCCGGTAAATTACCAGAAGTGACTGGGAAATTTCGGAGTAAAAAAGTAAAGCGAAAAACCCGGAAACGCGAATAGAGATCGCAAGGTGCACATCCCGGAATACCATCCGTGAAGCGGCGACGAAAAAGGAGCAGGAGAACCCCGAAAAATCGATGAAGAAAAGTTGAAGCGACGGAGCAGTCACCGGCGCACCGAGCGCTGTGACGTCACGGCAAGCCAAGCAGCGCGAGGCGGCCATCGTGCCGCAGCTCAAGCTAAGGCCCCGACTCGCATAAGAGACGCATCCTCACGCGGCGACAGGGACCAGATTGGACAAATCGAGGCCAATCGGGCGAGACGCAGAGAAGAACAACGAGCAAACGAGCTAGGAAAATATTCAAGGATCTATAACGGGAGAAATAAAGATAAACGGTCACTTATTATCTCACGCCTGGCGCACCATCTGTAATTCCTTGACACTCGGGTCCCCGAATCCTTCCGTATGAGCGCACGTTCCTCTTAAGGAGGTGCGCGAATACGGAAATAATTGTACCAAGCATTTGCTACCGTTACATTTGGCGCCCAACGTGGGGCTCGAGAAGAAAGGAATTGGTTGTGCCGGGACGGTGAAAAGCGAAGCTGGTGGATCGACGAATCGGAGAACGATTAGGAATAAATATTGTCAAAACGACATGGCGGGAAAATCGGTGGCCGAGGAAAGGCGTGAGCTCGAACTGATGGCGGCGGAAGAGAACGCGCATCGAGCGGCACGAGCGCGCAATGATCGGCTTCGGGCACAGCAGGCAGCGGACAATGATAGAATGCCTGGACCAGGAAAAACCGGGAACCCGAACGAGACCCTAGGACCGTCGGAAGAATCATTTGACGGGAGTCTCATGGACGCCAATTTACCGAACCTTACCCTGGCGTGGGAATCAACAACGGCGGATGGACTGATAGGCAAAAATAATATCCGAGGTCAGGCCGCTATGAATCGCCTCTCGGTAATCCCACGAACGGACGGAGGCGACCAGCAGGGTGCGGAAAATGCATCCTGCAACCCAGAAGGAGGCGGAAGCAGGCACGAACGAGATGATCGGCAAGCCGACCCCATCAGGGTCACAACCACGGAAGGTGCCACGAACGATGCATTAATGCGGGTATTAATGCAGGTGGAGGCGAAGGTGACGAAGCTGCACGATACGCAGGTGAGCCAGGAATCGACCTGCATCACGCGCACGAAACAAATTCAGGGCAGGATGCTCACTGCCCTGTCGCGCGCAGTGAATGATAGCGAGGAAGAGACACATCGAAAAATCATCACGATGCGGGAGTCGATCCGGGACGAGCAGAGACCGATCAACGATCACACCCGGGAACAGTTGGCGGCACAGGATGTGGCCGTGGGAAGGTTGATCGACCGCGTCGAAGGGGTGACGAACGTGGCAAAGAAAGCACTGCAAACCGCGGAGGAAAACGCCAGGCGAATTCGGGAATATGCGGCTCAGACAAGAGGAACGATGTCGCAATCATCTCTCGGAACAACGATGCTTGGGGGTTTAAACGCCAGCAAAGCCTATGTGGCTTCCAAAAAGCTCCCAACTTTCAGGGGCGATGGGGTCGAGCGGCCAATGCAGTATTTAAAATTACTGAGGGATCATTTCAGTGCCATGGAGCTCGAAGGCGCGGAATTCCGATGTATGATGGGCGACGCCATGGTCGAGACGGCGAGAGATTGGTGGCACCTGGTGGCGCCGGAAGTCTCGAATATCACACAATTCGAGGAGGTGTTTCGAGCACGATATTGCCCGCATGGAAATTTATGTATGCAAAATATATGCAAAAAATATATTGTAAATGTATAAAGAATATAACGTGCATGTATTTCGAATATATGTCATACATTTAGAATATGTGTCGAATATATTGCGTTTAACCCACATTTTGCCGCCGTTATATATCGTAAATATATGCTCTGCAAATGTATATGACATACATATTTTATAAATGAATCATTGAAACTATATATATTAAAAATATAATAAGTTCGACTTCTACGTATATACAACATTTTTATTCAATATATATATATTTGCCGCCGTTATATATCGTAAATATATGCTCTGCAAATGTATATGACATACATATTTTATAAATGAATCATTGAAACTATATATATTAAAAATATAATAAGTTCGACTTCTACGTATATACAACATTTTTATTCAATATATATAAAATGCTTTTTTTTAATAAACGCAGGCATGCGTAATATACACTTGATGTATGTGGAATGTATCGGTTTTTTTAAGGGAATATATCCGATATTTATAGTAGATGTCCTAACTCGTCTAAAAGAATATATGTAAAATACACACTGGATCTATATGTAATGTATACGATTCTGTGTCGACATATATGCAGAATATGTTTTCCAAGTATATGATAAATATCGATTTACACATGGAAAATATATTTTCTATACATATTGAAAGTATTTTTTCTATTCATACGTATACACAAAATGTACATCGCACATTCATAAAATGTATGTATTTTCATGCATGCGTGTATGTTCCTTGTATCCATATTTGTGAGTTTCATACAGGTGGTATATTAACCCCACTTATTTGAATTTCGATATAAAAATATTAATCGTAAAAATCGGATTCGTATGTACGCGCATGTTATAATATATTGGATGTATTACGCAGTTAACATGGAGATGGGGATGAAATCAGAATCAATATTTTCAAAATTAACTTTTATTTTGTCACTCAAAAAAAGATTATGTATGCATGGAATGTAAGCAATGTATCGTACATAGGATTCCCGTTCATCGTATATTGGGAGCTAGCACGTCAAGCTGGATTTGGCGGATCTTGCTGTACTTCAGCCTGAAATATTAGAACAACGTACTCAATCAATATCCAGGTGTTTACAACATCAAATAAATGATAATAACGACAAAGTAATATTGTTGATAAACTCCAGAAATACACGATAGAAATTACATTTTTTCATGAGTAAACGTTTATATCACGAATGAAAACATTGCAGGAATTGTAAGCACACCTCGGCTGTACGATTTTTTTCCGCCCGGCGGAGTGAAGATAACTTATTGTTCAGCGCGATGCCAAGGCCGGAAGCTCGGAAAGTTTTTGGGTGGTATGTCTCGACCGCGTCTGAAAAGAATAATTATAAAAACAAAATAACTCCATAGACCACTTAAAACAATTTTTTTTTCCTGTTAAGTTCAATGTTGAAAAACCATGGGAGATCAATTTTGGTTGTAAAAATATTAAGATCAAATGTCAGGAATTTTGAGATCACGATCACTGATACGAATCCGTGATCGGTTAATCATTCGTATTTATTGCTTATAAAATGTACTGAATATTCCATCAGCAAATGATAGAGTCTAAATTCATAAAAACGTATACAGATCTGTTTCCTTTCATATTCCGAATTGTTAGTGAATAGCCTACAATCTCTGATTGTACACCCGAATTGATTCATTTGTTGGCACGAAAAATCTTCATGCTAACCTCCAGACTTGCCACGTTGTTTATATGAACAGATAAAGTCTTACAATGTATCGCTTCGCAAATCTTCTTATCCAACGCATTGAATCTTTCAGCATTTTGCTCTCGAGAGATCTTCCGTGCCCTTCCTCGCAGGTTACTGCGCAACAGAACTTCCATAGGGAATAACGCCATCATGAGCGATACTCCCATCGCAGTATATGAGCCTTGGGATTTGGCTGTACGCCATTGACTGAATGTCACTCGTACTCCTGAATTTTTCGGTCCAATCCGCACCTGAGAAATAATATTCATTGTTGTAAACATATTTAGCTCTTGCACTACGTATTCTCGCATCTATCTGAACATTGACATATCTGTGATATCAATCATTTGTGACTCCCTAAAAATTTAAATTTGTCAATTTTGCTTCCTCATAGAGGAAGCTTTTCATTTTAGAGAGGATCTCAAATGACTCTTGCATACTATACCAACGAACCATTTATACGATACTCATGCGAAATACTTTTTATAATTCGTGTGATTACAAACTAACAATCGTTAGAAAAAGGTTTTTCACACTCGTAGCGTAATTTACTATTTCATTCGCATGCATTCGAGTCGATGTAAGCTAATTTACGGTGGGTTCCTCTTCATCAGAATCGCTGTCGCTCGAGTCATCCCATCTCGATCGCTTTTTTCCCTGACGTTTGAGTACATCACAAACTTTTGCCAATTGAGCACCAATTTTTTGTTGGCCTGTAAATTAACCATTTAATTTTATGGCATATAGAAATAAACGACGCACTGCGGATAAATCAATAGCTTGAAGATGAAGATGAACATTGCGCATTTGGAGGTACGTTTAAGGCTCATCTAAATTTAATCAGTAATTTTCGAGTCAAATTTGATCGATGAAGTCTTCGATTTCTTCGAAAATCTTTCCACGTCTTGGGTTAGTTTCACAGTTACATATTGTGACGTGACATTTTGGCGTCCCGTCACTTCGCACGGTTTTGGTCGGGCAGTGGGCCGGATTTACGGCCCTGAGAACGCCGCTCGTCAACCGGCTGGATAGTCGACTCTTCGAAGGAGAACTCTTCCGAAATTCTCCTTTAATTTTCTTTTTTTTGCGTTCTCTTTTGTGTGCGTGTGTTTTGCGTTTTTTCTTTAAGTTTTGCAGGCCAAGGGCACTCTCGCGATTCTACCGTCGGGCCGTTTTGCCCCGGCCGCGTTCCCCGGTGGAGATTGGCCTAGGAAGGCCGGAGAAGAATTCGCTCGGTAAGCAGGCGGAAGCAAGAGACCTGCTTCCGCGGACTAGGAGGCCAGAGGGACGCGGGTTGTGACCAAGATACTGAGTTTCCCGTCCCTCCCGACTACACGGCCTGGAGCCGTTCCTGTTCCGTCGAATTCACGGACGCCGCGGACCGCTCATCACGGCGCCTCCACTTGCGGGGATTACGAGGGAAAAATGCACGTCGAGGTGCAGTTATGTGGCGTACCGAGTGGGCCCACTGCGGAGGAAGAGGGACGCCTTAACTCCGCGAGGGAGGCCTCCCCTCACGTTCATTTTGCCCCACCGGATCCTGGGAGGAAGGAGTCCGTGGACATCGACAATCATCGCTGCGAGCGGAAGATTCTCACGGGTAGCGGGGAGCGGCCGGAGGAGAAAGCGTTTCTCCAACGTCTTAGCCGTCTAGCGTAGGCTACTATTCGGGAGTCGAGAGAGAGGGGGGAGCGCTGGTGCCGGCTGCCTAGGCAGCACGCGTCCGTTAATTTATTCGGCAGTCTTCGATCTGGTGCGGTGACGAGTGGCAGCATCTTTTGTTTCGTCCAGCGCTCCCGGGCTGTCTCCATCGGTAAGCCCCGTCTCTCTCTCGCGCTCTGTGCTAGCCGGTGATGCCGAAACCGGACCCAATTTTATTGTAGAGTTTTGTGTAGAGATTTTTCCTTTATTGCCTTTTGCTTGCGCAGCTTCTTTATCGCGTTTTCGGCCCTCGGGCGACATAATGGGTTCGGCGAAGCATTTCCGGCTAGATTCCTTGTCTGGCCAAATATTTCATTTCTCGCTTCTTCTGTGTTTCGTTTTCTCGGCTATCTTTAGTCCGGCACATTTATTTCTCTCGCGTTTCGTTTTCCGTGTTACTTCAGTTTATTCGCGTTTCTTTCGGCTACTTTACCGTGTTTTCTCTACCTAATCTGTCGCGTACCTCGTCCTAACGCTTTCGGGATTAGCAAGCATCATGTTTTTCGTTCGGCTATATCCCGCGAATTATATTGTATTAGGGCTAAGGCGAATTCGCCGGTTATCTTGGCTAAATTTTCTCCAGCGAGACAAAGGGGTCCCGTGCGCGCTGGATCGCGTTTCGTTAGGCCGGTCGACGGCACGTTGGCTACAGCGCGCATCAAAAGGTCACGGGCACGCCGTGTTTACATCGGGCGGCCCGCTTCGCGAACCTTCTCGGTTACTTTGGCTATCTGGCGTACTACCTTCGTTCTAGCGAAAGTTTATATCTTTTGTTTTATCTCGCGTCCAGGTTACCGGTGAATTGGCTACATTTAGGATAACTTTTTCTGGTAATCGCAACTTTTTCATGTCTTCTCCCTCTTTCGTTACTTCCTCGCGTCTTCTCGAATATTTTTGGGTTAATTATTCGTCGTTGTAAATGTCGTCTTTCACGTCCCGGTTACAGTTACGTTCGGCAATGTAATTTTCGGCTACATTTAATTTTGGTAAGGCAATAGTTTATTTTTCCCTGGCTACCTTTAACTTCCGGCAATAGCGTATTTTCTCTGGCTACATTTGATCTTCCGGCAATAGTTTTATTTTGTCTCGCTACATCTAACTTCCGGCAATAGCGTATTTTCTCTGGCTACATTCGATCTTCCGGCAATAGTGTTATTTTGTCTGGCTACGTCCCATGTTCGATAATGGTTTATTCCCTCCGGCCACGCTGGTTAGTTATCACAGTTAGTCTACGAATTTTGGTTTGCGAAAATTATGTTGTCAAACGACGAATAAAATATTAAATCATCGTATTGCGTTTCGTCACTCGCCCGTCCACCCCCTCTACCATTTTCTCCCAGGTGGGCTGAGCTAGTCGGAGTCTCGCCGGTCTCGCCTTCACGTTTCCCTTGCTCATTCCCGCAATTCGCCGCGAGAATTAAAGAAATGCCGCTCTTCGAGCGGTGGTACTGAGGTACCTGGCGCCCAAATGCGTGCGGAAGCATGGCCTAACATCGGCCATGCGGGAAGGGGGGGCGTACGTTCGGTATCGGTAGTTATCGAAATCTCGTCGTGGGTTCGAGCCCCGAGATTCGGTACCGAGCGGCGCTTCCAACCCGAGCAAGGAAAATCGCTCGTTGGAGAGTTGGGGCCGAAGCGTACTGAGACGGTACTCAAAGTCCGCTCGCCTCCAAAACCCTTTGGAGCACCGCAGAGAATCGGAGCAGCAACGAGGATCGCGAAAAGCCCGAGCACGTCGGTAAAGCGGGGCACCCAAGCGAGAGGTTGATACCCGGGGAGTCGGCAGCCGGGAGCGGCCTGACTTACCCCGAGACTCAGCGCGCATTTCGGAGCACGCGCCTAGCACGCATCTATTGCGTCAGACGCGCGTGATCACGGGAGACGAGGGAAGCGAAGGCTGCTGACGTCACATCGACGTCATCCGAGACGGAAGGGGACTCGAATTCGTGCCGTGTGCACGCCGGTCGCTCCTGTATAAAAGGCCGTCTGAAAGCCAGGAACGGTACTCTTGGTCGAATAGCGACTCCGATCACCAGCCAAATTCCTTCCCATCAAGCATCGGCAACTTTCTCTGGGGACAGAGATAACTGCCGCTGTCTTGATTAACCCTTTACCTAAAATACAGCGCCGGCGACTTCTCTCGGGGACGGGAGTAACTGCCGCCGTCTGTTAACCCTTTTCTTTTGCAAATACAGCGTCGGCGACTTCTCTCGGGGACGGGAGAGACTGCCGCCGTCTGTTTCCTTGGCCAATCTTTTCTTTGTAAAATTTTTTTTTTATCAGCGCGGATTTAATTATAATAAGTTTTTTTTTTCTTCTACTAACGATTGGGATTGTATTCGAATAAAACCAAACTGTTTCAATTGACACTTAGAATCAATTTTTGTCTTGAATTTTTATTTCACAGCGCCTGCCCTCACAAAAATTAAAAAGTGAGCAAAGAACTCACGTAGCGACGCTTTTGGAGCAGAGGCGTGTAAGACTCCAAAAAGCGATACGTTACAGTACGGGAAGGTGAAATTTCTCGCTACAATATAAATCAATGTCTAACAAAACCGAAAAAATCCAAACGCAATTGCCGTCCAGAAAAGAATATTTGTAAATCAAATCAAAAAGTAGATATTTCGTTTTTTCTTTTTGATAAAGAGGTATGTCAAAATGTTAGGGTATCTGAAGATTTAAAAGAAAACTTTACTGTCGCGAATTCAAAGCATTCGACCAATGTTGGAATTTTTAATAAAAATTATTAATATAATCGTGAATACACCAAAATTCTACGAAAACGTTTGTACATGTTACACATGAAACACAGCGCCGAAGTATGGTCTCGAATAATGCGAGACCAAATTCGAATGGTGGAACGCACATTCAAAATTAGGTAACACTGATTCTTTATTATAGTACCTTTGATCATTTGTGCCACAACGTTGGATTGGCTGTTAATTTCGACGATGCCTGATTCATCGCCATCCTCCGATCCTTGCTTGCTCTCAAAAGAGTCTGCCATATCCAATCTCCGATTAGTTTGAACGTCCGGGTAATTTTTTTTTGTCAGACCTTTTTTATCACCACCTAACTTTTTCTTGGCGGCTCCGACTGCTTGATCTTTCCCAACTTGGTTTGATTGGATACTTCCTATTTGTGAGTTGGCCCCAGATCCAGACGGTTTTTGACCGTCATTCTAGTAACAGTGTCAAATAAAGATAATGAATGCATGTGAATATTAATAGTCACGTCAAATAAAATATCGGACTAATAAAGAAAAATAGTTTAATGCGAGGGATTTACCGATATTCCCGCTTGAGAGACCTAAAAAAAAATTCTTTTTATGTTTGGTCTGGGTAGTATTGAGAAATTGACTTGACATTAATAATAAGATTTGTACTATATATAATACCAATCTTATTATTAATATGAAGTTTGAAGTATCGACTGTTTTTCAAATGAATATAAACTCACGCAAAAAAATGGGCCCGGTTATTCGTAGGACAAATAATGGGGCACTCGATAAGGTGGACGCATGACAATTCATCGACGTTTTATCACTAACTGCTAAGTCAACGAAATTATAATAGGTTCCGAAAGAGTCGATTTTTTTCTATTGAGAATAAATGTATGACCCTCCTTCGTAAGCCATTGAAACGGCAAAGCATACGACCTTCTGATATAAATTACGCGATACACGAACCACGTGAAACTTATTCATCACCTATTGTTGACGATTAACGTTGCCGATACTTATGCGTGACACTTCCTTCTTGCGGTCCGAAATTGATAATGTATAATATCTCCCGGTTGATAAGCATGAGGTGTTTATAGAAACGAAGTTAATTGATAATTCTGCGTACCGCATTTGAAGTGGCATTCTCGCCAGGTCCCACAGCCGATGATACAGTGCTTGGTTCAGCTGCCGATTTGAAAACCCTCGTTGGACTGGGAACGCCGTCGATCTGCATCATCTTCTGCTTCAGGAAGTTCAGACGATCTTAAATATATAGAGGAAAAAAAATAGAAATGTCAATACAAAAACTACGATGCAGTTAGTGAACATGTGAATTTTATAAACGATGGCACAAAAACGCAATATTATATTGGTTTTTGATTATGCACCATTGGAGCGCAAATTCTCGCTGAATTGTCCTATCTCAGCCCCACTACGGTTATTATGAAAGATTTCATTAGAATTCGTTTTTTTTTTTGCAACAACGTATTAACTCGACAAAGAAATCAGTCATTCAGGTTTTCTTTAAGCTAACTTGAAAAAAACGTCAGCGATATAGATTCTCATCACATTAACTTGAAAAAAGCCAGCAATATATGTTTCCTTTTCCCTAGCTTGAGAAAGAAGTCAGCAATATAGATTTTTTTTATGTTAGCTTGCGAAAGAACTTAGCGATATAGATTTCTTTTATGCCTGCTTGCGAAAGAAGTCAGCGACATAGATTTTTTTTATGCTAGCTTGCGAAAGAAGTTAGCGATATCAATTTTTTCATGCTAGCTTGTGAAAGAAGTCAGCGATATAGATTTTTTTTTATACTAACTTGCGAAAGAAGTCAGCGATGTAGATTTTTTTATGCTAGCTTGCGAAAGAAGTCAGCGATATAGATTTCTTTTATGCTAGCTTAAGAAAGAAGTCAGCGATATAGGATCTCTTCCTGTTAGTTTGAATAAAAAGTGATAGAAATTCTCTTTACACTAGCTCGAAGAAGGATCTAACGATGCAGGTTCCCTTTTCGCTAGCTTGAGAAAGAAGTCAGCGATGTACGTTCTTTTCACGCTCGCTTGGACAAGAAGTTAGCGATACAGGTTTTCTTTTAGCTAGCTTGAAAAAGTAGTCCACAATAACCTTTTGGACAATAGCTTAGAATAGTTGTCAGCAATAAAGCAATGCTAAAAACCTTTTTTATGCCAGCTCAACAATAAACTGAAGGACAAAGATTCTTTCATATGGTATCGTCATTAAAAAAATTGATAGAAAGTTCATTTATGTCATTGATTTGTACAGAAAAACCGTTTGCAAATACAGTTTCCCAGTAAGTTATAAAGGGAAAAGATATTCAATGTATGCCCGCGCAAAAAAGGAAGTATTAAATTAGTAAAAAAAAAGTATAAAAAGAGTATTGCTATGGAAGTATGCGAAGTCTGTCATATTGGACAGATCCATACTTGTTTATACTTCGATTTGAAGCATTGCAAAGTATGAGCGAAGTTTAGTAAATTTGTACGGGCAAATAATTTTCCTGAATATATTTGGAGACTATTTATACTTACCGTTACATCTCACAATATCCGCTGGTAAGTATAACGGAAGTATTGCGATACAATACGACATAAAATATTACGCATTAATTAATGTTCTTCCCAATGCTAAGAGGTATAAGTGACTTAGCAAATTACAGTTTTGGAGTCACAAAAATAATTAGAAGAGAATTTAAAGGATCGTCGACGAAATGAAATTTATTTTTCTCATAATTTACATCAAATTCGCATGTCTTACAGTAGTTTTAAAGTATAAATCGTACTACGAGACTATTAAAAGGCAACAAGTTCATGCACAGAGAATAATCGAAGTATTATAAAAACTTATTATGAAAGTATTTAAACGCAAAAAGTTCGCCAAGTACAATCGAAGTATTAACAAGCTTTACTATCAAGGTCCTACAAGTCCACACACTATCATCGAAATATAAAAATGGACTATAAAGGTAGTCAAGATGTGACTAGTCAACAGAGTATTACGGACGTATTAAAATGCATTAACCGATTGTGGAAACGGCAGCACATTTGCAGAGTACGATCGAAGTATGAAAACATAGTGTTTTAGGATCAAGACGCAACAGATAAAGTTACCAATTCACCGAGTATGATCAAAGTATTAAAACTTATTATTGAAGTATTATTGGAGTATTATTGAAGTATTATCAGGTATTAAACGAGTTTAAAAACGCAACGTATTATGGAGGTATAAAAACGCAATCTTGACTACCGAGACTCTACAAGTTCACGTAGTGTTAACGAAGTATTAAAACGTATGACCCAAGTGTGAAAACGCCAACACATTCACTGACAATCGAAGTATGAAAACATATTTTTAGTGTCACGAGGTGACACAGGTAAAAAATTACAAGTCAACAGAGTATTATCGAAGTATTAAAAGGTATTAAGCAAATACGAAAACGCAACATATTATCGACGTACTAAAATGCAACACTCGATGTCGAGACTAGATCAATTCACAGAGTATTACTGAAATATTATGACGTATTAATTGAATACACAAAACACATTGACTTAACACAGTACAATTGAAGTATTACAAAGTATTATTTTGCATCAAGATCCGACGAGTCCACAGAGTATCATGAAAATATTATAACGTACTATTGAGGTATCTAAGATGCGTTTAGTTAACAGAGAATTACGCAAGTATTAAAATGTATTACCCGAGTGTGGGCACGGCAGGCCATTCGCAGAGTACGATCGAAGGTAAAAAATCGCGACAGGTAAAAAAATTACAAATCCATGAGTTTTAATCAAAGTATTAAAACTCATTATTGAAGTATTATCGGAGTATTATTGAAGTATTATCGAAGTATTATCGGAGTATTATCGGAGTATTATTGAAGTATTATTAAAGTATTATCGGAGTGATATCGGAGTATTATTGAAGTATTATAAGGTATTAAACGAGCTTAAAAACGCAACGTATTAAGGAGGTATAAAAACGCAATCATGACTACCGAGACTCTACAGGTTCACGTAGTGTTAACGAAGTATTAAAAGGTATGACCCAAGTGTGAAAACGTCAACACATTAACTGACAATCAAAGTATGAAAACATATTTTTTAGTGACATGAGGTGACAGGTAAAAAATTACAAGTCAACCGAGTATTATCGAAGTATTAAAAGGTATTAAACAAATATGAAAACGCAATATATTATCGACGTACTAAAACGCAACACTCGAGTATCGAGACTAGATCAATTCACAGAGTATTAATGAAATATTATGACTTGAATACCAAAACACAACGACTTAACACAGTACAATTGAAGTATTGCAAAGTATTATTTTTGTATCAAGATCTGACAAGTCCACAGAGTATCATCGAAATATTATAACGTACTATAAAGGTATCTAAGATGCGTCTAGTTAAACAGAGAATTACGGGAGTATTAAAATGTATTACCCGAGTGTGGACACGGTAGCACATTCGCAGAGTACGATCTAAGTATGATAACATATTGTTTTAGGGTCAAGACGCAACAGGTAAAAAATTACAAATCCATGAGTTTTAATCAAAGTATTAAAACTCATTATTGAAGTATTATCGGAGTATTATTGAAGTATTCAAACTCATTATTCAAGTATTTTCGGAGTATTATTGTAGCAATATCAGGTATTAAACGAGTTTAAAAACGCAAAGTATTATGGAGGTATAAAAACGCAATCTTGACTACCGAGGTTCTATAAGTTCACGTAGTGTTAACGAAATATTAAAACGTATGACCCAAGTGTGAAAACGCCAATACATTCACTGACAATCGAAGTATGAAAACATATTTTTTAGTGTCACGAGGTGACACAGGTAAAAAATTACAAGTCAACAGAGTATTATCGAAGTATTCGAAGGTATTAAACAAATATAAGAACGCAACATATTATCGACGTATTAAAACGCATCACTCGAGTATCGAGACTAGATAAATTCACCGAGTATTAATGAAATATTATGACGTATTATTTGGATACCAAAACACAACAACTTAGCACAGTACAATTAAAGTGTTGCAAAGTATCATTTTTGTATGAAGATCCGACGAGTCCACCAAGTATCATCGAAATATTAAACGTACGTTATAACGTACTGTTGAGGTATCTAAAATGCGTCTAGTTAACAGAGTATTATCATAGTATTAAAACATATTATTATCCAAGTGTGAAAAAGCAACCCGATCACAGAGTGCAATCAAATCATTACGACGCAATACTCTTTACGGACTATTAACGAGGTATTAATTACGACCTATTACTTAAGGACCAAAACGCAACAAGTCAATAGAGTACACTCGAAGTATTAAAGTGTTATTTTAGTATCAAGACCCTACAAGTCCGCAGAGTAACATCGAAATATTAGAATGTATGTGTACCGCAATCAAACATTCTAATATACCTAAGAGGCGACTAGTGAACAGAGTACAATCGAAGTACTAACAAGTTTTATTTTAGTATTCAAAACTCGGCAAGTCCCAACTGACAAGTGTGCAGAGTATCATCGAGATATTAAAACGTATTATTGAGATATCCATGACGATAGTAGTCAAAACAGTATAATCAGATTATCAAAACGTATAACGTGAACATGAAAATGCATCACGTCCACAGAGTACAATCGATGAGTTAAAATGTATTACGCAAGTATCCAAATTGCGATGTATTATCGAAGTATTGAAACCCAATACCCGATCGGGACTTGACAAGATCATGGAGTATTACAGAAGTTTCGATTGTATCACCCAAGTGCGCAAACACAAGAAGTTACCCACGTAGGAAGTATTGCTAAGGATTATTTTAGAGTACAATTGAAGTAATAAAACGTATAATTTTAATATCTAGGCGCGACAAGTAAAGATTTGCAATTGTATAGAGGAGCATAACTTTATAAACTTAATATTTACGAATCAAAAGGTCAAGTCTATGGACTATTATCAAAGTATTAAAACGCAATATTTGAGTATCGAGAATCGACAGGTTTTCGAAGTATTAACGAAGTATTAAAATGTTTTGGTTTAGTGTCAATAGGCGACAGGTAAAAAATGACAAGTCCGCATATCATGAGTAGTATTATAACTCATTATTTCGGTACCAAGACGCCTGAAGTTAAACGAGTATTATCGATGTAAGTAAGATATCAAATTATTAAAAAGTATAATTTTAGTATTAAGTGCCCGCAAGTCCCAACTGACAAGTTCGCAGTGTCATCGAGATATTAAAGCGTATTATTGAGGTATCCAAGATGCAACTGGTCAACAGAATATTACCGAACTATGGAAACATATTGTTTCAATGCAAGACTTGACAGATAAAAAATTACAATCCCACAGAGTGTCATGAAAGTATTAACTCATTATTTAGGTACCAAGAAACGCCTGAAGTCTGCGGAGTATAATCGAAGTATTAACAGGTATTAAACGAGTATAAAAACGCAACTAATTATGGCGGTATTAATACACAATACTTAAGTATCGCGACTCGAAAAGTTCACAGATTATTAACAAAGTGTTACGACGTGTTACTTCAGGACCAAAACGCATCAAGTCAACAAAGTACGCTCGGAGTGATGAAGTGTTGTTTTAGTATCAACACGCGAGAACTAAAGTTGTACAAGCCCACAGAGGAGCATTAAAGTTTAAAAACTGAGTATTGGAGAATCAAGAGGAATCAAGTGTATGGAGTATTATCGAAGTAAAATTCGAGGAAATCTCAGTATTTAAAAATCAAGAGGAGTCAAGTCTACGGGGTATTATCGAAGCATTATCAAGACTCAGTACTAGTGGCTGCATAAATTGGCATTGGCTGTGCATAGTTGCCCTATGCCTTAATGAACATTACTCGAGTGCGAAAACGCAACACGTTAGCAAAGCAAACTAATTAAGACCGATTATTTAAGTATTAAGATGTGATAAGTACAAGAAGGAGTATGGAAGTATTAACGATTCACGTAACGGATCCTTGTTCAACGAGGACCTCGAATTTGCCAATATCCAACCTTCGAACGATTCGAATAACAAGTCAACGTGTTAAAAAAATCTGTATAAACCCACAAACGTACCTTGTGTTGTTTTTTCGATAACGCAGATGAAAATTTATTACGAACATCCGTATCGTTTTCCTGCATAAAAGAAGGCATGGTCATTTGCGATCGGCAAAAAGTCCCCGGTAAACCTTTCAAGGTTGAAACACGTCAAGTTCATAGATTACGAACTAAATTTAAAAACGAATTATTCGAGCATCATAATGCAATAAGTCCGAGAGGTATTTGCACATTGTAAATCACATCGCCCAAACTTATCCGGGACTGGATCTACGGAGGACACAATGCGGGGGAATGCAATTTCATAGTAACGCTGATGAGTATGAATATTATTTATACGCATTATTCGTGTGTTAAAATTCTACGAGTTTCAGGAGTCTTACCGAGGTACGAAAATGTATTACTCGACTACCAAAACGTAACAAGTTTGCACATTACAATCAATGTTTTTTACATTGATTGTAATCTGCGAACGTGTTACGGTTTATTAGTATGAGTATTTACTAATTAAGTATTATTTTTATGTCAAAGCCCATTATTTGTGTATCAAGACGTGACAAGTGGACATACTCTGAAGTATGAAAAGGTTCCAATAGTCTCAAAATGCGGCGAGTCCTAGCTGTATTATAGCAATATTAGTAATACGCGTTATTTACACCATTGTGTGAAACCCTGATAAAGATAAAGTAAATTTTGCATAGAATTGTCGGCATTATCTGCAAACATCTTGACCAGAATAATTAAAATTACTCTTAATATAATGGAAAACTAAAAATCTTCAATGTTCTTCCTTCTGTACAGTGCTAAGAAGTGATGATGGTTTCGACATCTGCTCATGTTATATCTTCGTTCATATTTGAGACCGGGAATTCCCTCCGAGAAATAAACTGCTCCATGATTATGAAACTAGGATGTGGGATAATGACTCTCGGGATTCGTGAGCATCCTGTGGCACAGAAAAGGAATAGTATAGTTCTTTGAGTTAATGTATCCATCGCTCTCTTCTATTTCTTTGGTACTATTTGAGAACATCTTTTGTATATACTGAATAATGATAAAAACAAAACAAAGTACCGTTAAAGTATACACTATTTTATACTGGTATTGGAATATTACAAAATTGCATAACTTTTGCTTATGTAATTTAAGTATTGATATATGTTATTTGTTCGCGTATGAAACATCGACGAGCCCCCGATGTTGCTGACATATGACTCAAGTATATTGCGTATACAAAGTATACCGTTCAAATATTACGAAAAATGTTTGGGTACTAGTAATATGTCAGTACAGTATCTGTTGTATCATATAAGTATTGAAGGGCTGCCAGCTTATTCAGATCTTAATTCAATAATGGAGGGTAGTTTCTCTATTTTTATAAAACTACTTCAAAAGTATAAAATGCAGCATTAAAATGTATTATTAGAGTATTGGTGGCCCTAGCAAGTCGATGGACCGCAAACAGACCGAAAAACGGACACGTCCGTTGGGGAACAAAACGAACCGTAAAAAACGACAAAATGGACTGTACATTTTTTGTTGGCATTTGGTCTCTTCTCTGTTGCGGAAACCGAAAACGGACCAAGATCGTATTTTTATTCTGTGCTTTAATTAAAAACAGAATTAAAAGCAAAACAACAAACAAATTTTTAAAACTTAGCCAAATTTTTTATAAAAAACGTTCGGTCCTTCCTCGGTTTCCGCAACCGAAAAAGGACCAATCTAAACGTACGGTCCGTTTTACCGTTTTTGTGGTCCGTTTCGTTCCCCAACGGACGTGTCCGTTTTTCGGTCCGTTTTTTAGTTTTTTTCCCTAAAAACAGCCGTCCCTCAACTTGCTAGGGGGACGACCGCCCACAAAGTATCTCGAAAAGAATCTACGTGTGCCTGTCTTCCTCTATGAAAATTTCATAAATTCGGGGCCTTCTAATACCAATATAGCGATTGAAGTATAGCTATACACTAGGACCTCGACTTCACTCACAGCGGCGGGACCGGCTCCGGCTCCCGCTCACACTCACGAAAATCGAGGCTGCGCATGCCCTGCCCATACTAACTGTCGAGTATGTCAAATAGCTTACTGCGTCGATCGATATTCGCTCTGTGGTGGGGACTGTTACGGAAACCGAGGGCGCACAAATCGAGGTCCTAGTGTATTTGATTAAATGAAGTCCCGTCATATCTAGCGTAAGTTGTCTGATGTCGCTATATTCTAGATAGTAGAGCACGTGCTCACCAATAATCACTATATATTCAGATTGTTGCATGCCATGTTATGCACACTTCTGTCAAATTACTATTCTTTTCGTCCATTTGCCGGCAAGTTTTGGTGACGTCGGTTATATAATAGCTTAATCTCATCGAAAGCGTTGACCGACGTGAGTTCCCAGACACCTATTTATCAATCCATCGTCAATGGATGTCTGTAGAGAATACACACCAAGAGGTTCGAATTAAATTTCTAAGTACTAGTTCTAAGTACTAATTCATGTTAAGGCACCAGCATAAGGAATTGGTAAAAAGGCCGATTTTCCACTTTCGTTTTTAACTCGGTTGTTAGAAGGACAACGTCGATTTTTACACACAGTTTCCTTAGTAAAAATATTTCTCTAAATATGTCTGAAAATGTATCTGTCAGTCTCAGCAAATTTATGAGAAATTTCTCTGAAAAATTCTCTGAATTTCTTAAGGTTTTTGCACTTTTCAGAAAAAGTCAAAGATTTTTCTAAATCTGAATATTCCTTATTGTTCTGAAAAGCTCTGATTGTCTCTGCCGACTTCTCTTCATAACTATGAATGTTGTTTTTCTCTGGCTAATCATTTTCTATATTTATGAACATTTTTCTGGAACCCTCCAATTTTCGCGGACCTACAGCGAGTAACACAATGATTAGATATTAGACAGCACTCGTAAGTTCTGCAAAACTCTTTGAACCAACATTATCTGGGAAAATTACAGAATTTCCGCAAAATAAATTTTTTGTTAAAGTTTCTCTTCTCTTGGTATGAATAACAGAAGGAGTAGATATTAGAGACAACTCGTATTTTCTCTTAACGTACTTTATCAGAAAAAATCAGTTTTCCATAATTTTTCGGAAAATACTCTGAATTTCTCTGTTAAATTGTGACTACTGAAGGCTGTGCTAAGAAGATGGTAGAGATATCTAGCATGTAGCATTGAAACTCAGAAAAAAATTTCGTTAAATCTCTGAACATCACTGAAACTGTCTTGTTAGAGTCGTTTTAAATATATTGTCAAAGAAATATTTTCACCAGGGTAGTACAAGGTGTTATGAAGTTTGTGTTTTTTTATTCGAAAAATATGAATTAATGTAGTACTTGCTGTACAGTCCGGGAAACGTGCGTTTCGGAGAAAATTTTGAACACTGCTCGATGGCATAAAAATCTGAAAAAAATCAAGTGTATGGGGGGTGCTGCAAAGATTGTTTTTGTGAAATAATAATTCCAATTGGTCATTAACAAATTAAAGATAAAAATGATTTTTCAACAAATTATCCGGCAACTTAACTATTTTCCTTCGTAAAAATAATTCGTTTATTTTTCTGAATACGTATTAATTTTTTCAGAATTTTTTATAATCTGTGAAAATCGCCTTTTTTAATGTTTAAGCTGTGAGATCAAATCGCAGCCGAATCTGATTCATGTTAATTGAACTGTTAATAGATCTTTATCAATTTAAAAAACTCAAACTTTATAACATCTTGTATTATCTACTCCTAAAAACCCGACCTTGTCCTTCTAATACTCATGTTAAAAAAATGTTGTAAATCTATCTGTTTTTTAGACCGAATCCTTACGCTAATACTGATGCCTTAAGCCGTAGTAATCGCGACACGATTACTGTGGCTTAAGGCATTAACGTAAGTCCAAAGTTTTGTCATTTACCTTGGACTCTTGGGGACACTGGCACTAAATGAAGTCGGGTGTGAATTCCGTTTTCATCCCTTGGAAAATGTATTCCATTGGTTGAAAATCGTTCTGGTATATATCAACCCTTCGTGGGGATTCCTGTGTTCCGTTTTGAATAACACAGCACAAAATACCTAGGTATCCATTTTTTTTATCCGCGTGGGAAATGGGGAGAAAGGATGAAAAACAATTACCATCATTTTCAAGCATTCATACATTTTAGCTTATCGCCGTTTCGTTATTTGTCGCTTGACCTGTGGAACATGAAGACATAACCGAGTACCAGGTAGGCTGGTAATTAATTTCCATTTCACATTTTGTCGAGTTATATTTAATTGACACCTTCTCTTTTATTTCAGGTTACTTAAATTCTTGATTGCGAGTTACCGATTACCTGTTGACGGTAAATATAAAATAGTATTTTCTAGTTTCACATCTGTTTCAGGTTGATCAGCCCCGAATATGTATCGACTTTATGGTATGTATCGCGGCATAATCAATAGCAAATTTTTAGTACGTCACTTCATGGTTTTCATTCTAATCTTGTTTTTAGTTTTTCTGGGCGTACAAATTCACGAGTTCTTCACTTTAAGTACTACTGAATTGCGTTATATATTAATGTTTCTTTATTCTCCTGATCAATAATGAGGAATTTTGCTTTGGAGATAAGTTGCCGGTTATTTTGCTGAGCTTAGTAAGTATTATGAGTCTTCTTCCGGTGAAAAGGGTAAGCGGGAAAGGCGGTAGAAGGGGGATCAATAAACTAAGTATAAGCTGTAATAACAAGATAAATACTTTAATTTTTCTTTGAAATCTCATTGGCGTATTATTTATTGTGGCGAGGACTTCTCGGTTCCAATGAAACTCGTTTAGCTGAATTCGCATCGTTGAACGTTCTTATACCGTACATTATGGCATCATGACACATTTTAAGGTGCAAGACTGATGACAATTATTCGGACCTGAAATAATATTTGAATGTACACAAGGAACGGTGTTACCGAACACGTTCTATTAGCTATTTTATTACATATTGGATGATTCGGAAGAGGGAACACTCGTAGCGGGGTTCGGTTTTTTCGCAAGCTTTTCTTTCGCCTTGGATCGGAGGGTAGCACACAAACAATTCAAGTTCCGTGTAAATTTCTGTTTTTTTTTAATTTTTGTACTCCCTGTGCTCTATTCTTGTTGACAAAACCTAATAGTGTTTTACGGTATTGAGTTGAAAAATAAAATAAAATATTAAAAACTCATTAAATTCATCGTATTCATTAAGATGAAGTGTAACCACGATGAGTGCGAGAGAGATAGCTGGATTTTCGCAACCCAAAAATCTCTGGAGCCGTTTATTTCTTGGGAAAGTGATGAGAATAGTCAACTGCAGAATTACGGCGTATAGTTGATCGTTCTCGTATTTTCCCCTAAAAATTAACCGTCTTCGAGAATTTTGGATTGCAGTTTTTGTTACCGACCGAGGAGTTGCACTTCACCTTAAATAAATAAATTTAAGACACATTGCGACGGTGAATGTCTTCAATAACAAATTATATTTATATATGCAAATCAAATTGAAAGTAAAAAAAATTAATATTGACTCTATATCTATTCCCGTTGCTGCCATTGTCATTTTATTAAAGTTATTTTGCAATGGATGTAAAATGATTTCGTCTTTTGGAGTAACACATGTTGGAAACATTCTGGTCGCAACACTGTAATTTATTTAGATTGTTAGGCAAGTTCGTACTGAAAACGACGTTTTTGATGTTCCCAGGAATGCCTGGTCTCACCCCACGTCCTCCTGCCGAGCTCTGGCGCAATTGATTGTCACCGACAATCATTCGCATCAGGCGACGTGCCATATTAGCTGGATTGTCGCTGAATTCTAACACGTGCGATAGATCGTCCTTTCCAACGAAAATTCCAGAGTTGTGTTGCAGTTCAATCTGTAATATGATGTAATATTATTAGGACATAGCTATTAGATACAATGCCTTTCGATCAAGATTTGTGGCAAAGTGGATGGTACAATTCTACACAGAAATCAATAATGACAAATTCGTTAACCCTCAAAATTAACAACAAATATCACTTCTCGAGCGCTCGAGCGTAAAAGCACTATAGATAACCTGTAGTGCTTTGACATAGTGGCCATTTTTACCCGGAAAAAAATTCCCTGACTTTTCACTGACCCATTAAAAATGTTCCCTGACCATACTTCTAACGCCTTCAATTTTTAAAAAATTAACGATGCAAATAAAAAAGCACAATTATTGTATTAATGTATATTTATTTATTTATTTATTTATTTACTTATTTATTTATTTATTTATTTATTTACGGGTTTAATTCTATCCTTTTTTCAAAATGTTCCCAATTGTTTTTTACAAGGCTCCCTTTTATGTACTTTTTATTTATTTATAGAACGTTCGAGAATTGTTCAGGAATTTACTTTTTCCCTGACCATTTTTGAAATTCCCTGACTTTTCCCGGTTTTCCCCGACCGCGGCCATGATGTTAGATATTATGCTTTATCTTGATCTTAATATTTGTCAATCATATACATTTATACAATCAGATTTATACATACTTTGGTATCACCGTCCATGCTGGCCATTTGTAGGAGATTTGGAGCACTCGAACACCCGGCAATCTATCAACGATACGAACCTATTATTAATTTAATTCCTGTCAAACGAGTACTATAAGTACAAATGTAATTTGCCCATTGATTTCTTGTTTTTCACAGTACTGCATAAAATTTCCTTCTTGAATTTCGTCCGCGGAATTTTCATTCATCAATTTTGGCTTCCCCATTCAGGAATCTTTTTGCAGATATTTAAAATATGAGTAATCAACGTGCACATTTTTATGTGCATTCGTAGGCATTTTGGTAATGGGTTCGTATAGAGCCATCCGTAGCTACTTTAAGTCAAATTTCAGTACGATAGTTCATGAACTGCTAATATGTAAACCATTAATGATTAATTTTTGTAAAATAAACCAGTTGAAGTATTTGTCAAATATAATTCAATTATAAAGATTAAAAATGGCAAGTCTATCGCCTACTCACACGCACACACACGAACACGCTTAGAAACATGCTTTTACCGCGCTTCCAAACGTTTGCTGTCAGATTCGTGAATGCACACGTTCACTGTTACAGAAATTCATATATATTCAAGGACTTTCTTTTCAATTCTTATGCACTCAATCATGCTTACAGGCATTGATACAGGTTCTCGCAGGAATCCATTCACTCTATCGCTTACAGTGACACACGAGCCATATAATAAATAAATTAATTACCATATTGACTTTGCCGGCATTTTTTCGTGCGTCTATTTCGTATTTCGCTTTAAGAATTTCACCAAAAATATGGAAATACTTTACTACATCCGCAGAAACTGAAAAAGACAATCAAATTCAGGATTATTATTATATTTCAGCTTCCGCTTATACATATTCCATTATAGATCAGACCTGGGTAAAGGACTAAAAAATACTTGAAGTACAAAGTACATAGATTGACAAGTACTTGAAATATCAAGAACTTTTTGTACTTGAAGTATTTCTCAAATACTTTTTTGAATACTTTTTGCAATTAGGTTTGTAGCGTTAAGCGTTATCTCAGTTGTAAAAAAAGATGCAAAGTAACTTGCATATGGTTTCATTATTTATGACAATTTTGTGCATAGCTTTCTCGGTGAGAAACTGATAGAGGAAGCCAAAATAGAATATGCGCGAAATAAGAATAAATGAGGAAGTCATGTGCAAATTACTTTGCATATTTTTTCGTAACATTAAAAGATGTTTATATTGCATCAAATTTGAATGGTCAAAATGTATCACAAAATTTGTTGTAAAAAATCTCTAACCGAAATGTTCGTAATACGTCAGTTTGAGACTATTTTCAATCTATTTTTCACTTTTTTAATTCAAAAAAAATTCAAAAAAAATGTTCATTGCAACGAGAAGGTTCCCTGCTTTAAAATGAATTCTTGTTGAACATATACTTATTAAAAAGTTTAGACACATAATCATCCATTAACAGAAACAGAATGTCATGCGACTCATCGAGTATCCGTGATACGAGCATGTACACCAAAGGTACTTGGTACTTGAAAATTTAAAAAAACCCACTTGAGTACTTCAAGTACCAAACAAGTACCCGGTACTTCAAGTACTACCTAGCTCTGTTATAGATTAATATAAAATCCAACTAACTTGGAGGGAGCTGTTCAGTCAAGATGTTGATTCGAGAAAGAAGATGAGAATTCGATTCTTCTCCAGAAGCGTCCGAGATCTCAGGATCATCTGCATCGTTGTCAGTATCGCTACCAATAGCCTGATGAGAGACTTTATGTTTTCGTCCGTTTTGTACTTTTACTTTTCCTTCATCTCTGTTTCGTACATTATCGTCATCATCTTTAACTGAATCTATCTCACTACCTTCTTTTTCTTCATCTGTGTCATCTACCTCATCATTATCTTCAATTGAATCTATCGCACTTTCTACGTTTCCTTCAACACCGCCTTGTACTTTATCGTCTTCTTCGATTAATCCATCCTTGTCTACTTCTATATTTTCTTCTACAATATCTTTTATTGTTTCGATGTTCTGAATTATTGGTTTTATGCATACCGTATTTTCAGCATGTCTTCCCCTTTTTCTTTCAGTGCACGAAGCTCCTTCGTTTTGGAAGTCTTCCAATTTCCGTTTTGATGTTTCCATTCCTGATGGTCCCTCCCCCCTTGAGTTCTCTTTCAATTCGACAGGATTTTCCTGCAAGTTTATCAGAGGTTCTTGTTTGTCCTGCGTTTCTAACAATTCTGACACCTTCTCCTGGTTCTTGTTCAATTCTTCAGTTTTGTCTTGGATCTTTCCAAGATTTTTTTTTTCTTTCTGAGCCTCTATCCATTCTGAATCATCATCCTCACCATTTCTTGGTTTTGATACTCTTTGCTGATTCTTGTTGACTTCTGTCGTTTTCTCTAAGCTTTCTTGTTTACTTCTAAGTTTGATTTCATTTTTTTGCGCCTCTATTATTGCTGAAACTTTCTCTCGTTCCTTGTTCAAATCTTCTGTTTTCGCCTGTTTTTTTCTGCGCTTTCTTTCTTTTTTCTCCGTGTCCATCACTTGTGAAACATTACCCGGCTCTCTACTCGGATCTACCGGTATGTCCTGTTCCTTGTCCAATGCTGTAGCTTCCTCTTGCTTCTTTCTAAGTATTATTTTTTCTTCCTGCACCTTGATCAATTCTGAAACTTTATCTTGCTCCTTACTCAATCCTGTTACTTTCTCATGTGTTTTTTTCAATTCTCCAGCTTTCTCTTTCTTCTTTCGAAGTTTTCTTTCAATTTTCTGCACCTCTATCGATTCTGAAACTTTTTTCTGTTCCTTATTCAATTCTTGAGTTTTCTCTTGCTTCTTTCTAAGTTTTATGTCTTTTTTCTGAACCTTGATAAATTCTGAAATGTTATCCTGCTCGTTATCCAATCCTGTCACTTTTTCTTGTTGGTTGTTCAATTCTCTAGCTTTTTCTGGCTTCTTTGGAAGTTTTCTTTCTTTTTTCTGCTCTTCTACAGTTTCTGAAACTTTCTCTCGTTCCTTGTTCAATTCTCCAGCTTTCTCTTGTTTTCTCAGCTTTCTCTGCTTTTTTCCAAGTTCTCTTTCTTTCTTCTGCGCCTCTGTCACTTCTGGAACGTTCTGCATACTCGGTTTTGATGTTTTCTCTTGTTCTGTGTTCAATTCTGCAACTTGCTCTTCCTTCTGGCTACGCTTTCGTTCTTTTTTCTGTTGCTTCGTAAATTCTGCTACATATTCCTGTTTCTTATTTAGTTTCACTGCTTCAGTCTGCATCTTTAATGTCTCTGCTACTTCATTCTCCTTGTTATTTTGCTGCGAATTCATCGGTATTCGTTCAGTATCCTCTGAGATTCCGTCCGACTCAATTATATCGTCGACAACACTTCGAGTGTCTGGTGCGGTAGGACAATATTTAGTTTTCGCTAGTTGCATTATTCCGAGATCTCTTTCCTTTGCAACTTGTTTCCGTTTAATAATATTTGCTTTACTATCTGCTTTGGTAGTTTTCGATTTCTATGGTTTCACGATAGATTTATGTTTTCTGCTCACAAGTCCGTCTTCTGAAACGTCAAGCGACTCCAGCCATGTTTTATCGGCTAGAAGGAGGATTTTTAATATAAAATAGAGGTAGTGGAATGTAAAATTAAGGTGGTATAACTTTTTGATAAGCAGCAATCACGATAGAAGCAAATTCAAGGGAGAGCAAAAGAGTCAGAGCGTAGACAGAGACATAATCGAATACGCAATAGCCTAAAGCGGCCTTACGCGAAAGCTCAGAACCCCTCACCGGTGGACATTCGCACAAGTACACATACACGAACACACGGGCACTCTACAAAATAAGAACATTTGTAACGACGTCACTGCCCCAGACCATGAAAATCATTTACGCAAATAATAGGTGTTAGGAAAAAGGGGAACATAATGAGGATGGATCAAAGTGGGAATCAAAGAGGTAAAGCTAGAGAGAAGGGTTGATGAAAGAAAGGCTGTGCAGGAGAAATATTGGAATTTTTCAGCTATGTATGATGGACTACACCATACATAATAATAAGTGAGCGGATCACATATTATTTATACTACAATAAGATGGCTACCTACACAACAAAGCCAATAGAGCAAAGACAAATAAGAAAGAAAAATCATGAAGAGAACTGACAAACGATCGAACTCACGGCTTTCTTTGATGATTGTTGCTTTGTAAAATTTTCGTCCATGTAAAACGCTTATATCCTTTTTGTTGTCTGCACCGTACTTAATGTTTTGTGTGTCGACGATATCAATCTTTTTGTCAGCAGTATATAATACTAACGCGAACATTTTGATCGCGTGACACAGGCAGCTGTCAATCGATGTTGTGGTTCATAAAAGATGCGGTCTCTGCAGACAAAGTAAATGATCAGTACAGTACACCATTATAAGTCAGGTTGATTTATTAATGTATATAGCAATATGTGAAAATATTTAAGACCAGGAAATGAGGTGCAGAGGTCCGAATTTGTATCCGATTTAATTTCAATCCTTTTTCAAGTCCGGACCGTAATAAAATCAAATAAAAACAAAACCCAAATAGACAAGTGCCATGAAAAGTAGCAATATTGGCGCAATATTTGCGACATGTACAGCACATATCGCAATTATTGCGCCAATTGCTACTTTTCGTGGCACTTGTCTATCTGGGTATGTGGGTATGCAAAAGCAAAGATCTCGTCGCTTTCGCAGATCCACATATTTTGTTTCTTTCTTCTGCACCTCTATCACTTCTGAAACTTCCTGCTGCTTACTCAGTTTTGATGCTTTCTCATGTTACGGGTTCAATTCTGCAACAATGCTCCTTCTTCTTTCTGTTTTCGTCCTTTTGCTGTTGCTTCTTACATTCTCCTGTATGTTCCTGTTTCTTATTTATTATTAGATCTCTATCCAGAGATCATGAAAATTATCTGCGAATCCAAACTCCGGTCATTTTCGTTGCATATGTAAATTGTAACCGGCAATGCGAAGAGATTTATAATCTGTTCTATCAAATAATTTAATTACCAAAGGGCCTTCCGATCGCCGAAAGAACGATTCCCCGCCGGACAACACAGAAGTCGCACGTGATGTTGAGGTTAGGTGACTCAATGAGACGCTTATTTTGTCGATTACTGAAACGTGTACCGTATCACTTTCTCCATGCTATCCAACGCGATAGAGTCCGTAAAAGGGCGTCAAGCCAAACTTCGATGTTAAAATATTATCGGAATTATCGATTACGACTTAGGCCAACTCCGAAACCTACTCGATTCACACTCGATCACGCACACTGACGTACATGCTCTACAGTACAAAAAGATTCCGATACTACGGTAAAGGCCACTAGTAGCATAGTGTACTACAGTCGATCATACACAGTCGGCACAGCAGTTGCCATCTGCTACTTTTGATATGCTATTATTATTATATATAGGGTGCCATATAGTTGAAGTTGTGTAATTTCGTGAGTATTTTTACGTGGTTCAAAGTTCCGTTCATTATCGACGTCAATCAATAAACTATAGTGGAGAATAAGAATTAACGTCGTATAAATACAAGAAAAAAAAATGAGTCGAAATTCTGAAACATTTGTCTATATACCCTGATAGACAAGCGGCACAAAAGTAGCAGTTGGCGCAATAATTGCAACATGTGCCGCACATGTGGCCAATATCGCGCCAATAATGCTACTTTTCGTGGCGCTTGTCTATCAGGGTAGTGTTTTTATCGACGAAGTTCGAAAATGACATCATTAGCGACGTTTTCGTACAGAGAAAAGCGATAAATAAGACGAAATGCCGAATAAAAGTAAAATAATTCAAACTCGTTGAATTTTTGAAAATATTATGTACTTTTTTTATCAATTTTATCTTGGAATAAAAAACACATTGAATGATTACAATAAAAAAGGCTATATTGCGACAATATTTTCTAATATCGCTAGAATAAATAGCCAATTTCCGATGATGGTATTACCTTTATGGTCACATAAAAAAAGTTTGGTTACTCACCTCAACGTACACTTATTTCCAAGGGATAATTCAATCGCGGAGACAATTTCGGTCTTGAGTCGCTATCAGCTGTCTTAACTTTTCTCGTAATCCAGAACGTTAACGGAAAATATCATTGTACTTTCTTTGATACAATTCGTCGTTCTCTTCGACTTTTAGTGCATAGCGTGAAATAATTATGGGCTGTTGATTGAAAAATTTTGACGTTGTCAAGGCAACGTATAAGGTGTCCGAGATGAGCATTAGGTCGATATTCATCATTATACGTTTGAATATCGACGTATAAATTTCATGGTCACACCGACATTGGAAGGAAAAAACAACTACAAATTTGTGAAAAGTCTGCCCAAATATGCGAAATGCTGGAAAGTTAAAAAAAAAAACGCTACATTCTTGATGTTTTCGTAAATTGTAAGGAGGAATAAGGATTGACCCCAGATAGAAAAACGTGCCGTCAAACGGGTGTCTTGCCTTTGGTACCACCATCGTTCCGTCTCCGTGCCGTCATTTTTCTATCTGGGACGTCGAATAAATGCGAGACAATAAACTTATACGATTTTGCTTAAATTGCTCGATGTAGCCAAATTATTTGTGATGCTCAAAACTTCTTTCATTGTCGACATTTTTTTAATATCGCAGCAGATAATCATAAGCGGCATTGAATAAGCGCGGGAAAAAAGTCGGATTTTTAGAGCACTCACACAAATAAATATCAATGACGTGACTAGGAGTTCAGCACAGGAAATCTCGGATGCAATACCAAGACGGTGAGAGTTTGCGGTAAGCAAGACGTGTCCCTGACCGACGAGTCAGGGGACTGGTCTTAGGGACACCGACGAGTAGTCCAGAATGTTTTCCTCGCAGAACAGGGACGCATTTCGCAAAACGCTGTATTCAACGATCAGAAGAAAAAAAATGCAACGGAAAGACTTCTTTGAGATCACTACTACAGAGATAGTAATAATTTTTAATAATATAATAAATAGTAAATTATTTATGACTAAGTGAATTAAAAATGAATTCACAAGACGGTTAGATGAGATTAAGACGAAATTTGTATTGACTTGTATGAAAACAACATAGGAGTGAATTTCCTCCCATTCACATACAGAAAGAGGATCGTGAAGGCGGTGTACGCTGCGAGAGAGACGAGAGCGAGAAGGGGACTCAGATCAGTGCCCGCACTGAGAAACAATTTGGTTGGATTAACCAAAAGTCGCAGTGACATACGTTCAAAGCTGTTATTTCTTTTGTACAAGTAAAGCATGGTTTTGTTATACAATTATTTGCTTCAATATATTGAAAATTTGTCGATTGAAACAAACATTTTTGTTGTACCAAGAAAATACATGTTTGAACGTATGTCACCGCGCATTGGCTTAATTAAACCATTTCTTTTTCTCGGTGCGAAACATGATCGGTTCGCTATAGAGCGATGAGATCCTCTTCGAATCAACGGCGAAAGCGACGCTGTAGCGATCAACTCACCAGCGCGGCCACCACTCGCGGATATCGTCGTCCGTTGTCACGAACAATGCTTTCCAGGGCCATACAACGAAAAATTTCTCAAACAATATCTCAAAGAAAAAAAAAATTTAATAAATTTAATTTTTAAAGTCACCTCGGATATATAGAGAATTGATTACGTGATTACGGAGATGAGTCCCAAAAGCTTGACAACGAAGTACAGCAAAGCTCGATGTCTATGTTAAGCTAAAGTCGACGCGAGGACGGGACGCCAAGCGAGGATGTAAACGGCGAGAAACCATAAGAATAAGAGTGGAACAATGTGATAAAACTGATAAGGTCTGTTCATACACAAAGCGACGCTGTAAGTTCAATCTAAAGAGAACCTGAAACACACGTATCTAAATTTAAATACGATTAAAGGTAAATAAAAAGAATATATGAATTTTACCTACCCTGGCAAATCATGTGAGCGACATCTCTGGTCTGCCAGAAGTAGCAAGAGTTTCCGTAGCCCGACAGAACGATATAGGTCGCATTTATTCTCCTAAGATGCATATAAATCGGCAGAACGAGTCTCGCTCCGGTAACATGATAAATCCGTGCTACAGCTTGAATCCATCTTCTCCACGCGTCGGATTGCTCGCGAGTCAGTGTTCTGAGTCGTTGTCCTCGATTTCCTCCGATGCTATACACGGGTAAATGACGTCTCGACGGTGATGGACACGTTTTGCGGTACAGCCATGAACCCACTCCGGTCGTTATACTATAAATTCAATATAAAAGGCTCCAATAAAACTCGATCTCTTGGAAAAGGGATTCTGAAGCATTCAAAAAAATGTTGTTAGAAAATAATACCTGAATATTAGAGCGGATAGGGTGACAAGTTGAAGCGTCGTCGCAGCTTCCGGATAACTGCAGCAGCTGCCGTCATCGAAATTCGTGTGAGTCTCGAGATTGATCCGATGAAATCGATATAGGAGTGAATGTCCTCGCATTCGGAAACCGGAAGACAAAGCAAAGCATCATAAAGGTGCTGTACCCCGGGAGAGAGACGAGGGCGAGAAGGAGGCTCGGAGCAGTGCCCAGAACATGATCGATTCGCTGTAAAGCGAGGAGACCCGCTCCGAAGGCAACGCTGAAAGTGACTCTGTAACGATACACTCGCCAGCGCGACCACCACTCGCGGATATTCTCATTCGTCATGACGAACATGGCTTTTTGGGGCCTTGCGAAGAAGACTTTGTCAAAAACTACCGCAAAGACAGAAAAAATTCATAAGTTTAATTTTATTATTAATGATTAATTATTATTAGGATTAATTTTTTGCTTTCACACCTCGGACATGTGGAGAATCGTGATTACGGGGAAGAGCCTCAAAAGCTTAAGAACGAGGTGCAGCAAAGCTCGATATCCATGTTCAGCCAAACTTCGGGGGTTGCCTCGACGCGGGGATGCCAAGCGAGGTAAACGACGATAAACCATAAGATGAGTGGAACAAAGTGGTAAAACTGGTACGGTCTGTTCGTACACAGAGCGACACTTTAAGTTCAATTTAAAAAGAACCTGAAACATACGCATACAAATTTAAATATAAGTAAAAAGTAAATTTTTTAAAAATTATAAATTTTACCTACCCTGTCCAATCATACGACCGACACATCGTCGGAATGCCAGAAGCATCAAACGTTTCCATAGCCCGACAGAAAGATACAGGCCGCATTTATTAACCTAAGATGCATATAAATGGGCAGAACGTTTCTTGGTCTGGTAATATGATAAATCAGTACTCATCAGTACTCAGCTTGCATCAATCCTGTCCACTCGTCGGTTTACATGCGAAGCATTACCCTGATTCTTCATCGTCTTCGATTTCCCCCGATGCCATACTGACGCAAGTAAATTACTTCCAGATGGTGATGACACGTCGTGCAGTATGGCCATATACTCGCTCCTGTCGTTATGCTATAAATTCAATATAAAACGCTTCCATAAACCTCGATCTTTGAGAAAAAGAATTATGAAACATTTTTAAACACGTTGTTATTAAATCATATCAGAATGCCGGCATGAGAAGGCCACTTGCCAGAGCCTTGTGACAAAGACTTTTTAAAAAAATATATAAACGAAATAAAAAGTTAATAAATTTAATCAAAAAGGGATCAACTCTTTGGCTACATACCTTGGACATGTAGAGGATCGTGATTACAGAGACGAGTCCCAAAAACTTGAGAGTGAAGTACAGCAAAGCTTGAGGTTCAAATTTAGTCAAACTTCCCAAGTAGACATGAAGCAGAAGCCTTGAACAGTGGATGGCGAGAGAGTCTGTATGCTTTATTGGCACGACTACTTGACGATGACACTGTGGTTACACGATGTTCATATCCCTAGAAATGTTTTCCTGCATATATAACAACATGTAACAACATGTAGTGAATTTGATTTTAACTGGTTCATAAATACAAGGGGATTGTATTTATGAACTATTTCAAATTAAATTAAGTATATATATATATTATCTTTGTAAAAAGAAAAGACAAATCAATGTAACACGTCAGCAGCCACAATAAATATTATGATAATATACCTCTTATTTTATGCGTATTTATTGTAAATGCCATTACGAGATCGTATTACGGGAAAAAGTGAGGTTACTTCACACGAATTTATTTCATTTGTTTTAGAAGAAACGAGAAGTTTACGGTGATTTCGCACTATTTATTTATTTTATAGAAAAAAATAGCGTTTTTCGCACTGCCCCTCTGCTGTGTGAGGTTATTTGAGACAAGTTTATATTCTTTATTTCAGATGAAAAAAAAGTTTTCAAGTGGATTCGTCACTATAAATTGATTTATAGAAAAACAGTTTGTTCATTTAGGCCTCACTATCAATTTATCACTTAAAACTGATATCAAATTGTAATATAATGCTATTCTTGAGAAAAACCTGACTGCTTTCGTTTCTTATTCCTCCTCGTTTTACCTGGCTTTAGGCTTCAGCCAGGTCCCATTTTCACAATAGATTCTTCGTGCGCAGGAGCTTAGATGTGCCACTATGTCATTGGTGCTCCACTGTTGAAAAGTTAGACTTAGTCGTTTCATGTGAATGATACCATGTTCGCGCGATTCAGCAGTTTAGGTTAAAACGTGAACGAGCCAGCGTGACCATAGGCGGTATACTATATAATAATCTTTCCCTAAATCAATTTATAGTACCAAATAAACTTGGAAACTATTTTTTTGTCTAAAATAAATTTTAAAAACTCGTCTAATATAACCTCGCACTACTGGGGAGCAGTGTGAGTAACGCGATTTTTTTCTATGAAATAAATTAATAGTGAGAAATCAACGTGCAAAATTATCGTTTCGTCTAAAATAATTTAAATAAATTCGTCTAAAGTAACCTCACTTCTCCGCGTAGTACGATTTTGTAATGTACATTTACAAAAATACGCATTTTTGAAGTGGCACGCAGGAAAACATTTTTATGGATATGAACGCCGTAAGCCCACAGTATCATTATCAAGTAGTCGTGCCATTGAACCTGGCCATCTGCTTGGGAAGTTTGGCTTTCTCGCTATCCACTGTTCAAGGCTTCTGCTTCATGTCTACTTGGGAAGTTTGACTAAATTGGACCTCGAGCTTTGCTGTACTTTACTCTCAAGTTTTTGGGACTCGTCTCTGTAATCACGATCCTCTACAAGTCCAAGGTGTGAAGCCAAAAAATCAACCTCTTTTAAGATTAAATTTATGAAATATTTTTTTATTTCTCTTAGGTATTTTCTTAAAGTGTTTGACGTAAGGCCCTGGTAAGCATTGTTCGTGACGATGGATGATTTCTGCGAGTGGTGGTTACGCTGACGAGTGGATTGCTACCATGTCACTTTCGACATTACATTCGAAGCTGGGCTTCGCGATCAACAGCGAACCGATCATGTTCTGGGCACTGCTCTGAATCCCCTTCACAAACCTATCCGTTTACAAATGTAAGGAAATTCGAGACTCATGCAAACTTCGATGATGGCAGCTGCTGCGGTTATCCAGAACCTGCATGATGCTTCGACTTGTCACCTTATCCGCTCTAGCATTCTGATATTATTTGATAATAACATTTTTTTTTAAGTTTTATAATTACTTTTCCAAAAGATCAAGTTGTTTCGGAGCGGGTATATTGAATTTATAGCACAACTTTACATCACCATCTGGAAGCGATTTACATGCATATGGCATCGGAGGAAATCGAGGACAATCTCCTCAATTCGCACTGACTCGTGAGCAGACTGATGAGTGGAGAGGATTGATGCAAGCTGTCGTACTGATTTATCATGTGACCGGAGACGGAAATGTTGTGCTGATTTATGTGCACCTTACGTTAATAAATTCAGCCTATATCATTTTGTTGTCCTGTGGAAACTTTTGCTGTTTTCGGCACACCGGGGATGTGTCGCTCGTATGATTTGAAAAAAAGGAGGGTGTAGATAGGATCGTTATTACAGTATAGTTAAGCTCGACGAGAGCATACCACCTGTATGTACAGATAGCCAAAATAAAAACGAAAACCCTAATAATAACTAGCGTATTATAATAGTACTGTGTAAGTACTGTGCAATGTATTTCGGGAAATTATGCTTAACAAAAATTATGCAGTTTTGACTAGTGTAAGTAAGCTGTTGTGTAAGTTTCCCTTTTTTCTTTTCTACCATGGTCGAGCTATCCGATTTATTTATTGGTTTAAGTCGATGGTAATATTTTATCCTAGAACGTGAACGCCGAGAGTAGAAACGAAATTACAACCGCAGATTTAATGTTCATTCTTAATTTTTTTATTGAAGTTTTGAGCGCGTCGCTAACAATTTAGCTGTATCGAACGATTCAAATTTTTAAATAATAGTACAAATTTATTTTCTTGCATTTATTCGACATCAATCATTATTCCTCCTTTCAATTTACGAAAACATCAATAAAGAAAAGATTTTTTTAAGCATTGCAGCATTGCGCTATCTTGGGCAGACTTTTCATCAATGTGTAGTCTTTTTATTCCAATATAGTTATGATTATGAAATTTACACGGCGATTTTCATACGGATTACGATGAATATCGACCTAATGCTGATCTGTGACACCTAGTATGCGTTGCCTTGACAACATCGACATTTTTCAATCAACGACAGCCCATCATTATTTCACGTGGTGCACTAAAAGTCGAACAGAACGAAGAAATCGTATCAATGAAAGGTCAGTGATATCTTCCATTAACGTACTGGATTACGATTTGTCGAATCAAATGGTCAGACAGCTCATAGCGTCTCAGTTCCAAAACTTCGTCCGTGATTAATTTATTCGTTGGAAATAAGCGTACGATTGACGTGAGTAACGAAACCTTTTTATGTGATCATGAAAGGGAATACATTCGTAATCCTTAAGCGTCATCGGGAATTGGCAATTTATTCTCGCAATATCGCAACATATTTTCGCAATTTAGCCTATTTTTTAAATTGTAATTATTCGACGTGCTTTTTAATTTCAAGAAGGTCCATAATAAAGGATGACTTGAGCCTCACAGATAATTTTCGACATTTTCAATGTCGAAATACGCATAGTTTTTGGAATTATTCAGCATCACTCTTTAACTCGAATTAAAATATCTAAATTCGTCGATAATGAAGCGAATTTTGAGGTTCGCAAATAATGCCGCTATATCGAGTAAAATTCGCCTAAAATCGCATAATGTCTATCCTCGAATTTATTCGACATCTCGTCATGTTTTTGGTTACAATTTACGCGAACATAATAATAATATTTAAGAGTTATTCTAACCTCGCAGATAATTCTGCCGGTCCCATTTAATGTTTATACAACTTCAGCTATATGTTTGTTTTTCGCTTTTATTCAACGTCGTTTATTTGATTATTTCGCGCTACAATTTACGACAGCGTCGATAATGAAGGAATTTTCAAACTTTACAGATTATTATCGCGATTGCTGAAAATATTTGCTAAAATTTTTATTTTTTGTTTCGCATTTATTCAATATCTCTTTTTATTCTCGCCGATAATTATGTGATCTTTGGAAATGTTTTCAGAAATTGTCGGATTTCTGTTTTTTAACTTTATTTAACATCACTTCTAATTCCTCGATATAATTTACGAAAACGTCAATAATGAAGGGAGGTCGAGTCATACATTTTAATTAAATTAAATAAATACATAATAAAAGCATCCAACTAATTAATTAATAATCAATTTTTAATCAATTAAATTCATAAAAAATATCACATAAATTTAATTTTTAAAATAAAAAATCATCACACAGCCTGCTCATGATTTTCTTTTACCCATAGAGCTTCTTCTACCCAAGAAAAAGTCTTGCAAGTAAATGATAATGACAAGCGTATATAATAAAAAAACGATAAAAGAGATTTGTGAATAAAAGAAAATGATGATTAAAAAAATTAATAAAAATATTGGACACTCCGAAAAATAAAAAAAAAAGACGAAGATATTTTTTTAAACATGGGGAAGCAATGGGCAAATCTAATTTTTTAAAATATTTTCGCAATTTTTTTTGTTGCTATTGTTGGCGAAGTCAATCTCATTCTGATAAAAAGTTATAAATCACCCGTTATGAAAGAAACTTTGGGCCCCGAAGGTTGTTTCGGGAGGCTCAAAAATCAATTATGATTTGCCGTTTCATTCATACAAGTATATTGATGATAAGTGAATCGGATGTTTTGACCTTACGGTCAATACATCGGACTTTTGCTATCTCGGAGAGTCTTGTTGATTCGTTCATATTTTTTTTTTTACATTTCGGTTTCATCTCAATTCAAAACTACAAAAAGGGCCGACAATGAATTTTGTTCTGGATCTCGCAGCTGATGTTTGTGGACTTAAGTATTCATAATGATTTATTCTTGTTTTTTTTTTTTTTGAGGTCGTGAAGTCACCAAAATGATTGACTAATAATCCGATTTTTTTTGTGAATTGGTTACATATTTCTGTTCTTTTTCGCTTTTATTCAATTTTATGCCTATACGAACACAAATGTTTTGATATTTTTCAACCTTACAATCCTTTTTTCATGCATTTAACTATTGTTTCAATCAATACCTTACACGCTGCCGCACATATTACATTTTTCTATAATATTATTGTTATGTGTAGAATGCCAAAGCACAAAGTATTCGTGGGGGATTATGGACGAAGTGGCAGATACGCAATACGAAAAAGAAATAAAGAGAGATTTAGACAGTCAAGGCTTCACGGAGATCTGGAGCAGCATGTCGCCCCTACGCTCGATGGTTGGACGAGGTAATTCTAACGACACACGTAACCCTTATATTTATCAACTGAATCATCGTGCCATTCTGTATTAAGCATATTGTCAATGAAGCTGTTTCTTTCGTATACACTAAAAAGTTTGTAACTGCCTATTTGATGGTAAGCATAACGGCAAGAGGCTGAAATGCGCCGAAGCATATTCCCCAACGAACATCACCCTATGCTTACAAATTATAAACCATCACCGAATAATTAATTCTCATTTGTATTTGCCCCCCTGAGTGCAAGCGATGCAAAATCTATCTTCCCTGGTGGAAATATTTCTCTGAATATCTCTGACAATATATCTGGAAGCCTTCGAAAAGTTGTTTAAAATTTATCTGAAAAGTCTTCTGAATTTTTCGCACTTTTCAGAGAAAGTGAAAGATTTTTTTGAATTTAAGTATTTCTAATTGATTTGAAAATCTCTGATTTTCTCTGCTCACTTCTCTGAAAATCTATGTACTCTGTTGATAGTCAAAGTCTGTTTCTCTTCTATATTCTGAAACTATTTTCTGAAAAAGTCAAATGTTCGCTCAATTTTCCATACAAAGAATACATAAATTATTGTTTACTGTTCGTACGAATTTGAACACGAAAGTATACAGTTCGTAAGAATATCGGATAAAGCAGGTCTCAGAGTGAGCTCGTAAGCTCTTTGAAATTCTCTAAACATACATTACCCGAGAAAATCACAGTTTTTCAGAAAATAAATCGTAATTGTCTGAAAAAGTCTATTGTCCATTCGGGTAACAAAATGAGTAGTTCTTAGAGAAAGCTCGTAAGTTATCTGAAATTTTCAAAGCACACATTATTCGAGAACATCGGAGTTTTTCAGAAGTTAAAATGCATTTTCTCTTAACGTAATTTATCAGACAAAATCAGAGGTATCCAGCATTTTTCGGAAAATACTCTGAATTTCTCTGATATATTATGACTACTGAAGGTTGTGTGGAAAAACTGGAAGAGATATTTAATATATAGCAGAGAAAATTAGAGAAAAATCACGGAAAATCACTGAAACGGTCCGTTTCGAGTTTTCAGACAAACTGTGAGAGATAATTTTATCAGGGTCGCATGGCATCTAACCATTACTCGCAATTTCAATAGTACTACAAAATTTCTATATAACACTGATAGTAGAAACAGTTTCATTGTTGTAATCTTCCAAATAATTTGTCAACTTATTTTCTTACTTTTCTTTCCATCCACTTTCGTGAAGTTCCATAGCAAAAAAATAATGATATATAATTCCCATATATATATATTATAACGGAACGAATTATCGACCCATCGATAATGCAAAACCCATACACGGTTAGGTAGGAATCTACTCGGTCGACATCGCGTCGCTCTTACAGACCCGAGTTCCACCGACCCCACCACAAGCTGACGCGTCCACGGTTTCTCCCAAACACGCTACCTACGTCATCGCGAGTCACACGACACCACCAACCGTCGGCCTATATAAACCCGCGCGCGACACAGAGAGATACCTTTTATCTTCCTACCTTCGCCAGTAACACATCCTCTAATTCGACAAGCCTCAGTACAGTTCTGACACTTGAAGAATCTCCTCTCGAGAAAGCCCATCTCCTTAGGAGCAAAAGGCCTTGATACAGTTTCGACACCTTTTGTCCTCCTTGAGATAGCCCAACGCACCCATACACGGTCTCGATACAGTTTCGACGCCTGCATGTTCTTGAGCCAGCCCAGCTCCTAGGATAAAAGCTTTCCCTAACTCGTGCTGTGGCGTTGACACACCACACCACGTCGCGCAAACACTTAGCGTTAAGTTCTAAATGAGATAAGCAGAAAAACACCGAGAAAACACATCTAAAGAAAAAGCCGACGACGAAAACAACATTGAAATAAACCGATTAAAACTATCATTAAAAAATAAAAACTTGCATAAAATATCATATCGCCACGGTCCCTGATATTAACAGTAGCTTCTCTTATTTAATTCATAAAACAAAAAGACAGAAGACACTTCCTGTCTTCTGATTGAAATATTGGAGCTTCACTCCATTTTACCGACGCGAGTAGGTCATAAAAAACCTCATCATTAACATTGACAGAGGCAGTTGCCAAATAGGTTTTTTCTGCTTCTTTTTCTTTACTTTCTTCCCCTCTTCTTCACCTAATCCGGCATCATCTATTTTTTTTCTACGCTGACTCCACTGTAGCCGTAACTGCAGTGTCGCTTCGTACATTGGAAAGTAAAAGCTACCAAATCAAGCGTCTTCTATTTTTCGTTCTAACAAACACCCCTGTTCCCGTAACAGCAGGCGTGCCTTATTCACCGAAAAATGGAAGAATCTTAATTCTATCAATCCCTCCTCTTATCCCAATCCTAAATTCTATGATGAGATAAGTCATCTAATTTTTGACAATTGCGTTTTTAGTCAATAAAAAAACGTGATTTTCAAAAATTAGATAAAATTCTGAAAAAATTCATACGTATCAAAAAAGATTAACAAATTGTTTTTATATGAACAAAAAGTTAAGTTGCCGGGGAATTTGTTGAACAATTTTTTTTATGCATTTGTTAATAATATTTTGGAGTTATTATTATGTAAAATCAATCTTTTCAGCCCCTTCCATAAGCTTGATTTTTTTCGAATTTTTATCCCATCGAGAAGTGTTCGCAATTCTCTCGTAATTCTCTCTGAACTCATGTGGGCTCAAGCTGTCCACTAGGACTACCTTTACTAAACTACGGACGTACCGGGTGACGAAGAGCCCTCGGCCTCCGTCGTGAAGTTCTCTGACGGCATCCCTCGTCGATCTCCGTAGCGGGTCCATCGTAGCCTCGTCGAGAGCTTCTACGCCTGAAAAACAAAATAAAAATAAAAATATTAAACTATTAAAATCATAAATACTATATAATAAAAACCGTCTTACCTGGTATGGAGATCCCTCGCCGGAGCTGCGTTATCATCCGAAACTGTTGCGTCTCCAACGGCGATGACTCCAGGACGCATAACGGCTTCCCCGCAGCTGCACCTGAAATCAGAAAAACACAACTATAAATATTTTATCCAGTATTATAAAAACTTACGTGAATCCTCGGACGGAGCTCCTCAGCGAGCGACTCTACCTTCGCCCGGTCGACCCTCCAAGAGGTACGGCGACAGTCGCCACAGCTGCGGTCGAAACAGAAACATATAATAACAAATACATTAATCACTAAGCTTAAAACTATTCTCATTAAAAAATGTAATTAAGGAAAAACATATATACCAAACACTCGCGTGGGAAGGAAAAAGCCGGGGAGCCAGCGACACACCTGTTGCACAGCAACAATATGCACGAACTTTAGCCACAAGAAAATACACCCAAGCGCACTGACACGTATCCATTTTATGTTTAAACGATGTATAATTTTATCGCGAACACCATTGGACTTTAAGTGTAACACGCTTGCTTTGAAACTATAGATACACTCACGCAAGGTAAACATCGAGGCGAGGTTATGACGCACCGGTGCCCACGCTCGGGACTTCATGAAAAAACCGAGCGGTCCCGGTCTTAGCCGAGCACAGCAACTTCACGAAACACCGAACGTTTCCGGACTTAGCCGAGCGCCACGACATTCTCGCAAGATAGTTTACTTTCCACCGACAGGTAGCGAATTATAACCCTCGCCCTCGAAAGCAAGTCTGCCACTGAATGGCTATAAATACTCGAGATTTTACGAAATAAAATATGAGCTAGACCCGCTCCATATATTGGTTTTATTTCGGCCTTCGGTCCAAACACCTCTCAACAAATCGGGCTGCCAACACTCCACTGCGACAGTGGCCATCAACCTCCACTGTTCAGTTGCCAACACTTTCCACTGTCAGTGGCCATCAACCTCCACTGTTTCGTGGCTAACATCTTCCAGTGTTTTAGTGGCTAACATCTTCTACTGTTTTGGTGGTTAACTTTTTCCACCGACTGGGTGGCCAACCACCGAGCTACAATCGTATCATAGGGCTTGTTACCCTGACCTTGTTACCCTGACGATCGGGTAGCAAACCACCGAGCTTCGGTTGTATTCGGGCTTGTTACCCAGGCAACCGGGTGGGCAATCGCTTCGCTGAAATCGCTATTGGGAGTACTGCCCGCCAAGTTCCCCAGAGAGTCCGGGACGGACTGAGGAACCGATACATCCTTCCGACTCATCGTGCCGACCACCGGTCGCACGTGGCAAACGAGTCTCACCCCTTTGCTGGGCCACCTACAGTCACTCCGCGGACCACTACGCGTGTTTGGTTGTGGCCTTCTGCCCCGCGATTAACTCTCGCTAACCATTGACCGTCACCAGCGTCAAGTAGTTTTTACATAATCATACGCGTGTCGACACGAATTTTAATCGATCTTCCGACCATTACCGGTTGATTTCGGGGATATCGCCCCGTGGGCCATTGCCTGCAACATCGGGCGGTGGCCATATTACCTGGATATTGCGGGTGAGATGGCCACGTCAACGATGGTAAGTCACGTGGCCATCTCGCCCGCAATATCCAGGTGATATGGCCAGTAAAACTGTTTTCTTTTTAGGTTAGCATCTGAAATATTTGACAGAGGTATTTATTGTCTGTCTGTAGGTTATGTAGACAACACGAAATATAGTAAAACATGTTTTGTGCGATTCGGATGCTTCTCTAGGCCTAATTGACTATCATTATTACTGTGGCCATGTCACCCATAGTGTCGGGGTGAGACGGCCGATCGCAAATATTTATTTATAAAGCTGCAATTAAATCACGCATCGAAAATATCGAAAGTTCTGAGTTAATTACTTTAGTTCGATGTTTCTAGAGTTGGGTACAACAAAAATGTAAAAGTTTTTAAAAGTTAAACCTCCAATTTTTATTGTTTAAATAACCATGGCCATATCACCCCGACTTACCCTATATGAGTTGTGACGCGGTTTTTTTACCTCGTCACAAAAGCGAGAACCACATGGACGAGAGCGGGCTGTCACACGCTCTCACGGCGCACCGTTCCACCTTCTCGGGCAATTCCGTGGGCTCAGTATAGGATAGGCGTATTATTACTAATTTAAGCGAATCGTTTTCATGTACAACTACTGCGGAGTTCGAGAACTCTTCGAATACCAGGGAACGGACTACCGGTTTGAGACAGCGAAACGCAACATCGGAAGAGCGATGTACAGGAGCCGTACCCTGCTTCCGGTCTATGGCATCAAAAGGACGATTTTTCCTCATCTTGCACCAAGATACTCGTCATCCCGCCGATCGGGGAAAACGCATCAGCGACCATCAGCGACCATTTATTTGGCTGTCGCCCGCCCTTTACGTCGTGTCTGCGATAACGCAACAGCTGACAGCCGCTATTCGAAAAGATCTTCGCGCGCGCCGTGCGAAAAGGTGTAATTGCGAGGCCGCCCTGCGAGGCGCCAGTTACCGGTACGCTGGGTTATGGGAATTACAGTAGGAGCAAGGGAGGGGGTTGTCGCGATCCCGATCGATGAGCGGCAACCGTTTTTCGGGGATTCTCTCGCGAACGGTGTAGCGTGACGGTGTGGGCAGCTGACTCTCGGACTACCGCCTTGGAATTCTACGCACCCGAGCAACCAAGGAATTTCCGAGCTTCCCTCTCGTCCTTGGATTTTAGTTCTCGATACCGGTAAGCCTTTCGCAACCGATTGTATTTTAATAGTTGGACGTTCAGTATCGCGGTAGTTGTGCCTTTTTCATTCGTTATTGTGTTTGCCGTAATTAACGTAAGACTCGGTCGCGGCGTCGGGCACCGTCTCAGGCTTTTCGGTTAGTCGTACGCGTTGGATTAAAATTGCGTCGGGAAAGTATTAGACGGGCTCGCGTCGCCTGTGCGTAGTTTCTCTGCGGAATTGGCCGGGAATCGCGAGGGTTTCCATTTTGTGTGATTGTGTTTTTGTTAACGGCAAGACGTGCGGGTCTCTGCGCTGTTCTTTCGCGATGGGTAAAATTCGAGGCTTCGGTCGACGGCGGCAGCTGTTCGACGGGCAAACGGCGAAAGAAAAGCGAGAACGGCGAGAGTCCGTATCGCCCCGGCTTCACCGGGTACGCCACGTATTTCCAGTGCAACTTTGCCTGCACTTAGTACCGGTAATTAGAAGAAACGCTGTATTATTTCGTGTGTTTCTCGCGTAGGTAGACCCTCACGTCGTCGCGCGTTCGGGTTTCGTTCGCGAGCGAGTGTCCTTCTGACCTTGCCGCGCGACCGCGGAGACACACCGCCGATCGTTTTCCGTTTTCTTTTGTTACCGTGTATATTTTGTGTGTGAGTGGGCGTCCGAAATTTAGTAGGGACTCAGGGACGTCGCGTTATTTATTGTATTTCTCGCCATTCTCGTATTTCGCGTAATTATTTTATATTTTGGAATTTATTGGCATTAGGCCATCCCTCTCGTCGGTGAACTGAGTAGCCGTCGGGAGTGTAGCAGGGGAAGATTGTACCGGGTAGCCTTTAAGGATTTTTGATGGAAAAGAGAGCGAGAGACTTTAATTTGTTTCATTCGTACTGTTCTTGCTTGAATTAGATATCTGTTCAATAAAAGATTATTTTCGTCTCTCCCAAGGTGTGTTGAGATAATCAATTCCGTTTTCACTCAGCTCGAATTCACCGGACCGCCCCTCTACCATTCCCCCATGGCTGCCTGCTAGCCGAGCACAGCCTTAACCTTCGGTTACCATCTTTCCCGATCGGGTCGCACACCGTGTGCGAATGGCGCCCATTGTTAATAAAAATAAACCGATCGAGGGTTTGGGTTTTGTGGTTAATTACCGGTAGCGGAGGTTTTAGGAATTTTGCCCTCCACCCGGAAATTTCTCTCACAAATTGGCGCCCAACGTGGGGCCCACGTTAGCATCTTAGTGGGCTCAAAATTCGCTTGAGTGTCCCCCTTAAAAAAAAAAAATAATAATAAAATAAATTGAAATTGATTATTTTATTTAAAAAAAAAATAGATTGAAATTGATTATTTTATGCTCTCTCTCTCTTTCGATCCGGAATAGCTACCGGTATTTGTTAATTTCGGCTTCGTGATTTCGGAAATAATATTTGGTGATGGATTGGTGTCGCGAACGGTTAGCCGGCCAAGTTGAACTTGTCGGTCGAGGCTACCGAGCGTGTTTATGTTTATGTTTGCGTCTTTTGTTTCGTCCGCTCGAGCGAGCACGGTCCGATACGGCTGCCTCGCTGTGGACTCGGTAGCTGGCGAGTTTGGCGGATCGAGGGAAAATTTTGCCGTGTATCTCAGAGAATAATTTGGAAGAATATTTGAGACGTTGCGAGTCGCGTGTGCTGTACTATCCTCGTGGCAAACGTTGGCTTTGGACTTGGTGCCCGTTGCTGAGGAAGAGTGGGCGACGCGGGCGAGCGTACAGTGGTGACAGCTGACCGGTATACCCTGTGGCTCGTGGGATTTTCTATCCGCTCTTTCAATTGAGTTTTTTTTAAGAAAGATTTATTCTCCCTAAGATATTGAGATTGCTCCTCGAAATTGTTTAGGGATAGTAACGATTATTTTAGTTTTTTTATCTTTGCTTTGTACCGGTATTTACTGGTCGCGCTTATTGGCCATTTATTTATATTTCGATTTTATTGATTAATTGCTCGGTTGGTTTGTTGACTATTTATTTTGGTCGATTTGTATTGACTATTTTAAAATGGTTGATTGGATTTATTGACTGTTTCGTCGATTTATTGATTTATGAATTTATTTCTCGATTTATCCGTGACCTTGCTCGACGACCTGTTTTTCGTTGTTGTGTTTATTCTCGTTTTGTTCGATTTGTTAATTGTCCTGTTGATCGACTTGTTTTTATTGATTGATGTTTATTCTAGGACTTTGTTGATGGTCGTGTCTCTTGACTTCGCCTGGTTTAGTTTGATTTGATTTATTGACTTTTTTTATCGTGTTAATGACTATTTTACTTATCGGGTTTTTTTTTTTTTTTAATTATTGATCTATTCATTTATTTAGCTATGGACTATTTTATGCATTGACTTTTATTGATTTATTACTTTATGTATTGACTTATTGGCTACGCAATTTTATTCATCTTATTTATTGACTACTATTAATTTACTTATCGACTTGTTGACTTTATCGAATGATTCATCCTAGCAGATGTTTCATTTTGGTTGGTTAAGTCCTTTAATTTACTTATTGACTAATTTTCTGCTTTGACCTTTTCTTTATTTTATTTAGTAATTTGTTTTATTTATTGACTTATCTACTTTTTCGATTTTACTTATGGACTTTAGGAATTGTTTATTACGATATTCCACCTTGCATTTATTTCAGGGTTTTTTTTTTCCTTTTATAAATCGTATTATTTGTTTTATTTATTATTTGTTTCGTGATTTACTGTCTCCCTTCCTTCTTTTTGTATGGGAAGGATCTCCATATCTCGGTGACGTACCGAATTCACCGCGTGATTTTGATCGGGTTCGGTTTCGTTCCTGTCTCGGCGGTGCAGTGGTTGCGGTTACTCATTTTTGCGGGCGCCGTCTCGAACTCAATCACCTGACGTTCACCGAGTATCATCCGAAACCTTGGAGAACCGAACCATGGGTCTGTTGCAGTCTACCGAGGAGGATATTCACGAGACTCCTGAGAACTCCAGTTTCCGGGAGTACCGATTTGCTAGCGAATTATCGCGCAGTACCGGTAGAAATTGTGAAATTGGACTTCATAATAAGCTTGACCAATCGAAAGTTGTTTCAGAATTGGAATCATTGGAGTCGGACCCGTCCGATAAATTTAATCCCGAACTGGAGCCTTTGCTGCGGGAAAATCCCCGCAGGTTCGTTATATTTCCGATCCAATGGCCCGACATCTGGCAGATGTACAAGAGGGCCGAAGCCTCCTTTTGGACAGTTGAAGAAGTGGACCTATCCAAGGACAGCAAGGATTGGGAAACGCTAAATCATCGCGAGCGCAACTTCATCTCGCACATATTGGCATTTTTCCCCGCCTCTGACGGAATTGTCAATGAGAATCTGGTCGAACGATTCAGCCAGGAGGTGCAGGTGACGGAAGCGCGTTGTTTCTACGGCTTCCAGATAGCGATGGAGAACGTACACTCCGAGATGTATTCGCTTCTAATCGACACTTACATTACCAATCCCAGGGAGAGAGATTTCCTATTCAATGCTATTGACAATCTCCCGTGTGTCGCAAAGAAGGCCAACTGGGCATTGAATTGGATCAGTAACGATAAGGCGACCTTCGCCGAACGAGTTGTGGCTTTCGCCGCAGTGGAAGGCATTTTCTTCAGCGGAAGCTTTGCCGCAATCTTTTGGATCAAGAAGCGAGGTCTCATGCTCGGTCTAACATTCAGCAACGAACTTATTTCCAGAGATGAGGGTCTACATTGTGACTCATGTTCAGGCACATCGTTCAAAACCATCAAAGGAACGTGTGATGTCGATCATAAAGGACGCCGTGACGATCGAGCAGGAATTCCTGACGGAGGCGTTACCGGTTGAGATGATCGGCATGAACTGTACTCTCATGGGCCATTACATCGAATTCGTTGCCGACCGATTACTTCTGGAGCTGGGATGTCCCAGGGTCTACAAGTCCGGAAATCCCTTCGACTTCATGGAGAATATTTCCCTGGAGGGAAAAACGAACTTCTTCGAGAAGAAAGTCGGCGAATACCAAAAGTGGGGAGTGATGCGAGATACTGTCGAGAATAATTTTTCAATCGCCGCAGACTTTTGACTCGTCGGTAGTTTCAACTTCGAGGGTATCAAAATACGCACCTCCACCATACCGGTAACTCGAAGAAAGAATCCGGCGCATTTCACGGATCGCTTTCTCCGCATTTCGTTATATATTTTTGTTTTCCTTTGTTTTGTAATTTTTGTGTCATACGGATTATGACTTGGAAATGCGCTGGCGGTAATACCACGGCCGTCAGATTCTTCCCTGCAGACGGATGCGTGTCAGACCGGATGGGTAGCAGCCCTCATGCGAGAGCAGGAGGAAATATTGCATTCAACGGTGATGGATCCTTCGAATATCAGCGTAATTCGGAGGAGTTTGTCAACATCAATCGGACCTCAGCCGATGCCGAACGAGATCCCAGACTTCGAGCAAGAGTGCTTACAAATACTCTGGACTACGAATGGATTTCGTTCCTATTTGGATGAGTACCGGTATCGACCAAAAGATCCTACCGGTGGATCGCGCATTCGAAATTGCCGAGGCAGGACGAAACACCCGAATCTATTTCATTTCTTGTCACTTTTCCCGTAGGAGGTGGCAGGGTATTTTTGTGTTTTATGTTTCTGTTTTTTTATGTGGTTGTGGTTGTGTTCGTCGTAGATCGGCGGTGATGTTCTCGAACGACATGGACTCGCTAATTCCGCAGAAGGGTTGTGTTTCACGAGAAAAACATCTTCACTCTCGTGTACGATTTTTTTTTATTTGTCTTTTTTATTGATTTATTTTCGAATACTGAGCCTAAGCGAACCCCTGAGAACGTGATCGACGCCTAGACAAGGGGTTGTTAAAGCACTTTAAAAAAAAAACATTTTTGGTCTTCGCATAGTCCAGCAGTTGCGAAAGGTTTTGACGGCCGGGGTCGGCCTTGCCGGAGGGGGGATGTAGTTTGTGACGCGGTTTTTTTACCGCGTCACAAAAGCGAGAACCACATGGACGAGAGCGGGCTGTCACACGCTCTCACGGCACACCGTTCCACCTTCTCGGGCAATTCCGTGGGCTCAGTATAGGATAGGCGTATTATTACTAATTTAAGCGAATCGTTTTCATGTACAACTACTGCGGAGTTCGAGAACTCTTCGAATACCAGGGAACGGACTACCGGTTCGAGACAGCGAAACGCAACATCGGAAGAGCGATGTACAGGAGCCGTACCCTGCTTCCGGTCTATGGCATCAAAAGGACGATTTTTCCTCATCTTGCACCAAGATACTCGTCATCCCGCCGATCGGGGAAAACGCATCAGCGACCATCAGCGACCATTTATTTGGCTGTCGCCCGCCCTTTACGTCGTGTCTGCGATAACGCAACAGCTGACAGCCGCTATTCGAAAAGATCTTCGCGCGCGCCGTGCGAAAAGGTGTAATTGCGAGGCCGCCCTGCGAGGCGCCAGTTACCGGTACGCTGGGTTATGGGAATTACAGTAGGAGCAAGGGAGGGGGTTGTCGCGATCCCGATCGATGAGCGGCAACCGTTTTTCGGGGATTCTCTCGCGAACGGTGTAGCGTGACGATGTGGGCAGCTGACTCTCGGACTACCGCCTTGGAATTCTACGCACCCGAGCAACCAAGGAATTTCCGAGCTTCCCTCTCGTCCTTGGATTTTAGTTCTCGATACCGGTAAGCCTTTCGCAACCGATTGTATTTTAATAGTTGGACGTTCAGTATCGCGGTAGTTGTGCCTTTTTCATTCGTTATTGTGTTTGCCGTAATTAACGTAAGACTCGGTCGCGGCGTCGGGCACCGTCTCAGGCTTTTCGGTTCGTCGTACGCGTTGGATTAAAATTGCGTCGGGAAAGTATTAGACGGGCTCGCGTCGCCTGTGCGTAGTTTCTCTGCGGAATTGGCCGGGAATCGCGAGGGTTTCCATTTTGTGTGATTGTGTTTTTGTTAACGGCAAGACGTGCGGGTCTCTGCGCTGTTCTTTCGCGATGGGTAAAATTCGAGGCTTCGGTCGACGGCGGCAGCTGTTCGACGGGCAAACGGCGAAAGAAAAGCGAGAACGGCGAGAGTCCGTATCGCCCCGGCTTCACCGGGTACGCCACGTATTTCCAGTGCAACTTTGCCTGCACTTAGTACCGGTAATTAGAAGAAACGCTGTATTATTTCGTGTGTTTCTCGCGTAGGTAGACCCTCACGTCGTCGCGCGTTCGGGTTTCGTTCGCGAGCGAGTGTCCTTCTGACCTTGCCGCGCGACCGCGGAGACACACCGCCGATCGTTTTCCGTTTTCTTTTGTTACCGTGTATATTTTGTGTGTGAGTGGGCGTCCGAAATTTAGTAGGGACTCAGGGACGTCGCGTTATTTATTGTATTTCTCGCCATTCTCGTATTTCGCGTAATTATTTTATATTTTGGAATTTATTGGCATTAGGCCATCCCTCTCGTCGGTGAACTGAGTAGCCGTCGGGAGTGTAGCAGGGAAAGATTGTACCGGGTAGCCTTTAAGGATTTTTGATGGAAAAGAGAGCAAGAGACTTTAATTTGTTTCATTCGTACTGTTCTTGCTTGAATTAGATTTCTGTTCAATAAAAGATTATTTTCGTCTCTCCCAAGGTGTGTTGAGATAATCAATTCCGTTTTCACTCAGCTCGAATTCACCGGACCGCCCCTCTACCATTCCCCCATGGCTGCCTGCTAGCCGAGCACAGCCTTAACCTTCGGTTACCATCTTTCCCGATCGGGTCGCACACCGTGTGCGAATGGCGCCCATTGTTAATAAAAATAAACCGATCGAGGGTTTGGGTTTTGTGGTTAATTACCGGTAGCGGAGGTTTTAGGAATTTTGCCCTCCACCCGGAAATTTCTCTCACAGAGTATATAATCAGGTATCATATGTGATTTATGTATAATAATTTAATATAATTTTTTCCCCGGGATGTAAGTCACAGAAGAGCACACTGCTTTAATAGATATCGTTGATAGGCTTCAATTTATAGTTCGACACTGAGTGAATTATTTTTAAATTCCTTAGTTCTTCGGAAAGTGACACTGAAAATGCTGTCAACAACGAACTTCTCGTCGACTGTGGCGCTGCCGATGACGCTGTCCAGCGCGAAAACCGTAAGCATTTCAGGGATTATAAAAAATGTACTATGTTGTATAGTGGACTGCATACCTTTTTAAGGCAATACGAAATACGTCTCTGGATGCCTCTGTATCTTTAATCGCTACATGCCATCGAATCATATATTTATCGCTCGTATTGCTTCTACACGTCGTTAAGCACCCGCTACTTCTCCCAAACTACAACCCATCACCCATCAAAGATATAAACCTGATATTTCAGAGAATAATCATATTTTTTTGTTCGAAAAATACTTCTTCCACTGTCAACAAACCATGCATTTATATCAATTATATGAATACATGCACGAGAATGACATTCCGTATTTTGTTATAAACGACAAATATTTTTCTCTAACATTCAATTGAAGTAGCGTTGCCTTAAATTTTGTTTATGAAGACAGTACCCATCCCTTTTCTAAACGAGCCATAGAAAATATACTTCGGGTTACTCATGTTTTGTTACTAAGCAATTCTAAAATTATAATTTCATTTTTTAATCAGTTGTAAGTCTAATGTAACAACCTGCAAAGATATCAGATCTATATTTTGTGTTATTTACCGCGTTGCTATGGATTACATAGTATCTTACCTCATAGTTTCTATCCTTCACCAGAACGTGCTGCAAATGACAGTGGCGAAGAGAGTGCTGCAAATAGTGATTTGGGCATTAACAATGACACAGACTTCGAATTCGACGCCGACGAATGTTTTGATGCCGAACCCAATGATGATGACGATGAACCGTTGTACGAGGGGGCGCCAATTACGTTGGGTGAAAGCATGCTAGCGATTTTAACGTTCGCCTTAGTCAACAATCTCACTGGAACAGCACTAAGTGAACTGCTAGTATTGATATCCATGCACTGCATACAACCCAATCTTCTGAAGAAGAGCCTCTACTTGTTCCGAAAATATTTCCATAATATTCGTTATCCTCTCGTCAAACATTATTTTTGCTCAGCCTGCATTTTGCCGCTTGCAACAACTACATCTTCGTGCGATAAATGTAATGGCCAGAACGCAGTTTCATATTTTATTGAAATTCCAATTTTGAGTCAACTACAAATGCTGTTCAATCGACCGGGGCTGTATCAAAAATTACGACATCGATTCCATCGCAAAAAAATAATGATGCGAATCTTGAGGATATATACGATGGGGATGTGTACAAAGAACTTAGTCGAGATGGCGAAATTTTGTCCACAGGACATAACATATCGTTCATGTGGAATACGGATGGTATTCCAATTTTCAAATCTTCAGGATTTCAAATCTGGCCTTTCTATCTGACCATTAATGAGCTTCCGTTTTCCGAGAGAACGAAACCCGAAAACATTTTGCTTGCTGGATTGTGGTTTGGTCCAAAGAAACCATCGCCTAATCTCTTTTTACAGCCATTTCATTCAGTTTTCCGTGAATTATACGATGGTGTTTACCTAAACATTCCAATCAGAAAAACGCCCGTCAAAGTAAGAGGTATAGTCATGTGTGGTACCTGCGATCTTCCCGCGAAATCTTTATTTCTTAACACGACTCAATTCAACGGCAAATACGGTTGTCCAAAGTGTACATTAAAAGGACGTTCTGAACAAGGGGTTTGGACATATCCTTTCAAACGCGATTTGCGTCAAAGAACCGAGGAAGAGACTCGTGATTATGCAGAAGAAGCTTTAGAAACAGATGCTCCCGTTTATGGTGTAAAAGGTTCATCTATTCTAGATCTGTTTGTCCATAAATATATTCGCACAACAGCCGTCGATTCAATGCATTGCGTGTTCGCAGGTGTCGTTAAGAAACTATGTTGTTTTTTCTTCGATCCGTCCTATAGCGATCACCCGGCATCATTGAATCATTCGACTGAGCTTGTTGATTCGACACTTTGTGCTCTGTCTCCCCCATCGTTTCTGCAACGACGACCGCGATCTATTAAAAACCACTTCAAGTACTGGAAAGCGAACGAGTTGAAGGCATGGTTTTTCTACTATTCTGTTCCAATTTTATACGATATAATGTTGCCCGAGTACTTCGAACATTATTCTATGCTCGTTCTGGCCATTTACGCACTTCATCAAACCAGCGTCTCGGCTGAAATGTTAGAAAAGTCATCGCGATTATTGACTGAACTTGTTAATAGATTTGACGTACTATACGGTGAACGATATATGTCATGTAATTTGCATCAGCTGCTGCATATTCCGGAAACCGTTCGCGATTTCGGGCCCTTGTGGGTAACTTCCTGTTTTTCATTCGAGAATTTGAATGGGAAACTTAAACGTCTGGTGCATAGCCGTCGTCATCCTTAGTTGCAAATTTGCTCTGCTGTTTCTTCTCTTTTGAATTTGTCATCGCTGAGATACGAGAAGCTCGTTCCTGGTAGTGATCCGTATTTATACTGTGGCGAACTTTCAAATGCGAAGAAAAAGATTAGACTTGGAACTATGACGGAAGGAATTAGCAGTGTCGGACGTTGTTGTGAAGTAATTACACTTCCGGAGATGGTGGCATTGGCGCTAGACCGTGCTAATATTTTAGGCCGAAAATTCAAACCGTTTTCAAGACTAATGAAAGACCGTTTCTTGTACACATCTGAATCATACTCACGTAGCACCAAGTACAACAATACATGTGTACGGTACAATCATAATGATATAGAGTGCATAGGTATAATTCACTCGTTTGTCAAGGTTTATAACTGTGTTTGCCAGTTTGAAAATATGTGCGAATGCTACGCTCCAACGTATGCTATTATTCGGGAATGTTATGTATCCTCATTTATTTCGGAAGACATTCAAGAAAGCGTTCCTGAGCTACTTTTCGAGTGCACAATGGTCGCTCCACTCGCTATTGTAGTAAATGCCGATCAACTTATTTGTGTTTGCTTTTTATTGAACATTGCCGATTTAGGGAAATGCTATATAGCACTTCCAGCTAATACGATGGAAGTAGAATGACATGTACGTTGAAATCGATACCATTTTAAGCTATAAATTGATTTTGTTCATTTTCGAATAAATTATTGACAGAAAATAAAAGATTGCTTTCGCAAGTTGAATTTGATATCATCATAAATATTATCACATCATGACAATGGTTATTATGTTCCCTAAATAGGCTATAACTGAGGTAGTTCTTATAAAGTAAGTCTGTATCCGTGTCAATCCACAGCATGTGGTCACTTATTCGTTACAATAGCAGTTGTAACAACCCGAACTCAATTATAAATAGGGAAAGCGGGGCAAAATGTGACAGTGAGTAAAACGGGATAGATAATCGGGATGCATCGATGGGACAAAATGGGACGTCCTAAAATTATTGGTCAATTGCGTTTTTAAAAACGTTTTTGGAATACGGGAAACGACGGCATTTGCAGAATAAGGAAAGAAATAACTAATAGGACGCATACCAACGGATCGAGAGATAATCTTTCAAGCGACATATGAGTATTGCACTCGGAAGTATGGAAAAACGATTCATTGGTGTCTTTGTTAGTAGGCAGAATCGTAAAATTCCTGTCCAAATGAAAATTAAATTCATATAACATGGAGCAATTGCGGTGACAATAACCGGACCACATCTGCTTAAACGTATTGCTTTCGTAATATTCCAATGAATTGTTTTCACGAAAATATTGATTGAGTATCAAATTTAAAATTAGAATTCTTTACCACGTCTCTTGATGTATTGATTCAAATATATTATATTTAACGCGAAGGGAAAATCGATAGCTCTTTACAGAGAAAAAAAGATAAAATCTGGAAGAAAATATACGTTAATTAAATATAACTTATGGGAATTAAAAAACGAAATTAATTACATAATTACCCGGTACTCGGTAGTCATTCATGTTCCACAGATCAGGCGATAATCACAGGAATTATGTGAAGTTAACTTTATTTGTGCTGAGGAAGTCTGTGATCATTTTTACCATTTTTGGAAAATGGTTTCTATACGAATCGCAAAATTGGATACCACGCTGTTCAGTAACATAGGCTGCGCATAACGGAATATAGAAAGCTTAGCGACGGATTGATGCATACCAGTACGGTCATCCTTGGAATAATTGCAAAAAGACCTTTTTCTAGCAGTCATTGGAATATATTCCTGAAGCAATGAAAACAAAACCATATTCTGCAAAGCTCTAATATCTGCAAAAGCTGAAGGTAAATGGTAAAAGAATGCGTCGTCATTAATACTGTTGTACGTGAATTACAATGTGTTAATATTCATTTCTGAATCTAAAGTACTCTGTTCCTTGCAGACCTTCAGTTAACTGGATCGGCAAATAGCAGATTATTTCGTTTAATCTCATATCCGCTAACAGTAGAAACGACATGATGAAAACTTTCCGGCAACTTGATGCGAAGGATAATACTTGGAAGAAATTGTTTACAAGATGGCATGTGACAATCTGAATAATGATTACTAGTGAGTATGTGACCTAGTATCTATTATATGCGCATATTAGACACCTTATGCAAGATCTGTTTGAATTTTATTTGATGTAATATCGTTACACCGTGATCACATTACTGGAAGGCATGCGAATTTATAGAATATTATTCCAAAAAAATGCAGTGATTCTTAGATCATACTTGAGATACTTTGTACCTGGCTATCGTCAATGCTCTAAGAATACATTTCAATACTGTATTTACATGTCAAAGCAGTTTATTTCATATAACTGCAGGGTGCAACGATGTCGTTTATAATGCTGATACTATTCCGACTTGTTGTTCATACGGAAATAACTTTTTGTAACTAAAAAATATACGGCGAGTACTCGAAAGACCAGTAATTTTTTTATTTAGATAATCTATTCAAAAACTCGAATCACATTATTGCCTCCAGGCCTGTGAAACTGGAGCACTGTGATAAATGAATAAATCATCTTGATACTGGGATAATATTTCAGTTACCCGGGAAAAAAATGATCATACATGATTATATATGGATCAGATCTAATTGATCATATCTGTTCAGATAAGAGAAATGGCGAGATCTGATCATATATGAACATATCTGACCATACTTGGACAGATCTGATCAGGCATGATCACATCTAAAAAGACATGATTCTGGTGACCATAGATAGACAGATCTGATCAGATATGATCATATATGGGATGAGATTCTCGCGAAAAAAATTGTTAAAAATAGAGTTGAATGATAGGTTTTTCCGTGAAACAACATTTTTCAGGGGAATACTCATATTTGTAAGGTAATTTGTGAAAAAAGAAGAAAAAAAAACGAAAACAAATATCAGTAAACGGGAATCAAAGCCAGAGCTAAATAGAAATAGGAATTAGAACATTTTCCTTTTAAAATGATAAGAGACTATTTTTACTTCAACCATAGAATTATTCATTATGTTGCACGCGTAATGCTTAAAAAGTGTAAATTTCTTACCTTTTATCAATGCACATCATTCATGAGGATACGAAAATAAACTTGTTCAAATCTGACACCAGATAGTCGATATGTTCAGATATGATTAATATATGATCAGATATGATCAGACATGATTAATATATGAGGCATTCCATATCAATGCAAACACAAAAAAAAAAATTCCCAAAAAATTTCTAAAAATCGGGATAATTCATTCGAGTTTCAAACACCAAGTTTCAAATTTTTTGGAATTTTTTATGACGAGATATTGCAATTTTCTTAATTTTAATGAAAACAATCATATCTCGGGAACGGTTAGCCGTATAAAAAATTCTAAAAAACGAAAATTTGCGGTTTTTGATGGCCCACAAGACAAAAATTTATTCAAATTTAATTGAATAAGTTTAGACCACATTTTACCGCAAAATCATCGAAAATATTTTTTTTACGGGAAGGACACTCGATATCGTCATAAGAATAATTTTCTCACATTCTGTAAGTAAATAACGAACGTTCAGTATTTTTTTTATCATGGGATGCGCAATGATAAATGATCATATATTATCCGATCATATTCATTTCTGTTACAGATATGGGCATATATGATTCGATCAGATCCATATCTAATACAGATATGAACATATATGATCAGATATGATCATTTTTTCCCGGGTATACTTCGTAGGTTTGCCGATATTACATACACGAACAAATAATACATATCAATACTTAACTCATGTAAGAACAAATTTTGCGAATTTACAATTTTTCAATACCAGTATAAAATAGTTTGTACTTTAATGATACTTTTCAGTTTCGGGTTTTATCGTTTTGTAGTACATTCGAAAGTTTTTTCAAATATGTAGTGCTTCGGAAATAGAAGTATGCAATGGTTACGTTAGCTCGAAGAACTATGCTGTTCCTATTCTATGCCTTAGGTTGCTCGTGAATCCCGAGAGTCATCATCCCACAGCCCAGTTTCATAATCATGGAGATGTCTATCTCTCGGAGGGAATCCAAAGTATCTCAAATATGGACAAAGATATAACATGGGTAGACGCCGACACTATCACTTCTTAGCACTGTACAGAAGGAAAAACATTGAAGATTTTTCGCAGTTTAGAAAAGGAAGAAAATTGAAGATTTTAAATTATACGAAGTTACATTTTTGAGCGTGGATTTACTTTTAGTTACCCTGGCGAATATCGGAATGTTTGTAGATATTGCCAATGATTCAGTACAATATTAAGCTCAGTTGTGTTTCGAACGGTTTTAGGTAATAGATGGAATACACGTTTTAATAGTTTCATGATGCAGCTCGGACTCCGAACATTCTGAGACTAGCAGATTTACGTTTTAATTGATACTCTCTAGATTTGTCGCGTCTTAGATACTAAAGTAATACCTTTTAAGATCTCGATAATACTAGGTGAACGAATCGCATTTTAATCGCGGATAAATCGTTTTAATACTTCGATAATGGTCAATAGACTCGGCGCGTCTTAGATCGTAGACCTCAATAAAACGTTTTCACAATTCTAGAATGTTGTTGAATATGCAAACTTGTCGTGACTTCACATAAAAATAATACTCGTGAATACTTCTATTGTACTCTGTTAACTAGTTACATTTTGGTAATCAAGTAAAGAAAGTCGTTGTCGCACTCATCGCTAGTGCACCAACAATCACCCCACGTGTGCTTTGAATATAGATGTTGCAAAGTCATATTGAGTTTATAAAGTTTGATGCTCCTCTCTACAATTGCAAGTCTTTACTTGTCGTGCCTTGATATTAAAATTATACGTTTTTATACTTCATTTGTACTCTAAAATAATACTTAGCAATACTTCCTACGCCGTTAAATTCTTGCGCTTGCGTACTTGGGTGATACAATCGAAACTTCTGTAATACTCCATGATCTTGTCAAGTCCCGATCGGGTATTGCGTTTCAATACTTCGATAATACATCGCAATTTGGATACTTGCGTAATACATTTTAACTCATCGATTGTACTCTGTGGACGTGCTGCATTTTCATATTCACGTTATACGTTTTAACAATCTGATTATACTGGTTTGACTACTCACGGCATAGATATCTCAATAATACGAGTAGACAGCAGTACCTATAAGTAAAGATGGCCGCCGTCGGACGGGTCAGTGGTGGGGGTCGGTTTTCGTCAGTACCTATAAGTAAAGATGGCCGCCGTTGGACGGGGAGTGGTGGGGGTAAGTTTTCGTCAGTACCTTTGAGTAAAGATGGCCGCCGGTGGTGGGGGTGCTGCCGGGCCGCTAGGCCCGGCTGTTCGGCGCGAGGGTGGTTATGTCCCCCCTCCCCCTCCCCCGCACCTCGGTAGGGTGGTAGAGGGTGGTCAGGGTGAGAGGGTAGCGGAGCTGTTGCGTTGGCGGGTGGGGGAGAGAGAGAGAGAGAGAGAGAGAGAGAGAGGGAGCGAGAGTGAAAGTGAAACGGCGGTGGTGGAGCGCGCGGGACAGCTGCTGACGGTGTATCGTCGAGTCGCGCCATCTTGGATTTTCCAAGAGGTGGTTAGTGTCGGGCCCAACGTACCTCTCTCTCTGTCTAATGCGCGTAAGGCTTTCTCCCGAGGGTAGCTCGATGTTTTACGTGAGCTAGCTTGGTCGAGCGGTCTAAGGCACTGAGCGCAAGTAGCGTTATCCTTGAAAGTGCGAGTTCGATTCCCGTATGGAAAAATGTTTTTATTTTTATTTTTTTTCAGCTTATTCAGAAAATATATGAATGGAAGGTGGGAAGGTAAGTAAAAATAGTTTTGTTATGTATTTTTGTAAAATTTGCATGTTTATTCTTAAATCTAGTTGTACGGTTTTAATGTATACAAATTTTCATTCTTATATCTACGTGTACATTTTTCTTTGCGCGTATATTTTTATGCATATGTGAATCTTCGGTAATTCATCTCTAAGGCAGTTCTTTTATACGAGCCACCACTGTACGGAAAATGTATTCATGATGAATGCCTAATAATTCTTTGGCGATCAACTGTCGTTTGTCGTTCGTTGCTTCATCTTCTCCGTAGATACCTCGTCGGGTTTTCAGGGCTAAAGTTATGCCTTCATCCATCATATATTTGAACGCGATTGACGAGACTTTTTCTCGTGTAGCACTATTCCAGTCCTGTATCGGAGTCTCACAACTAATTTCCTCAACAATAATATCTCTGATCTCTCTCACGAGCTCAAGTTCGTTTTTAAGTAAATGAATTCTATGATATATGCATTTACTCAGCATAACGAGTCCCTTGTACGTTGTTTTTTGGAAGAGAATACCCTCGGCGTACGTATTCTTGGGTCTTTTGTTCCGCTGATTCTGTGTTTCTTCGGCACCAAAATTTTTCTTCGCGGAGTCTTTTATTTCCAATAAAATAGCTTTTTCGTTGTAAGCCGTCGTAAAACTTATTTTCTGGCGGCCAAGCGGGTTCATATTCGGAGTTCGATCGCTGGCAGAGCCTTTTTCTGCATTGAACCACGGGGTGATAATTGTCATCCGCTCGCAGAGTTCATGCCACTCGACGACGTTGAGGGAAATCCCTGCCGCGTGACGGCCGGAGAATTTTATTGCCACCTCGAAGTCGTGTCCGTTTACTAGCTCAAGTCCCACAGTGACCATCTTACTACCCGAGGTATTCAGGCTGTATGTTGTGGATAATAACATTGCCTTGCTCAAAGGTTGCCAGCCAATTACAGGGTCAAGCGTATTGTCTTCTCCGCGAACTCGCTTCGAGTCGGACTTCACCGTAGTATTTACGACGGGAGATGGACGAAGTATTCCCGACGCCAATAATTTTTTCCGGGCCTCCTTCACAACGTCGGTAAAATTTTCCATTTTTCTTACTATGATTTTGGAAGATATCTGGGAGACTGCACTGTCCAAGTCGTTGAGACGTAATGATTCGGGGGTGAAGGCCGCTCGAGGGCTAGAGCCGGAGAAAGTGATGCAATTTTGCGGGAGAAGGGGTAAAGACACGCGTCAAGGATGCTATTGTCTCAGGTGGGGGGTGCGCGCGCTGCATTGGGTCTTGGAGGCTGTGTAGACCACCCGCACCGAATCACTCCTTGACTAGCGTTTTCCGAAGAGACATAACTCTTCACAAGATTGGTGCACTCCAATACAGGCGTGTTAATACACAAGCGTTTGTAGAAATAATAAAGAAAAAAACTAAAAATTTACAGCTATTTGCGACAGTCGATGGTCAAGCGCTGAGAGACGAGAAAAAAACGTCCACCGGGTCGAGAATTAAATGAAAATAATGTAAAATGCTAGACACAGGGTACAATGAGACGCTCTAGCCTTTACAACGCCGGAGGGTTCCGCGCCTGTTAAGACGCCTCGTAGGTGCAATAAAATACTTAAGCAGGGATACTCTCTGCCCCGCACCTTTCGAGTACAATTTTTATAGTACGTAGTCCGAAGGGTTTTTTCTGCCTAGTGTTTCGGAATGTCAGAAAAAATTAGAAAAGGATAGTTTTAACTAGCCAGTGACAGTTCTCGGGTCATTGCAGATGAGTGGGGAGGAAAACTATAAGTTTGCGAGTTTTCCAGAAATGTACATTATTTCGTGTGCGCATTCGAGCCGGAACACTGTCAGCAGTTTCAGTTAGTGGTGCTAAGTTCTGTTACATTTTTGTTTGCGAGCTTTTTTCGATAAACGAGATAAAATGGTCGATGCCGCGATTCGAGGAATTGTTCGGGAGGTTGTGATGGTGTTGGAGGAAAACCCCTCGTTGACCGTAGAAAATTTACTAGCACGCTCTAGTGATAGAGCATTAAAGTGTTTGCGTCACGATGCCTTGATTACGCGATTCAAGGCTCTTGTGGGTTACCTCTCGGTGAAGAGTGTTTTAAAATTATATAACGCAGGCAAATTCAGTGCGAGCCTTGACGTTTTGAAGATTGTGCGTGCGATGGTTAACCGTTCTCGGAATGTTTCGCCAAGAGATGTCGCCGCTCTTAACGAAGAGATCGCTCAGTTTGGTAAGAATAACTTTTTTTTCCAATGTTAAAAAAAAATGTCAGTGTTTATCCATTTTTTTCTTTTTGTGTAATGCTGTAATTTTCTCTTTTGTAAAATGTAGAAGCGCAAAGTTTAACGGAAGACGCCGAGAACGCTGCTGCCGCAGCTACCGCACTTGATGCGGAAGCTGCAAGAATTACGGCCGAAGCTGCAAAAATTGTTGCCGAAGCTGCACGGATTTGTGCAGCCCAAGAGAAAGCGCGTCAAGAGGCCGCGGACTACGCAAAAGCTGCTGCGGAGGCTGTACGCGTTGCTAGTGAGATGTCTCGCAGCAACAGTCTTCGAGCTGTCGCCGAAATACACGAGTCGCTATGGGGGAATGACTCAAAGTGTTTAGGGACAGCCGAGCACCCCAATGTCAGCAACTTGGAGAGATCGACCAGTAATGGTAAAAAATTACAACAAATTTTATTTTGTTAATAACTGTATATCTGGAGATACATATTGAAAATAAATATAATTAATGTTTTTTTTGCTTTTCTCTTCTTTCACCAGTGTCGACGCATTTCGAGGAGCTCCTCAATTCGACAATTAACTTGTCGATAATTGATGACGACGCCGAGGAGAAGGATCATCGCCAGGTTCTTGGGTCCCAGGGTTCGCAGACTCGAGCAACCTCGTCGCAAGTGGGATGTGGACTGGTGAACGAGCCGAGTCAACAGACACGCGGTACGGTCATTCAGGAGAGCGATGACGATGCCGACGATGATTTTACATCGAACGCGCAACCGATGGAGTCCGACGCATGGATCGACGAGCCCGTCGCTGGTCCATCGCACAAGATGACTCCGCCTGCCGTTCAACCACCATCGGATATGGTGGTTGAACGGCAGGAGAGCGATGATGATGACGAGAATTTCGTCCCATCATCACAGCCTCCGCAGTCTCCAACGCCACAGCCTCCGACGCCGCAGCCTCCGACGCCGCAGCCTCCAATGCCGCAGCCTCCGACGCCGCAGCCTCCGACACCGCAGTCTCCGACGCCGCAGCCTCGGACGCCGCAGCCTCCAATGCCGCAGCCTCCGACGCCGCAGCCTCCGACACCGCAGTCTCCAACGTTCTCAGAGTATCTCCAAGAGGCGCAAACTCCATTGTCCGGTGAGTCGAGAATTTTCCACCGCGTAGAGAAGCGACGATACTTCAATAAATTTAAGAGTATGGGGTCTACAATTACGTTTAAGATTCGCGAACCGGCGGCAAATGTGGGCGTAGTTGAGTGGTTAGAGTCGGCGATGAAAGAAATTCATACTCTTCTAGTTAGTGGCAGCGAGCCTACTGACATGATTGGTATCGAATTTCGAAGCGCAGCGTTTACACGGGGTCCTGTAGGTATTTCGTACAGGCCCGTGAGGGAGTTTCATTTCGACAATCTTTTCGAGGTGATCAGTAGTGTAGCGCAAAGCTCCGCGGGTTTTTGCATAGACGACTCGTTTACAATCGCGAGTAATATAATCTCAATGCCAGTGGGGTCCGGCAGACCTAAAAAACCAATCCGGGGTGATATTTCAAAAAGATCAATATTGTATATTACGAACGTTGACAATCTCTGTCTACCGAGGGCTATCGTTACCGGTAAAGTATATGCAGAACGGGGTCATTTGCGTCAGGGCAATCTGCACCAGCAGTGGGAACTCGTACGTAGAGAAAATTCAAGTAGGCAGACCGCTTTGGCTGAAGCTTTACTCGAGTACGCGAACATCGAGATTCCAGAGGGTGGCTGTGGCATCGCAGAGCTACAAGCCTTTCAACAGGTACTAGCTCCGGACGGAATAGCCGTCATAGTTTTCGATCGTGATGGATTCGGCAGTAGTGAACCGGCATTTTTCGACGGTACGGACAGTGTACTGCAGTGTGTTCCGGATGTGCGACATACCGTTTATTTGTTATACGATAGCGAGGATCGTCATTACGATCTGATTTTAAAACTCGCCCAGGCAGCCGGCTTTAGTTTTTTCTGCGTCCCGTGCGGGTTTGCTTACAGTCGGGTCACAGCGCATAAATGCAAGCAGAAGTGTCCGCACTGCAAGAGTAGTCCGCCGTGTAATCCGGAACTGGAAAAAATTCGATGCGTAGATTGCAACCGATTCTTTCGCGGGGTTGATTGCCTTGAAAGGCATAGAGAGATCGGATCGCACAGCGCGCAGACACGTCTGTGCGACATGCTACAGACATGTCCAAACTGCTTGCGACAAGTCTACAAGAAAGACAGTGCGACACACGAGTGCGATCGATATTATTGTAAAACGTGCAAAGTAGTCAGGCCTGAAAACCATCAGTGTTTCATGGCCAAACTGCAGCCTGCTAAACCATCGAAACTGCCGGATTTGTTTATTTTCTATGATTTCGAAACCCGGCAGGAGCGCAGAGTTGAGGGTACCAACGATATGTACCTGCACGAGCCAAGTCTGTGTGTCAGTCAGCAGCGTTGCACAGAATGTATCGATCTGGCAGATGATGTATGGGAGTGTAGTTTGTGCGGCCGAGACGGAGAAAAAATTTTTAAAGGAAACCCGCTCGCGGGGTTTGTAGAGTTTTTGCTTCAAGAGCGTAACGTCAATCAAATTGTATGCATAGCGCATAACGCGAAAGGGTTTGACGCCCAATTTATTCTTGAGTATCTCGTCGAACACCTGGGTAAAACTCCGAAACTCATTACAAACGGGACGAGTATCATGGAGATGAAAATCGGCAAGCTAAGATTCGTAGACAGTTTGAACTATTTTCATATGCCCCTTAGCAAACTCCCAAAAGCCTTCGGCTTAGGAGATGATATCTTTAAAGGTACGTTCCCACATCTGTTTAATACAATAGCTAACCAAAATTACAAGGGTCCACTACCGTCTCTAGCTAACTACTCGCCCGATACAATGTCGCAGGCTGATCGAAAAGTGCTGATAGACTGGCACGAGAAAAATACAGCTGCAGGATACGTGTTCGATTTTCAGCAGGAAATCGTATCGTACTGTCGAACCGATGTAGCGATTCTCCGAAAGGCGTGCGTAGCGTTTCGGGAAATTTTTATGCAGCGTGGTAGAGTGTGTCCGTTCACTGAAGCCGTCACCATTGCATCCGCGTGCAACAAAGTTTATCGGCGAAACTTTTTAGACGAAGATAAAATAGCCGTCTTACCGCGAAACGGGTATCGTCGCGCAGATAGACAGTCCGAGATAGCGATCGAGTGGCTGCTGTGGGAAGAGCAAAATTTCGGTAAACCGATTATTCATGCAGGCCGCGGCCGTGAGTATAGGCTACGGGACGGAACTCTCGTCGATGGCTACGTGCAAACCGACGACGGTGTCGAGCACGTGCTACAGTTCCATGGCTGTTTCTTCCATGGTTGCGATAGATGCTACTCAACAGTCAGCAAGCGCAACGAAGAATTTTGCGGCTGTACTCTTCACGATCGCTTTACACGCACGCTAGCGATCTCGGCGCGTATACAGAGTCTCGGGTACACTCTCCACGAAATGTGGGAGTGCGATTATAAACGATTAAAAAGTAGCAATCCGGATATAAACGCTGCTATCGACGGTCACCCGGTGCTGTTAAACAAGCCATTAAACCCTCGCGACGCGTTCTTTGGGGGTCGCACGGGGAATACTCGTAGTTATTACGAGATAAGTGGTAGCGAGAAGATTCACTACATCGACGTATGCTCGCTTTACCCATACATCTCAAAGTATGGCCGTTTCCCAGTCGGTCATCCACAAGTGTACACCGAGGATATCTGCAGAGATCTCGTTGGACTAAACAATGATTTACGAAACGTTGAAGGGCTCGTACGATGCACCGTACTACCGCCGCGAAATCTTTACCATCCGGTGCTTCCCGTTCGTATGCATAATCGACTTATGTTTGCATTATGTCGAAAATGCTGCGAGGAAATGCATCAGGATCCGTGTAATCATGACGCAGAAGCGGATCGAGTTTTCGAGGGTACGTGGGTATCGTGTGAGCTCCAGAAGGCTGTAGAAAAGGGCTATAAGATAATAGCCGTCCACGAGATCTGGCAATACGAGGTTGAACAATACAGTAAAAGTACAAAAACGGCTGGGCTGTTTGGTCAGTATATCAACCTCTGGCTAAAGATTAAGCAGGAAGCTAGTGGATGGCCTACGGAGTGCACAACAAGGGAGAGTCAGGACGCTTACATCGAAAGCTTTCACGAGGCCGAGAACGTACAGCTAGAGCGCGACTGTATCGAGGTGAACCAGGGTCTCAGGTCCGTAGCAAAACTTTGCTTGAATTCGTTTTGGGGAAAATTCGGTCAGAGGGAAAATTTGTCTAAGACAGAGGTTGTCACGACGCGTCACAGACTTTTAGAACTTTTGTCGGACCGTAGCTGCGTTGTTTACAAAATTATTCACGTGAACGATGAGGTTATGTATGTATCATGGGAAAAAATTGCTGAAAGTATCGAAGTCAACCCGCATGTAAACGTTGTAATCGCTGCTTACACCACCGCACAAGCTAGGCTCAAATTGTATTCATATCTCGAACAGCTAGATAGGCGTGTACTTTACTATGACACCGACTCGTGTATATATGTAAGTACGGGTAACGCAGAAGAGTACGATCCGCCGCTCGGGAATTTTCTTGGAGACATGACCGACGAGTTGACGGGCTACGGGGTCGGTAGCTTTATTAAGCGTTTCGTGTCGGGTGGGCCTAAATTTTACGGCTATGTTGTGCAGAAGCCTGACGGTACAGAGGTTGCAACATGCAAAGTAAAAGGAATCGGACTCAATTACAGGATCAGCAAAGAGATTAACTTTGAATCGATTTGTAACCTGATAAAAGAGTCCGGCACAGCTATCACCGTAGACTTCAGTACCATCCGACGAAACGCTTTTCATCAAGTGTACACGCGACAAGAATCGAAAACTTGCAAACCCGTCCTAGTAAAGAGGCGGCGATGGGGCGAACACGATTCGCTACCGTATGGGTACATAGGTTAAGATTTGTAAACGATAGGAATTCTTGTAAATAATTTTTAAAAAAATCTCGTTTAATTTTAGGCGGCGGTTACATGTACGAGCTGTACCCAGAGTTGTGGTTAGATACTATTTTATAATACCTGTAGATAAACATTTAATGTAGAAAATAAAGTATTCTTAAAATATGGGAGTGCAATAAATAAATGAATGTTTTCTTTTTGGTAAATTACTTTTTCTTATTTGAACTCCTTCATTCTTTTTCCCTATCCTATCCTATCCAGCTGTGCTTTAAATAATTAAGAATATATTGTGTGTTTGTTTCAGACATCGATCTTTCGCTAAGACTCTTCGGAAACAACGCCGAGGATTTTATAATGGAAGATTATATCGGAGACTCGGGTTACCGCACTGACTCCTTCTAAGGAGATTAATTTTAAAGCTTTGCATGTTTACATTTTTTTTAATTTTAAAATTTTTAAAATTTTTAAAAATTTTTAAAAATGTTTTAAATGTTTTTAAATTTCTTTTAAATTTTTAAAATTTTTCAAAAAATTTCAAAATTTCTTTAATTTTTTTAATAAAATTGTTTTATGTGTGTGTGACAAATAAATCTTGCGTTCTGTGTAATCTCTGCATATTTAATACCCCTGATACTCCTCGTGCCGCTCATTAGCCGATATGGATCCGCGCTGGAAGCACCCCTGGACATCCATAATCGCTGGTCCTACGGGGTGCGGTAAAACATGCTTCGTTAAGAAGTTTTTAAAATATATTTCGAGCATGGCTGACGTGCAGTTCGTTCGCATTCTTTTTTATTATTCGGAATGGCAGGACGGGTACTCCGATTATGGTAAAAATATCGAATTTTTAGAAGGCTTACCGCAAAGTTCTGACATTGCCGGTGATCGTAGGCCAAAACTTCTAATTATTGACGATCTAATGCGCGAATCTTCAAATGGCGAAATTGTAGACTTATTTACTAAGGGGAGTCACCATAAAAATATTAGCGTGATTTTTATAACGCAAAATATTTTTCACCAAGGTCGTGGGCAGAGGGATATCTCCCTTAATACAAATTATATCGTAGCTTTTAAAAACCCTCGTGATCGCGCACAAATTTCACATCTGGCACGTCAAATTTACCCCGAAGATCCAAAATTTTTACAAGAAGCTTACCACGACGCAACTTCGAAACCACACGGTTATTTGCTTCTAGATTTGAAACAGTCCACCCCTGATAATTGTCGATTCCGCACCTGCATTTTTCCGGATGATACTCATAATTTTGTGTATGTACCAAAACGAGGATCCAGCTCTCGCTAATTTATAAAGTATATATAACCAGTACGGAGTGCCTGAGTATCATTCGAGTCTCTGCTATGGCTCCAACAACAACGGCTAAAGCCTCGCTTGGGAAGAAGAATATAATCTTACTGCATGCTCTATGCCATCTGGAGAAACATCAGCGCAATTCATTATTGCATAAGATAGATCGAAACGGCGTTCGATGTATTTGTGAGTGCGCGTTAAACATCTTAAACGGTGCAGTCCCGTTGAAAAAGAGTGAACGAATAAAACTGGCCAAATATAAAAAAATTTTGCGCCGTCTCATAAATAAAACTGGTAGTTGGAAGACGAAAAAACGTGTAATTGTGCAAAAGGGAAGTGGATTCTTACTACCTCTTCTTCTCCCAATCATAGGCACTGTGCTGTCTAATATTTTTACATCTAATTGACGAGATGCAGCACGCAAAGAAAATGGTCTTAGTGCCTCAAGATGCTGTCATGCCATTGCGCGAGCAGATAGAGCAATCACGCTCCGTTCAGACACCAGGTACGATACTCAGTAGGCTCGATACCGAAATGGACGAAATACTTCGCTCAGTGACTCCAGCGAACGAACGAGAGAAATGGAAACTTTACCAGCAAGTTTTACAACGCTATCAGTTTTTTGTCGATGAGGAGCGACGACCTAAAATGACCACAGCCTCTTCGGTAAGCACCACGCCCGTCGAGGAAATACCTGAGGAAGCTGCACAAGCAACTACCGAAACTGAGAAAATATCTGACGAGGTTATTGTGGCTAGTGTACCAAAAACATATAGAAGACAAGCGGAGCAGTTATTGAATCATTTGCATGCCAGCTCCAACACCACTCTAACGTGGGATAAATCGGGAGTGGTTCATATCAACGGTGAACCAATAAAAGAATCGAACATTATAGATCTTGTAAATGATACTATGCGCCATAGAAAAACTGTACGAGCCATTGGTCGTGAGCAATTTGGAAATGAACTCCGTCGTTTAGGGATCCCTCGTGAATTTATCGGTAATACAAGCCTATTGTATGAGAGTCTGAATCTCAACACACCTCTAAATTCTAGACGAAACTTGGTAAAGTCAAATCCCAATACACCGGATACAAGCCAGAATAGCTTAAATTTATCAGGCAACAGACGCCGAACTCCTACTAGTGACTCAATACGATCGTGGAAAACATTGAAACTGTAATAAGAATAGAATGGTTACATTAAAAAAGTTTTATTATGATCCTACGCATCACGCTGGATACGCCGGAGCCCCAAATCTAATTCATGCGGCTGATAAAGAGAAAATTCCTCGTGAGGATGTGACTAACTGGCTGAGAACACAGGATGCTTATACACTTCACAGACCTATACGACGACGATTTCCGCGTCGACACTACGCCGTCGATAATATCGATGACGTGTGGGAAGCTGATCTCGTTGATCTGCGCTCTCTCAAAGATGAGAATGACGGCTCTGTTTATCTTTTAGTGGTTATCGATGTTCTCAGCAAGTATGCATGGGTTGAGACGTTGCGCGATAAAACTTGTACAGAAACTACAGAAGGGTTCAAACGAATACTCTCTCGAAGCAGTGGTCGAGCGCCTGTATGGCTACAGACAGATCGAGGCAAAGAATTTATCGGTAGCGTTTTGCAACGATTTTTGAAGAGCCGTGGAATAAATTTTCGAGTGGCCCGAAACCCTGATATTAAAGCAGCTATTGTAGAACGTTTCAACAGAACATTAAAGGAGCGGATGTGGCGATATTTTACACATAAAAATACACGGCGCTATGTCGATGTATTACAATCTATAGTCCAAGCTTACAATGATACAAAACACTCTACTATCAAGATGCAACCGGCAGCTGTGACGCTGTACAATGCGGGGATCGCGCGCGCAAATATGGTGAAACGATACAAGCTGTGTCATAAAGTGCCTAAATACAAGGTTGGCGAGCTTGTACGCATCAGTAAAGCAAAGTCTGCGTTCGAGAAAGGTTACGAAGCTCGCTGGAGCGAAGAAATATTCAAGATTCACAAAATTATTACAAATAGACAGCCACCCATATATGAACTGGTTGATTTGAACGACGAAGAAATTGACGGTTTTTTCTATGAAGAGGAATTAAGCGTTGTAGAGAAGGAAATTGATACGGAAGAATTTTTAATTGAGAAAATCATCAAGACTAAAGGGAAAGGCCGTAATAAACAATATTTTGTTAGCTGGAGAGGATACCCCGAAAAGTTTAATTCCTGGATTCCCGCAGCAAATCTAGTGAACAAGTAGTAGCGTAACTAAAAAAATAAAAATGAGAGATCAATTTTATCTTGTGCTACCGAGTAACAGTAGTATGAAGTACTACCCCGATAATACGGTTACGCACTATATAACACAGCTTCCAAAGCAATTGAAGATGCCTGGAGAATGGGCTGTAGCCTTAACAGAAATTCAATTTCCCCGTACGTTTCTGCATGTAGATGAGATAAATAAAGCTGATGGTGGGACGCCTCCAATAACAGCTCTTAGTAGCCAATATCAATGGGTTAAGATTAACAATAACCGTAACCCAAAAAAGACTATCATATCACTGAGTCCTTTTACACTTCCGCTAGACACAGAATCTACTTTAGATTCTATACCACAACACGATGTGAAAAAGCTAGCTACCTCACAGACGACTACCCCGCAAGATAATACTACTGATACCGTCACGCGAAAATATACTAAGCATCCGAAAACTCACAAAGTTATAATTCCTGCTGGGCTCTACGTCAGTGTGAAAGCACTAATCGACACCATTAATAAAACCGATGTATTCAAAGATCATATCTACCTTGAATATAACGAGGATATTGGTGGGATTGTAAGCTTGAAACGAGTACCTGATAGCTGCGTTGTAGATAAGTGTATACTTCCACATCTTATATGTCTTGATGATAAACTTTCTAAAGCTTTGGGTTTCGAACCCGGAAAAATTATGGATATTCATAAACAATCGGTACTTATCGCAAATTATCCTGCTAATTTATCGCTATCGCTTCCTGATAAACTATTCGTATATACAGATATATGTGAAAATTATATAACCGGCGATGCTCAGACACCTCTGTTACGCATCGTACCTGTAGATAATACAAATTATATTTATGGGTCTACGCAGACTAAATCATTTTCCCCGCCAATTTACATACCTTTATTACGGACTGAATTCGGCACGATCGAGATAGATATAAGGACCGACACTGGTAAACCTGTACCATTCCAGAGTGGAACGTTGACCACTACATTACATTTTAAGCGTATACGATAAAATATATCGCTATGGATCGATATATTGATCATTACGAGCGTCAGGTTGGCGGTGGGATTGACCGCGTTTTCATTGGTGCTCCCTATCAACGAGGTCATGGTCTAGGAAGCTTTCTCAGTGGTTTATTTCGGCGTGCATTACCATTGCTCACTCGTGGCGCTCGCGCTGTCGGAAAAGAAGCGCTACATGCTGGTATGAATATATTGGGTGATGTTGCGCACAACACTCCCTTCAAAGATTCATTCAGAGCCCGTATGACCGAAAGTGGGAGAAATTTGAAGCGCAAGGCCGACGAAACATTTGAGAATCTCATGCAGGGTTCAGGATATAAAATACAGGACCGCTCACCGCAGCATCATTCGTTGTTCGGTCACGCTAGTCCTCACATCAGTACTCCTACGCTTAGAGCTCTAAAATATACGAAAATTCGTAAGCCTAGAAAAACTACGAAGAAAAAGAAAAAAGTTTCAACCGATAAACGTATCAAGAAAAAGGGTCGTAAACCAACAAAGTCTAAGAAAAAGGCGAATAAAAAAACGAAGAAGACTAAAATTGTTAAGCGTAAAAAACGCACTGTTGCAGATATATTTGGATAATTAGCTAAATAAAATGTCTTTCTTACACGCACACTCTTGCGAGTGCTTGAAATCAGAGCTAGATTTATTCACTCTCCCACCAACGCAGACAAGTATAGAAGGTTCTCAAGGAATTCATTATAAGCCCATTTCTTCACTGACCGATGAGGCTCCCGTTGAATTTGTTGTCCCCGGTCATGGTGATGAATACATTGATCTAGCCCATACAATGCTAAACTTACGTATTAAGTTACAACCCAGGAACGGCGCCGTTGACGCTCATGATAAAGTAGCACCTGTTAACAATCTACTGCATTCATTATTCAATCAACTAGATGTATCATTCAACCAGAAACTTGTATCACCCTCGAATAATGCCTATGCGTACCGAGCATACATTGAATCACTACTGACTTACAAGGCTTCAACAAAAGCCTGTCAACTCGGCGCCAGTATGTGGATAGATGATACACCGTTACACTTCAACTCTCAACCAGTCTCGACGGCTGCGCCGGCTGAGGGTAGACAAGCCCCCGTGCAAGCGAACAAAGGTTTAGCTGCGAGGCAGGCTATAATGGCGAATGGTAAAACGGTAGATCTTACCGGATATCTACATTCTGATATCTTCAATCAGGAAAAGTTTTTACTCAACGGTGTTGAACTACGCCTTCGTCTTATACGCTCGAGAGATGCTTTTTGTCTTATGGACGCGTCTGGGAAGGATTATACGGTGCATATAGTAGATGCTAGTCTCATTGTTCGACGTGTTAAAATTAGTCCGGGTGTTTTACTAGCCCATGCTAAGGCTTTGAGTAGAGGAACGGCTAAATATCCGTTCACTCGAGTTGAAGTGAAACCATTTACTATTCATGCAGGTGTTCATGGCGAAACACTCGATAATGTTGTGCTTGGCCAGCTTCCGAGACGAATCGTACTGGATTTGGTCGATAATCGAGCCTTCAATGGAGATAGAACTATGAACCCCTTTAATTTTCATCACTACTCATTAAATTTCTTATCTCTGTACGTAGACGGAGTACAGGTACCTAGTAAGCCTTTGCAACCTGATTATCATGAAGGCCTTTATACCGAGTCATATCATACTCTAGTTTCTGGTACGGGAATACTCTGGGATGACGATAGTTGTGGTGTAACAAAAGACGGATATCCGTTTGGTAATTGTCTATACTGCTTCGATTTAACGCCCGATCTTTCTGCTGGGCGAGCCGGCCACTGGAATCTTGTGCGACACGGTAGCGTGCGTGTAGAAATACGTTTCAAGACTGCTTTAACGAGTACTGTAAATTGTATTGTGTACTCGGAATTCGATAATGTCGTTGAGATCGACGCTTCCCGACAGGTCATGGTAGACTTTTCGGGGTAAGCCTGCGTGCTTAAATTATTCTATAAGATTAGTAAATATTATTATATTATAAGGATTGTAAGGTTTTCTATTAATAAAAAATATGTAAACACAGAATTAAGCGTATTTATGTTTTATTCAATTTTTAATCTCTCGAAAGCGTCCATCAATTCCAGCATCTCATCATCATCATTTTTCACAGTATCATATACTTTTTCCGCTGCTTTCGTCTCTTGTACTACTTTTTTCTTCTTCTTCGTCTCCTCTGCTTCTTCTGGCCTTTTTTGTTTTTCAGTGTCGATCTTTTCGCTGCGCCGTGGATGGTCCTCATGGATACATTCACAGGCTTGCTGTAAAAAACGAATGGATATACATATTTAATGAATCAGTTTTTTTATTTTACGACTCCAAGCTTTAATTATTAAGCTAAGTGTTACTCACCGATGCCCGCAGCTGCCTCCGCCTTTCACGAGCGAAAAACTGACGTCTCCGAATAAACCATATTTTTGGGGGCTGTTTCGGATACTGATTCCGGTTGTTCTGTCGGTGTGTCGGTTTCGTCCTCGGGTGTTGTACCCAGCCGTGGTTATTCCGTTCTCTCACACGTGCTCCGCTCTGTTGAGACGCGTGGCTACGCCTCGTGAACACCACAGATTTTACTCTTGGATGGACCATTTTTAGATGTATACCGTAGGAGAATTATTTTATAACTGAACTTCCACTACGTTACGCTACCTAGCAGGACTCGTGTAAGATAGTGGGGGTGATGGAAGGGACTGTTTTCGTCACTTTTCAGCTATTTGTAAGCAGACGTCTGAAGGGGTTGGGCCATTACAGGACCAAAAAGAAAGTTAAACTGGCGAATTAGCGGCACATTCCCGCTCATCCCCTCCAGCATCAAAACCGTGAAGATTTGTAGCATCTGTATCGCTCATCGGTAGTACGCAGCGATCCTTCGACAGTAGCGGTTGTACTTACTGGACCTTAACATTTTTCACCAAAAATGGACTACGTCATCGATATTCAAGGGTTTTACGACAAGGATGACTGCTTCATTGCTAAAGAAGTAGCTGTCATCACTCTTGATAAAGAGTATTTCGGGCATTGGATCACCGCTCCAACGCACGTTTTCACGGATCTCCCGAGATCAGTGCGCTCGAAGAATAATTGGACGACTCGTCATCATCACGGCCTGGAGTGGTTCGAAGGAGACGTAGGGCTCAGAACACTACACGCAAATCTCCGACAGATCACACGAGCTGCTGGAACCATTTATACTCGCGGCCATGAAAAAGCGAAATACCTGCAAAATGTGACAGCGCGTGAGATAAAAAACCTCGAGGAAACGGATTGTCCATCATTCAACGATCTGCCTTCTTCAGCGCAAGTCTGTCTGCATCACGGGCTCTTGAACAGACCGGAACTGTCTTGTGCTTTAAACAACGCTGCAAAATTAAAGGAGTGGATTCTTCGCGACGTTCCTCCTACAGCCATACGGATACAACAGTTTGACTTCTTACCGGAACCTATGAATCTGAAGAAGCCACGCGACTGTTACTCTCCAGTCGTAACAAGTGATGAATACGATCCAGATTGGCCAGGCATTGCAGGGCTTACACTCTAAAGTTTCACGAAGTGTTCATGCAGCCGATCAGATTCCAGCTCTCTTAACGAGACCGACAGCCCTTATTGTGAACACTGATGACCACACGCGCCCTGGAACACACTGGGTCGCAATCTACATCGATGGCCGAGGCCGTGGATCGTACTTCGACAGCTACGGCCTTCCACCGCTTATACCAAGCCATATCCACCGTCTACGCAAGAACTGCTCCCTCTATCGATGGAATACCAAGCAGATTCAAAGCTTCTCTTCAAATGTGTGTGGCCAGTTTTGTATTATGTTCCTTTATCATATGTGTGGCGGGGGATCTCTACTACAATTCCGGAATCTTTTCACCGCCGATCTCAAACAAAACGATCGAAGTGCCGCGAGATTTTATAAACGTATAATGAGTAAGCTGCCGACGGTTATGAAAAACATTAATAAACACTCTGGGAACTCGTTAACGGGTGGTGGAGTCTATGTTAAAAAATTTGTTCAACATTGCTGCGCTAGATTAAATCATTTTTAAATTTGTATACATTAAAACCGTACAACTAGATTTAAGAATAAACATGCAAATTTTACAAAAATATATAAGAAAAATATTTTTACTTACCTTCCCACCTTTCATTCATATATTTTCTGAATAAGCTGAAAAAAAAAATAAAAATAAAAACATTTTTCCATACGGGAATCGAACTCGCACTTTCAAGGATAACGCTACTTGCGCTCAGTGCCTTAGACCGCTCGACCAAGCT